>JAEQBH010002451.1:0-201247 GCA_016808115.1 Tetrastigma voinierianum
GATCTAAAAGAGACATATTTACATAAGCTAAATAAACAACGAAAAATAAATCAGATCATGGTAAGCCATATATCCCGTTTTCTTTAATTCCACTCGTTTTTGGTTCTAAATTTGCTCATATAATAAACACTTAGTTTCAAACACTTTTTTTCATAAAATTTATCTAAAAGTGAGATTCTATAATATTATAATATCGTGTCCGAACTTGTTTTTTAACTAAAAAGTTTGTCAAATCGTTTTAAGCAAAGCCGATTTTCTAATCATATTAATTAAATCGGTTTTACGGCATTGTTCAAAACTCGACTTTGATTCTAAATCCTTAATATGGTTTTCTTGTTTTTCTTGGTTCTTGCATTTTGAATTCTTTCAGCTTTCTAAACAATAAATCGGTTCTGTAATTTTTGAAAGATGTCACAAAAGCCGAAATGGTTTTTCCATAAGCATGGTTCTAAATTTTCGTTTTGAAAGTTTCCTGAGAGTTTGCACCAAAAGGTTATCAACAATAACTTTATGTTCTTCAAAAAGGTTTTCGAGAATACAAAGACTCGAAATCAAGGTTTGTGCTTAAAAACTTCATTTAAAGTAACCGATAAGGATATAGAAATGGGTCAAGCATTTCACTACCTAAAGAGCGCTGGTCAAAGCGCGTCCGTGATTCCATAAAAGCCCAAACCAAAGCCCAGCCCGTTAGGCCCAGAACATGGAATTGAATAATGTGAGAGCCCATACAAGGCCAAATAACCATTCTACGAATAATCTGATGATAGAATATTCCTTAAGAGACGCCCCATCAAGTCCTATTATAAAAGAAAGAAAGGCATCAAAACCGTTAGTCAATATCTCTCAATAAGGAAGGAGGATTACTCCAAATAAACTCCATTGACTAATCCATCGCCAAATCTATGGATGACTACGTGAGAAAACCGATCCTCCAAAGGGAAGAACCCCTAATCATCGTCCGAATTGGATGAAGACCCATTACAAATACAAGGCCGCTCCAGCACTAAAAGGTACGCGAAAAATGCATAACACTCTTTTCTCCCTTCTCTCGACGAGACTGACTTAGGTACCTGAGCGGTCCCTACGGCCCGCCACTCTTCCTTTTTCTCCTTGGCAGAACAAAGCCGCACTGGACCCAAAGTGGACTAGCATTGCAAAGATTCCGCTCCCGTGCCTAAACGATCTAAAGAGTCATCTGCCGCTCCCGGGCCAGCTTCTGGCCAACCCAACGACCATCCACGCTCCAGCCCGCCGTTGAAAAGGCATCATCACATACGCCACCGTGGGAACGACGCCTTCATAAATATAACTGATTTCGCCATCGATGGTATCGATTAATTTTAACACAAGCAGAGCAACGCTTAATCCTACAAGGATGACAGACCACAGAGATGCAGATGCGCTACCAGGCGCCAGAACCATCCAGCTAATGCAAACGAGGTTGAAGCACTCCGCCTCACAACCGCTTGATAGAGGAAAGAACAACTCACCAGAAAAATACAACACCCCCGAGAAGAGCGACGGATTCGGGAAGGACACAATGTTCCTCCACACGAGGGACAACACGGCTATGGTAATCCCCGAAATATCGAAGCAGAGGCGGAATCTAGTCAAGCCCGGGGGCGGGGCCCACAACCAGCCCCTGTAGGGGAAGAGGATCGAGCAGTACAAGGAGGACGAGGCGAGGACACGGAACCACAACATCCCTCCCCGACCACAGGAGCGCATACTGGAGCAAAGGCTTAGTGGACCCCAACGAGCTACCGCACGGCGAAGCAGTTAAAGGGCAACCTGCACACCTTCGCGGATACCTCCTGGTACAACAAACAATCACCTTTCACCCCGAGGTGCGCCGAGCGCTACCCGCTCCTACTAAATTCCGTGGATGCCTCACGAAGCATCTGATGGCGGCAAGGATCCGTGATCATCTCAATACCGGCAAGAATCGATGAGTTGCATGGTATCTGCACTGTCCGTGCAGTGGCGTTTTCGCCACTACCTTAAAAGGCCCGCCATGGCCTGGTTCAATTAATCCCCTTCAACGATTTCTTCATTCAGAGTTATCAATCGTTCGCCTCCCATTTCATCTGGGCGACATACAGAGTCGAAGCACCATCCGTTAACCATCAAACAGGAACACAGAAAATCAGTCATACGTACAACGGCGCACGCCGAGTCCCCTAAGATAGATGTACTTCGATTTAAAAATTCGGCCACACGGCCTTTCATTATGGGTCAGCAATTAAAGACCCGGGTGTTTTCTATCTCAAAGAACCCCAAGCTAACATGGTCGAGGTCTCGCTAAAGCGGAAAATACATAAACTAGGAGGCCCTCCTCACAAAGAAGGAGAGCTCTTCCACTATCATACAAAAAAGACGACTTGAGAAGCGACGGGGACGAGTCCCAAGAGGTGTGGCGACCAGAGGAAATCTCCAGGCGCAGCAGAACGACCTCTAAAAGACAAAGGAACCTTGTGGATCGCTCTCAGTTCGCACGCCCGAGAGACGATGACGCTACGGCCGCAGCCGCTTCACTCCCAATGTACCCCCTGTCGCAAGCCCTACATGAGGTACAAAATGAGCAGCCTTAAGATGGCTAACGCAGGAGAAGTCAAACTCACGCAGATAACACTAAGTATCGCGGTTCCACAAAAAGACCATGGACATCGTGACCACAACCGTATTCAATTGAGGAGATAGAGTATCCGATATAAATACTGATATCTACCGCTTCATATCACGGAGTCAATCTCTAAAGCCAGAAACTGTAACCAGTCCCGCTCGCCCACCACCGCCCCGTCTATCGACCGACCCAAACACAACCCTGGGAAATCCACGTGATCCGGTGGGGATCTACCGGGAGGGGAGAACTGCCCGGCTCGAAAGGCCCACTTGCGCAGTATAAGATCAGCAGACATGGGGGAGGTGCATTCAGTATCTAAAATACCGCGAGTCGACACCACTATCACATTCTCCGACTCAGACTTGAAGGGTGTCAAAGATTCCATGACGACCCACCGGTAATCCGTCGCAATCGCTGCAAACACAACGCCCATCGGTCCTAGTAGACAACGGGAGCTCTACGATATCATTTTTGCACTCCGCCGACAAAATGGGAATCGAGAAAAGCTAGAACTCCGTCAATACCCATCTCCTGGTTTTCGTGAGAAAAGGTGTTACCATCGGGACGATCCACCTGTGCTAACTCAGGAGCCCCTACCAAGCAACAACGACAGCAAGATTTCTCATAGTGGACGCCCCGTCAGCCTATAACATGTTGCTGGGCAGGCCCTCTCTCAACGCGATAAAGCCATCCTCAAAGATATCACCCGGTAATCAAATTCCCGACAAGAAACTGCGGTCAGACGCTCGAGGGGATCACCGAGTGGCACGAGAATGCCATAATCACGGCGAAACAAAAAACTATTGACAATGTAAGTAATACCGGGTGAGCTTGATAGCGTGATGAAGTGTTCACGGGCCGAGCCCTCGTAAGAGTCGAGCCGTGAACATTGGATGATCTAATTCGTAGCATCTTGCCTATATCTACTCAACCAATATGGGCCTCAAAGGCCTCTCACCCGCCAAGACATCAGACATCTTCGCATGGAAGCCAGGCCGACACGGTGAGACCGACCCCGTTAGCCATCGCTCATAAACTAAACGCCGACCCATCTGCCGGTTAAGGTGGGCGCTGCAAATTTCTCGCACTGCAGAGACAAAAGGCTATCAACGAAGAAGCCCGGGAAGCTCCTCCGCAGGCAATCAGGAGGTGGAATATCCGCAGTGCCGCCAATGTTGTGCTCGTCAAGAAAGCAAATGGCAAATGGCGACTCTGTATTGATTTCACTGATATAAACAAAGCATGCCCAGCGACGCCCAATTTGACGAATTTTATCGTGAGATGCCATGAAGAAAGCCACGCAGCTCCAATGGCCGACTTCTCCGTTATAACCAGAGGGCACGGACCCCAAAGGGACTGTGAGAAGACGCCATTCGTCACGCACGTGGGACCCATCAAGTATCTGGTAATGCCATTTCACTAAAATGCATGGGCAACCTACCAAAGGTTAGGTGAACCTGGGATGTTTTTAAAATGCATAGGTACAACGATGGAGGTATACATAGACGACATTTACCGGTAAAATCGCCACAAATGAACCATCGCTCACCCTCCGACGCTCCAGATCCTGGGCGGATTATAACATGAAGCTGAATCCATAAACGCTTTCTAAGCGTGTCACGGAAATTTGGCTCATAGTCAAACTTCACAGTAATTGAAGTAAATACTGATAAAATAAAAGCATTTATTGACATGCCACGCCACCGGAGAAGAAGTACAATCATTACCAGGAGGATCGCAAATTTAAGTCGATTCGTGTCCAGTAAGTGATTAAACGCCGGTTCTCTTCCAAGTTTCAAGAAAGCCTTCAATGGGATGAGAAATGTGAAGAAGCCGCTTGTAACCTTGAAAACGATTTCGAGCTCGCCACCATTCTAGTGAGCCTCATAGAAGGAGAACTCCCCTACACCGGGGATCGGCAAAGATCGTACTCTTTCAACTAGCGCGGTGCCTGGGCTGCAGGATTAAAGAGCTTGAGCATAAAGACTCCTATCACGAACACAGAACAAGCCCCGAGGGGAGCCGAGGAGAGGCATCCAAAATGGAAAATTAATACTAGCTCGTGACTGCAACTCTGAACTCGCCCTTATTTCCTGTGCTCACACCATAGAAGTCCCGACCGAATACCCCAGGCGAAGGTGCATTGCATAAACCGTAGAGGTCCTGAGGCTTGATGAAACGTGGCCATAGAACCGAAAGGAATTCGACATCCCAGATGTGCCAAAACAGCCATGAAAGGAGAATCCCATCATTTCTACTGGCGGGAATTCACCCCATGCATCAGTCCCCATCCACACTCATCCACACATGGAAGCTCAGGATGGTTTCTCAAATGCGCATGAAGCAAGTGTGCTTAATCCAACTCACCAGAGGATATAGACACTGAAAGTATCGCACTCAGTTCAGTCCGACGCTCCAACAACGAGGCCGAATACGAGGCCGTAACAGCGCCTCAATCTCGCCACACCTGCTAGAGGTCGATCAGCTAGGAGATCCAGCAATGATTCCTAACCTGTGGTCGACGATCAAGACACATACGAGGCCAAAGGGAAGATGATCCTATATCTCCGCAAAGTCCGTGACTTATTTGGGTGCTTCATCGCTCGTGATCAAGTATGTCCCAGAACTGAGAATGCCTGCACGATCGCCATAAACTCATACGGCCTTGGCAGTAGAAGATATCGGGGGATCAAACTACCTGAATACCTCCCGCAGCCCTCCACACCATAAGACAAGAGAGCTCAGTGGGGTCCGCGACCAAACCTGATGACCCTATTTGGGGTTACACGACGAATCTTACTAAACGACCCAAAGGAAGCAAAGATAAAGAGCGAGATCCGCCTGTGTTTACTCAATCACAAAGGAAGCCTCTACAAGCGAGGATTCTTCAAGCACCCCTTCCTAAATGCATCACGGAGAAGACACTCCACACGTTAGTGAGGAAGGCACGAAGGCATAATAGGAACCGGCATCTGAGCTCAACATTGGCCGAAAGTTTCGAGGCGTGATATTATCGCCCACAATGCTCAAAGACGCTATCAACCCGGTCAAAGATGCGACTTGCCGTGAACACGCTAAAATATCACGCCCCGCCAGAGCCTCCACATCAACCACAACCGCCCTTCCAAATAGCTGGGGTCGGGATATATCGTTCGCCCATTGGCAAAGGCCAATGTAAATTTATAATCGTCGATAGACATTTCCACTAAGTAATGAGGTCAGCCCTTAGCCACAATCACGTATGTATGATACGCAACTCGTATGGCGAGCAATTATATGCGTATTTGGCATCCCGAAAGCCTCGTCTCATAACGGAAGAGCGCTTTGATAACGCGAAATTCAGGATTTTCAGGTTTGAGCTCGATTAAAATTACTATTCACTACCAGCCTTACCTTAATAATCAAATGGATGTCAAGTCAACATCGTAACCTCAAGGCCTTGAAAACCAAGCTAGAGGATCTCAAAGGGGGTTGGGTCGAATACCTCCCCGAGGTACTATGGGCTTACAGACAACACGTAAGCTCCAAGAACTCCTGGGAGACCCTATCATTTCAAATTTTCGAAACGTAAGCAAGAGCCCGCTTGAGGTTGGAATAAAATCTCCTAGAGTCGAAAGAAGATCGAGGAGCAAAATGACGAGGCCCGCTTCGACCTTGAACTCTGATGAAAACGCGAACATGTTCAATAAATAAGATAGAAGGGTACCAAAGGAAACAATTAGACTACAACCAGAGAGTCAAGCCTGTGGTTACATGTCGGGGATTTGGTCTTAAAAAGCTTCGCCAGTTAGCGAAGAATCCAACGCATGGGAAACTAGTCCCAATCAGCTGTCCTTACATAATAACCCGAGTCGACCAGTAACTACGAGTCTAAACGGAAGAGGAAACTCCCGCAACATACATGGAACGCAGAGCACTGCGATCTTTATCAATGTGCATTGATTCAGAATAAAACCAGACAGAGAATATCACGTGACGAGTCAAGTACACGGTGTAATCTAGTATCTCAAACAACCGACATGTAAAGAAACATACAATAACGAGAAAATTCATGAAAATAAAAGTCCCTTTATTCCAAATGAATCATATTCAATTACAACTGGTGGGTGTCTTGAAAAGCATACAAGACAAGCACTCGCGACATCAAGACAAGCTAGATCCTCAAAAAAAAAAAAAAAAACAAAAAGGAAAGGAAAGACAAAAGAGAAAGATGATAATGAAAAGAAGACGCATGATGTATAAGAGGAGAAAAAGATGGGGACAAGAGGAGAGAGAAAGGCACTAGCTGCAGATGGGAGGTTTCGTGGAGTACGTAAAGAAGAAAGAAAAGAAAGAGGAGAGGTATAGCAGGAGAGAGGGAGAAAAGAAAAGAGAACAAGGAGCGAGGGCAAGGACTGATTCAACCCCCACCCTTAGGACTCATTCCCTAGCCGAGAGCTAGGGAAAAACATAAATCCCATAAAGGGGGAACTAGGGAAAACATAACTCCCACATGGAGAAATTCAAAAGGCCACCCAAGCGCCAAGAACCCCAACGAGGGCAACAATACTACATCCATCTTCTACAAACTTCATCCGCCAAGATGGAAAGCGTAAACCTTCAAAAGCAGAATGTACGTGGGCTAAATAACCCCCATTTATAGAAAAACATCCGGAGAGCACGTGCAACCGCTCCAAATTCCCCATCGATCAAAGCAGCTGTCAAGACTCTTTTCAATAATCGAGGGACACACGAAACTAAGACCTCTCATAAAGCGCCTTCATACGGTTGCCTCTCCCACAAGGGGAACTTAGCCCAACTCGCACGGGCGAGCTCTACCCACCGGGGTCACAATTGACGAGTCGCTTCAACCGCTCGCTGGCCGACGAGCTCCTCCTATCGCGCACATGGACGAACTCGTCCAACCGTCACTTTGACGCAGGTGATCCACTCAGACAGCCACGCCGCCTAAACGCAGCCTGATCAACCCATTTCGCCGAACGCCACCGGCGGGCCACCGCGCCATGAGCCCCGCTGTTCACTTCCGACGAGGTGATCTACTCAACACAGCCACGCCGCCTAAACGAGTCGATCAACCCATTTCTACCGGAACGCCACCAAGGCCATCGCGATGAGCTTCGCTAAGCTCACTCGACGAGGATCTACTCAACACAGCCACGCCGGGCTAAACGAAAGGTCGATCAAATCATTTCTACTGAACGCCACCAAGGCCACCGCGCCATGAGCCCCGCTGCTCGCCCTCCCCGGGACGAGGCGATCCACCCAACACAGCCACGCCGCCCAAACCGCCGACCAACCCATTGGCCGAACGCCACCGAGACCACCTTCCATGAGCCCCGCTTCGCCCGACGAGGCGTGATCCACTAACACAGCCACGCCGCCAAATGAGTCGATCAACTCCATTTCTACTGAACGCCACTAAGGCCACCGCCTGCGCGAGCCTCGCTGCTCACTCTCGACGAGCCTCCTTCAACACAAAGTGTGACGGCCCTTTATTCATCAAGACGAAGCCTTTCTCTCAGATTTCCAAACTGACGGCTCCTCCCTTCATCGACGAGCTCTCCTTCAACACAGCACGAGCTCCCACTCATTTATCGTGCCGAGCCTCCTCCAGACTTCAAATGACGGCTCCTCCCCAACTCACCTCGACGAAGCTCTCCCTTTCAACACAGCGCACGAAGCCCCTTTATCCATCAAGATCGAGCCCTTCTCAGATTTCCAAACGGAGGCCCTCCCTCATCACGAGCTCTCCTTCAACACGTGCATCGAGCTCCACTATTTATCGACGAGCCCTCCTCAGATTTCCACTGCACGGCCCTCCCCATGCTCCCACCCCGACGAGCCTCCCCCAACACAGCACGAGCCCCACTATTTATCAAGACGAGCCCCTCTCTCAGATTTCCAACGCACCTGCCTCCTCATCGACGAGCCTCCCTTCCAACACGCATGCACGAGCTCACTATTTATCATCGAGCCCTCTCAGACCCAAACAAAGGCCCTCACTACAACTCACCTTGATGAAGCTCTCCTTCAATACAGCAGACGAGCTCCTTTATTCATCAAAGATGAGCCCTTCTTCCAGATTTCAAACGGACGTTCTCTCCTCATCGACGAGCTCTCTCAACACAGCACGAGCTCCCACTATTTATCGACGAGCCTCAACTTCAAACAGACGGCTCCTCCTGCCAACTCACCTTTGACGAGCCTCCTTCAACACAGTGCACGAGCTCCCTTTATTCATCAAGACGAGCCCTTCTCTCAGATTTCAAACTGACGGGTTCTCCTTCATCGACGAAGCCTTCAACACAGTGCATCAGCTCCCATCATTTATCGTGACGAGCCCTCCTCTCAGATTTCAACAGACGCCCTCCTACAAAACATCTTAACGAGCTCTCCTCAACACAAAGTGCGACGAGCTCCCACTATTTATCAAGACGAGCCCTTCTCTGCACTTCAACAGACGGGCTCCTCCCTCACTCGACGAGTTTCCTTCAACACAGCAGCACGAGCTCTCCACTATTTATCGTAGACGAGCCCTCCTTCCCCAGACTCCAACAGCGGGCTCCTCACTACAACTCCACCTTGACGAGCTCTCCCTTCAACACAGGCAGACGGGCTCCCTTTATTCATCAAGACGAGCCCTTCTCTCAGATTTCCAACCGACGGCCCTCCCCATCGACGAGCTCCCTTCAATACGCTGCACGAGCTCCCACTATTTATCAGACGGTTCCGTTTCCAAATGCATTTCCGCCCTCCCCGCAAACTCACCTCGACGAGCTCTCCCTTCCAACACAAAGTGCATCGAGCTCCCTTTATTCATCAAGACGAGCCCTTCTCTCAGACTTCCAAACTGACGGCCCTCCTTCATCGACTCCAGCCTCCCTTCAACACAAAAGTGCAAAGACGAGCTCCCACTATTTCATCGTAGACGAGCCTCCTCCCCGTACTTCCAAATGTGACCTGCCCTCCCTACAACCACCTCGACGAGCTCCCTCCCCCTCAACACACAGCATACGAGCTCCCACTATTTATCAAGACGAGCCCTTCTCTCAGACTTCAAATGCACTCCGCTCCTCCCCATCGACCGAGCTCTCCTTCAACACAAAGTGCACGAGCTCCCACTATTTATCGTGACGAGCCCTCCTCTCATCTAAACAGCGGCTCCTCACTACAACTCACCTCGACAGCTCTCCTTCAACACAGTGCACGAGCCCTTTATCTCATCAAGACGAAGTCCTTCTCTCAGATTTCCAAATGGACGGGTTCTCCTCATCGACGAAGCTCTCCCTTTCAACACAAAGTGCATCCAGCTCCCACTATTTATCGTGACGAGCCCTCCTCCTCAGATTTCAAACAGACTGCCCCTCCCTACAACCACCTTGACGAGCTCTCCTCAACACAAAGTGACGAGCTCCCACTATTTATCAAGACGCAGCCCTTCTCTCAGACTTCAACAGACAGTCCTCCTCACGACGAGCTCTCCTTCAACACCGGCAGACGAGCTCCCACTGAGATGACACAAAAAGATCCAGCCCCTCCTCCTGTACCCAAAATGTGACTCTGCTCCTCCCCTACAACTTCACCTGACGAGCCTCCCTTCAACACAGTGCATCGAGCCCTCTATTCATCGACGAGCCCCGGCTCCAGACTTCAACAAGACGGGCTCCTCCTCATTGACGAGCTCTCCTTCAACACAAAAAGTGCACGAGCTCCCACTATTTATCAAGACGAGCCCTTCTCCTCAGATTTCCCCAATAGACCTGCCTCCTCCCCATTGACGAGCTCTCCTCTTCCAACACAAAGACGAGCTCCCACACTTATCAGACGAGCCCTCCACCGGTACTCACAAACAGACGGGCTCCTCACTACAACCCACCTCGACGAGCCTCCTTCAACACGCAGACGAGCCCCTTTATTCATCAAGACGAGCCCTCAGACTTCAAACGGACGCAATTCCCCCATCGACGAGCCTCCCTTCAACACAAAAGTGCGCACGAGCTCCTGACCATTTATCAGATCGAGCCCTCTCAGACTTCCCCAAATCGTGACTCTGCCCTCCCTACAAATCCACCTCGACGAGCCTCCTTCAACACAAAAGTGCGTGACGAAGCTCCCACTATTTACTCCAGACGTCTTTCATCAGACCTTAACAAATCGGGCCTCCCATTGACGAAGCTCTCCTTCAACACAGTGCACGAAGCTCCTCTATTTATCAGGACGAGCCCTTCACTGCATTCCAACAGACGGGCTCCTCCCCCATTGTCGAGCTCTCCCTTCAACCCAGGCAGACGAGCTCCCTCTATTCATCGAGACGAGCCTTTCTCTGTACATCAACAGACGGGCTCCTCCCTTTAGCATAGGCGGACGAGCTCCCAATGTTCCACCTGACGAGTTCCTCACACCCCTTCACGAGCCGACTCGACATCGCTCGCTACAACAAGCTCTTCCCATCACTAACACGAGCGAGCCTCACTACGCATTCAGCAAGCTCCACCAACCACATAATGGGGAAACCAACCCGGATAAACTAATAGTACACCTAAATTCTCAACGAGGTAGCCTAAATTACTAGGATCAATAACTCAAAGTTATACAAATTTCGAAAAGAGAAATGGCGTAGCTCAAATGCACATGTACCCCAAAAAATAAGCACTCATGAAAGAAGGTTACACGTTATCAGCCCAGCTCATAAAAGGGAGAGGTTCACAAAAAAAAAAAAAAAAAAAAAAAAAAAAAAAAAAACATAAGCGAATATAAAGGTTCAAAGGCCGACCATGAAGAGTGAGAAGAAATCTGCAGGGGAAGTGCTCCCGGGAATAATTCATATCGTAGGACCCCTCCGCCTCCTCGCCGCTGGGAGGTCAAAATTGAAGTCTAGATCCGGGTATGCCCGAATCCGCCATATGGAAAAGCGAGCTACCCGTATACCCACCGGGCACCGCTGATCTCGCAATCGGCTTCATGACCTCGCCTCCGAGCAAACGCCGACCACATGAAGATTCAAGCCGCAAACCATTACATTCATCACTCAAATTGCCTCGGAGCAAAATTCGTAGCTTCTAAGACTCCACGACGAGCGGCTCCACAACACTCGCTCAAACTCGCGACAAGCAATTTCGAAGCCGTTTTCCTTTGGCGCTTCAAGCCACTAAGAACTGCGCCAAGCTCCATTCAAGATCCTCTGCCGCTTCACCTCGAGAGATGACGAAGTTCCTCCCTAGCCCGTTGAGTTTCATCCCGCGCATCTCACTCTCTCGACCCCCAACCAACTATTTCGCAGGTAAACCCGAGTTCAATTGAACTCCCTGAGTTTCGCCTCACCTTCGTTTCAAACTCCGCCCGACCTCGCTCTTCTATTCTCGCCCGAGCACGAGCCGATGAAGCATGCCTGTCTCGCACTTAAATCGCCTATTTCTTCGATCAACCGATGCGCTCATCTCGCAGCTCGTCCCGCCCGGTCAAAGTAGTCACTTTCGCCTTATAAATTCTGGGTAATCCCAAGGCGTTTCTCATTCGCTTTGGCTTTTTCTACAAGCCCTTCAAACGAAAGTGGCACCAAGCAAGACACACACAGAGTTAACCCAGCACGTGAGCCGACTGAGAGTTAACACAATTATAAGCTTACCAAAGCAAACCCCCAAAAGACAAGGCTAAAGCCTCTCAACCCAAGAACTCCTTGATTTCAATATCGAATCAATAAGATGGATGAAACGGCACCCGCCGCAGTCTCAAGATTAGATAGCAGAGGACCTTGACTTCGTCGACCTCGACGGTTTCTTTCTCCTCGACCCTGACACCTTCCCGTGAGATGACTCAAGTGTGGTCCTGAAGGAGTATTCCATACGCTATAGGCAACCGCCAACTACCGGTCATGCCCGTCGCTATGGGATTCCCACCTCTCGATGGGCTCCTGAGGAGGAGCGAACGAAGAACCAGGGGAATCTCAGCCAACGGGGACGAGGACCGCTCGAGCCTTTGGATGAGGGAATTCGAAGGTATTTCTAATCTCTGAACTTTGTTGCAGACTGGCTGATCCCTCTTGGGGGAATCTGTTCTCCTCCTCAGACCCCAGGTTTTCAGATATCCCTTCCAGACAGCCAAGATCTCCCTGCAGAGCGCCCGCGCACGGCCCGAAAGAGAAAGCTCCCATAGTAGAAGAAGGCGAAGGCCCTAAAATGAAGAGTCAAGTGACTTCATACTGTATGAACTCGAACATCCACCTTAATAAATTTCTCAAGGTGAGGAACGAGCAGAGCATTCAGTCAACGCGAGAGCGATAGCGGTATCTTCGTCGCTAAGCTCAAGACGAGCATCTGAAAAATATAAGAGAAACCTAAAGTCAGGAGTATCCAACCAACTGTAGATGAATGGAACCAAAGGTAAGGATGATACTCACGAAGGTTATCAGGGGCGCTCCACGTTCTGGGTACGCCTAGGGTGTCTTCCCTATCTAAAGAGTTGTACTCCCAGTTGGAACCGCTGACAAAGAAATATCGAATTTTCCATGTCCTATGAGAAGAAGGAAGATCCAAATCACCAAAGGGGCTCCAGGACGTCTAGAAATAAATAAAACTCCCTGGCCAGAAATTGCCTGATTAAAAAGATGCAGATAAAGCCACATTAGGGACGCCAAGTCCGTCTCTAAAAGACCAACACTAAATGCCCCCAACCATCGGGGCCGCTTGGGAAGGCATATGAAAATGTCAAAGAACCCGTTTGATGAAAGGGTGCACGGAAAACGAGGTCATATCAAACGACTCGAAAAACATACCATCTCGCACTGAGGTAAACGAACGAGTCAAAAAAAAAAAAAAAAAAAAAAAAAAAAAATCGGGGAGACCATATACGAACACCAGAAAGAGGCCTAAGATCGCTTCAACAAAAGTAGACTCATATAAAGGGCCAACACTGGGCCCACCTTCGCTAGACAGTCGAATCACAATCGAGATAGTCCGAACTCTAGGATATTTGATCAAGTTTATCTTCCTTTTTCCCTTTACCTAGCGGCTGAGCCCGAGCAGTCGAGGGGCCCAACGACCATTAAACAGCGAACGCCTCACCGTCGGACCAAGATCAACAGAGGAATCATCGACATACTAAAGAGGAAGAATGCTTGGGACCCATGACGTAACTGAAACGAAATCCAGACGACAAAACCCTAGGGCCTCGTCGTATTAATCGAAAGAAACACGACAGATTCGGGACGCCGCGGCCCTAATGAAAAGAAGCATACTTAAAGGGACCTAACACTCAATGTGATAGAAAGCAAAATCCAGAACGAAATACAAGAACACCAAGAAATATAAAGACAAAAGGGGGAGTTATGAGTCAGAACTAGAAAGGTCGACAAGAAACAAGGGAAAACACAGAGAAATATGAAAACAAGCACAAACTCCAAAGAGCCACTCTATTAACATAAGGACGGCGGATACAGGTTAATTAATCCACATCCGAGCGCACACGGGAAGCACAACCGGTCAGAGGATCAATCACGTACCCGCCCCACGCAACCGCGACACAAGGGTCGGGGGCAAATCGGGAGCATGATATAAATGGGTCAAGCATTTCACTGTACCCAAAAGAGCTAAGTAGGGTCGTACATGTCCGTGATCTTCCATAAAGCCCAAACTAAAGCCCACCCCCGCTAGGGCCCAATACTGAATCAGCGATTGTGGAGAGCCTACAAGGCCGCCAAACTATATCTCTACGACAATCTGATGATAGAATATTCTTTAAGAGACGTCCTATCAAGTCCTATTATAAAAGAAATAAAGGCATCAAAAAACCGTTAGTTGAATATCTCTCAATAAGGAAGGAGGATTACTCCAAATAAACTCCATTGACTAATCCATCGCCAAATCTATGGATGACTACGCGTGAGAAACCGACATCCTCCAAAGGGAAGAACCCCTAATCATCGGGGTCCGAATTGATGAAGACCTATTACAAATACAAGGCCGCTCCAAAGACTAAAAGGTACGCGAAAAATAAGCAAGGTGGGGAATAATTTTTCTCCCTTCTCTCGTACGAGATCCTGGCCTTAGGCACTGAGCTGTCCCGCGGCCCCGCCGGCCCCCTTCCTTTTGTTTTCTTGCAGAACAAGCCGCACTCTGACCCGCTGGACTAGCATCGCGTATTCCGCCTCCCGCACCCCAAACGATCCAAAGATTCATCGGTTCGCCTCCTGCCAGCCTCAGCCAACCCAACGACCATCCACGCTCCAAATTTCGCCCTGCTGAAAAGGCATCGCGAACGGTTCCAAATTGAAAAGTTTTTGCTTGAATTTCTCCTTTCTGTACCATTTTCCGTATACATAAAAGTTAGTCATAAATAACCAATCATTTATATAAATCCGTCTACTTAACTAATCTTTAAAATTTTCCTAAGTTATTATTTAAAATTAAAAGAATTCTTCTATTTCATCTTCTAAGCTATATATAATTAGAATTGTCACTTTAAAATCTAATTCACTAACTAGTTCTTTTCATTGTCACTATTTATTTCATATTCTTTATTAAATTAATTTTAATTGGGTTTTTCATTTCGCTCATTTAGCAATTTTTTCTAGCTCAGACATTCAAAGTTTTATATGACCTTACTTGCCCAAGACATAAATAACATTTACATTGGCTTACTATAATTGGTTCTTTATCCAATATTTACCTGTGTTTTCTATATCTTGTATTAAAAGGTTGGTTTCTATAATAAGTTCTAGATTTTCTTCTAAAAGGTTGTTATGTCTCATTGGGTTTGTTGTGGCCCCTATATCTATCTCTCACATCCTATATCTAATTCCTTTTCCAAATTTTAATCTTCTACAAAGTTGTCTATTTAAATCTTGTTCTTTTATTTGACTTCTTTCTCCTATATTCAAACATTCTTTTTCTAACCAATTTTTTACAAATTCTACTCTATTGCCTATATAAGGAGAGTTTTTGTATTTAGAGGTTGAAAATTCATTCCATAATCTAACACCTACTGGTCCTTGTATTTTTAATATGTATTTATTTAAATATTATGGTATTCTATCTATTTTTGCAAGAATTGCATATTTCCTAAATTTTTGTTCATATTCTTTTATATACGAAAGGTTACATAATTTTAACTGTTCAAACTTATAAAGATACAATATGTGTTCATTTACATCCTCTTGGGTTGTTCCTAAAAATATAATTATAAGATTTATAAATACGTATATACTAAAATTATTTCTAACTTCCCTAAAATAGCTATTGTTTTCTTGTTCCATGTTTCTAAAATTGTAATACCGCTCCTCTAAGTGTACTTTTTACAATATTCATATATTTTGTCAGGTTTTCAGAAAGCTACAATTACACCATCGAATTTAAAGATTGTTCCAATTTCTATGGTTTTTCTGATTACTAGTATTATCTATATCTAAAATTGGTCCATTTGTTCTATATTCATTTATTGGTTGTGAATAACTACTAGAAGGTTCTATTCTTGTTTTAAATTGCAAGCCTTGTCTAACTATTTATGTTTTTCATTAATAACGTTTCTATCAAACGTTTTTATAGGAATCTGAAAAGGTGATTCTATTAATATTTTTTTGTAACATATCATATATGTATAAAAACGTTTTTATATCATTAAAATTACGAAAAATGACATCTAATTTTTAATTATAAAAATAGATATCATTATAAATAAAAATTTTATTGCAAAATATATAAATACATATAAAAAATTTATATCAATAAAACCTTAAATCAACTATTTTTACGATTATAACAAATTTTAAAATATTTACATAAAAATAAGTGAATTAATGAATAAACATATATAAATATTTGCATCAATAAAACCTAAATATTTATATATATATATATATATATATATATATATATATATATATATATATATATATATATATATATATATATATATATATATATATATATATATATATATAAAATAATTATTTTTACCATTATAAATTTTTATAAAAATATTTTAATTACGAATAAACATACATAAACACTTGTCTTAATAAACCTAAAATAATTATTCATATGATTATAAAAAATATTTACAAAAATTTTTGACTTAATTCATAAAAAGTATGCAAAATGTATTAATAAAATTAAAATAATTATTTTTATCAAATAATTTTTAGGATTATAAAAAATACAAAAATATTTGAATCATTTGGAACTTTTAAGTATATTGTATCATTCGATTTTTTAAATAAATGAATAGTTGTTTTAAAGAAAATAAATATCTATATTTCATGATAAATAAATAGGCATTTAGGAATATTAAAAAACTTTTAAAGTGTTTTTTTTTAAAAAAAAAAAAACAACTGCTAAGTGCTTCTCAAAAAAACACTCCAAATATTTTTTTGAACTTTTAAAAACGTTTTTAAAAATATTGTCAAATGCTTTTTTGGTCTTATAAACACTTAAAAGTGTTTTTAGGCCTAGAAACACTTCTAAAAATTATTGTCAAACTGACCCTAAATCTCAATCTCCTTTTGATTACATTATGGTATAAATTTAGACATGTAGTGTTACTAATTATTGCTTTCAATTCAAATAATATAGTTTCAATTATTGTTGTTATTTGTCAGTGAGGTTTGGCTAAATGATTAAAGATCAAGAGAGGTAGAGGCAAGGAAACACGTTCAAGTTCTATGGGAGCATAATAGCACTATAATGATGCAATGTAAAAAAATATTATCAAGCAGTCTCCTGAATTTTCTGACTCATTGGATCGTTGGAGCAACGACTTGTCAGCATGTACATGCAAAACAAACAAGAACACGGCGGTGGTGCGCCGTCGTCCCGATTCCTGCTCGTGATCAAGGAATCAGAGAGAAATCGATTTTTCAGTCAAGAATGTCTTACCTTCTTTGGTGTCATTCCCTCCTCCTTTATGGAGGGGGGAGGTGGTCCACTCTTCACGCTAGTTAGATTTATTTCCTACCGAAACCATGAATCTTCACGCATGGGCCATGCTACATGACACGCTCTTCCCTTTAGGATAGCCAAGTAGCCCCGTGATCTTCCGCCTCCTGCTATGCTCTCGACCGACCTCGGTGGTGGTTATAAAGGACTATAGGTGGACATTTGTAACCTACATGTTTAAATATCAATTATCATCCAATTAGTTTTACCTCTTAAATCAAAGCATAAGAATGATAAATATAAAAATGGTTACATAAATCATAGAAATAAAGGTTTTTAGGTTAAAACAACATTAAAAATGAATCCGAACGTCGAAAAACCTGTAGCAACCCTACAAGATGTAATCAGAGTGTGCTGGACAAAACCTGTAATTTTGAAGAAACCAAAATGCCCAATGAAACAAGAAAAAATCTGGGCCGCTAGGGTTTAAAACCTTTCACCTATTTCTCTCATTTTTCTTTGACTTCACTCTCACCCCACACCCTTGGAACCCTGGGGAACCGTAGAGAGGAAGCTAAGGAAGGGCTACCCAGACTTCAGCTCAAGATCCCCACACAACCCAAGATTCAGCAGCAAAGGTCTTTCCTAGTCTGCACCCATGTCTGAGGCTGCAGCATATATGTAGCGCCAGCCAAAACACATTTTCAGTGTCTAACCACCTTCTTAAAATGCAGTGGAATGATAATTTATTCTAAATGCAATGCAGATTTGACTTTAACCCAAGGATTTGAATGAGTAGAAAATAAATATTCGTGGCAAGATCTCGTGATTTAATCTATTTCTAATTGTTTATGATCAACAAAGGATCCTTGAAGTTTCTTCCAGCAAAATGATAAAATATGGAAGATTTAGAGAAAACAATATTATAAACCAATTTTCCATATTGTGGATCGAGGAATCCAGTGGGGATTCTTTATATAGTACGGGGATTCTTCTATGGTGCTTCACGCCCGATTCCGACTTCACTTAATTCAATTCCGACTCACTGAAAATGATTCTCCACCGGGGATTATTACATATTATTGGGGATTTTTACATAACATGGGGATTATGATACATTATGGGGGATTTTTCTACATAATACGGGGATTTTTATATAGTATGTGTGGATTCTATTAGGTGATCATCGCTTATTCAATTTCTGAATGCTTCTTTTATGGGGATTTCATATAATATGGGAGATTTTACATAACCTATGAACTTATTACCTAGTATGGGGGATTTTTACATAACATGGGGGATTATTATATATTATGGGGGATTTTACATAATATGGGGGATATTTACATAACATGGGGATTATTATATATTATTTTCGGGGATTTTTCATAACATGGGAATTATTATATATATTATGGGGATTTACATAACATGGGGGATTTTTATATAGTATGGGGATTCTACTGCAGTGATCACTCTGCTGTATTCGACTCACTCCTGAATGATTTTTCTTTTATGGGATTTCTATATGTTATGAGATTTTTATACAATCTATGAACTTATTACCCAAGATGGGGGATTTTACATAACTCGGGGGATTTTACTACAATATGGGGATTTTACATAACTTGGGGATTATTATTATTATGGGGGATTATTTTTACATAACTTGGGGATTGTTATACTTGGATACATGAGGCTGTTTATACGCATGCTCATCCTATGCTTATACTCAAGAGGTCATTATAAGCATGCTGAGAAAACCTATTTTGATATATGAGAGGTTGCTCATACGCATGCTCATCCTATGCTTATACTCAAGAGGTTGCTTATAAGCATGCTTGAGAAAACCTATTTTGATATATGAGAGGTTGCTCATACGCATGCTCATCCTATACTTATACTCAAGAGGTTGCTTATGTTTCATGCCTCGAGAAAACCTACTTTGATATATGAGAGGTTGCTCATACGCATGCTCATCCTATACTTATACTCAAGAGGTTGCTTATAAGCATGCTTGAGAAAAACCTACTTTGATATATGAGAGGTTGCTTATACGCATGCTCATCCTAAACTTATACTCAAGAGGTTCCTTATAAGGATGCTTGAGAAACCCTACTTTGATATATGAGAGGTTGTTTGTAGCATGCTCATCCTATCCTTATACTCAAGAGATAAAATTCTATAAGAGTGCTTGAGAAACACTACTATGATGAATGAGGAGTTTATTATAAGGATGCTTTAAAAGTTGAGAAACCCTGCATTTCATATGAGAGGTTGTTTGTAAGCATGCTCATCCTATCCTTATACTCAAGAGGTTCCTTAAGTGGGCGATGCTTGAGAAACACTATCTATGATGAATGAGGAGTTTATTGTAAGGATGTTTGAGAAACAAAGAGAACGGGTTGAAATGGTAAGGGGTGGAAAATGTTTAGCATTTGTTTATGCGTGGCCCGAGGTACATTTACTTAAGTGTTTTCATATAAACTTGAGAACTATTTTCAATGTCATTGTTTTCTTCTCAAATCAGACACCTAAGTGATATGTTAGTAAAAAAATATGAGACCGACTGTTTTTCATACTTTTCTAAACCTGTTTTCTGAGTTTGGGAGGATTTTCTCACTGAGCTTCAGGCTCACTCCCTACCTACATCCCTTTCTTGATTTTAATTTTGAGAAGCTGCAGAAACAAAGGGGAACTGTGTGTATCAGGAGGCCCCGATCGGCTGCAAAGTTGGGGATCCCGGTGTCCTCTCCGTGAAGGAATTCAGCTGAGGTCAAGGTAGAAAAAGAAGAAGGCCAGAGTTTCTACCGCTTAGGATTTTCTTGTAATTTTCGATCGAATATTCAGCTTTGAAGATGTACAAAAGATGATATGGTGGTTAAGGCTCGCTTACTCAGGTTATCAGGTATTTTATACATGAATGAAAGTCTTTGGAAAGGTATTAAAATCTTTATGGATAACAGGGCCCAATGTTGTTAATGTATTATAATTGCGCCTAAGAGTGTTTTGGGTAGAGTTCCCTAACAAAGAGATTCCGCCCAATGTGGTTAAATTAAGGACCTCTGGCCAATTATGGATTTTATTGTGCTCATGGTGTGAATGGTTTTAGTATGTAGTGAAGTCCTGTGGGGTAGTTGGGGCGTTACACATCTGTTCAATTCGAGGTCGGGCCACGCAATGTATTTCTTAAAGATGATAACCTGGCCAAGAGAGATCAGACTTATATCTCCCGTCGATCGAAGTATGTTCGGGGCCTCGGCTTGTAAATGAAGATGATCGCCCATGATCGACCATTATACTATGGGCTTCAGTTTGCCTGTGTGGCCTATCGGGCCGGGAAGGTTTGGGCTGGGCCCATGGTACTCATTACTTTCCCTTTTTCCTCACGGAGGGCGCTTTCCCCAGCTGGAAAAAGAAAATGTTGGTGATCAAGGAATGTGGGAAACAATGGACTATTAATGTTAGTATGTTCCAACGTGCGCATTACAGGAGAAATTTCTTGTTTTTTGGTGTCACATTTGATGCGGTTGGTTGAGATTCCCTTGAAGCTAGAGGTCCTTATAAAAGGTTTGCAGGGTGGCGGATTCCGTTATGCCATTGGTTATTACTGGTGTTTCAACAGGGAGGTTTGGTTAGGCGTTGTCGAAAGTCGGTCTTTTATGAGTGCTGTATGGAAGAGGCTTACGAAGGGGGTTTAGTCTTGATTTCAATGTGGAAGCGAGCCGAAGGTTGCAAGAACTAAAAGCGGGGGTCGGAATTGATTCGTTTTGATCTGTTCTTGATTACTATACACATCTAGCTGCGCTTCCTTGGGATGGTTCAAAGATTGGGATGGATCTCTGCTGACGGACACCTGCTTCTAAATCAACGGGGCTCTTTGTGTTCCTTTCCACTTTCCGTAGGACCTTATCTCCTAGCCTCTACTTCAACTCTTTCTTCTTTTTTGGCCTTTACGCCTATTTTTTCCTCTTTTTTAGCCTCTATATTTGGTCCAGATGGATCACGTAATCATAATATGATCACTTTGTTATAAGCATTGTTGTGTAATTATGACCGCCCTTTAGTGTAATTAAAGAATTTACATTTCTTGAAATTTCCGCGTTCCTGCATACATTGTTCTCCTTTAATTGATGGTGATAGGGATTGAGTCTTATGGTAGAGACTCTGATATTTGATATCTTGAAATGGACGGTCTAGAAGTAAAGGCCCTAAGCGGCCACGTTCGTTCATTGTGCCTTAATAAGCAAAGCGTTGTCAGGATTCAAATTGGTCTTGGAGGTGATGAGTGTGATGCATTTGATGATTTTGTAGGCTCTAGACGCTTAATATGTAGGGAGCCATCATTTGATTTCACCCGTTTATGTACTTGTTTCTTCTTAATTATCTGTTTCCCTCTTCTCGAGATTTTCTATGGATACTTTAGTGCGACGCTGCGTCTTTTGTGAACCTCTCTTACAGGCGCTTGTTTAGTTTCCATTTTACAAGTAAACATTGTTTCTACTCTGGGTCTGTTGATTTTCGATTACTTGCATTTTTCCGGAGACAAGATAGTGTGGGGGGTATCCCTAGAGCCTGCTAGGACTAGGCGACTCTCGCCCAGGCTTTGTGGGCTTGCAAGTGGTTTTGCCTTTTACCAGTTTGGTATCATGGCTTTAGATTGATTGTCGTTTCCCCTTTTTTTTTGTCTGCTTGTAGAATGGCGAGAGGTCGAGAAAAGTTCCTGACCAGGCGGAGTCCTGGCGGGCTACTCGGGGGCCCACCTTCTACAAGCAGCATTATCTCCTCCTTGTTTATGGGGGAGTTGAGGGCCTATTGTGAAATCCTCGATGACATTGATATCGTGCTGTCGGAGGGCTCGGCTGAAAATACCTTGGGCGAAGAACACAATGCGGTGTATTTCACCCAGAAGCAACTAGCGGTAGGCCGACCCTGCGTGTCGTCTCTGGTCGACAATTCTTGCACTTTACGGAGGCATGCACCTTATTCACCCGGCGTCATTCGGTTTGGTGCGGGTGATGTGTACTAAACCTTCTTTACCAACTTGATCTTTCATTGGTGGAGGTTTGTTTGCTTATTCATGAGGTAAGCGCGGGTGGTGGGATGTCCATCGATATAAGCCCCGGTTGCAATTCGATTCTGAGGACTCCACGACTCGCCCAGGAAGCGCAGGGGCGAAGGGTGTGATCTGAGTGAAGGGGACCTTAGGATGAGATCCCAGGTTCCCCTGACCTTCCGTTTGATGTAAACCATTCAATGTTTTTTCTAGATGTGTGCTAGTAATGGGGCTTGCCTATTGGTGTATTTTTCGTATGCCAATTTTATGTACACGTGTTTCATTATTGTGGGTTGTTCGTGCAGGGAAGAGCCGAAGGGGTAAACCGGTGCATTGGGTAGAGAGGAAATTTAGTTTTGAAAAAATCTAAATTTGTTGGAATTCAGGCGAAGCGAAATCACGAGTCCTTACCGTGAAGAACTTGCATGGTTGTCATACACGTCTCTTATAGGCGTTCGATAATCAGCGCCCTACCGCTAGAAATTGTGGAAGGTGGCGCCGTTCACTGCGGACCTTGAACTTAATCGGGTAGTTCATCTCCAGCCAGGGTAGCGGAGAACGAGGCGGCTGGTCAGGAATTTGTGATCAGCACTCAACCCGTGCAACCTTCCTCTGCTATAGAGGATTCGGCCCTACTTGCTGGGCATATAGGCGGGGTGAGAGGTAGCCCGGTGGAGCTAATCCCTTAGAAAGTAGTCTCGTCACCTTTACAGCTAAGAGAGAAGGAAGGGGATGCCGGGCGTAACGTTCGAGGTCGGAGTGGAAGACTTCGTGCCTTGGGTTCCCCTATATCAGTCGCCCCGGTTGGGGAGAAGAAAAGGAAGAGGATGGGATGCGATTTGATTCATGCTCTTTTCAGCCTTGAGATCTTGCGACGGCGGCTGATGCCATCGAAGTGGCACGAGGATGGTCGGTCTACCTGGCACCCAGATGAGGGTTGAAGGTGTAGGAAATTTTTCATCTCGGGTTCACCTAAAATGGGTTTTTGAATGACGGTAGCTTGAAAAACATCGCCTGCGAGAACTAGGAAGGTTTTCCCGGTAAGTAGCGATCCAGTGGTTCATCCCAGAAGGCCTTTGGCCATTCGGATAGGCCAAGTTCACCGGTGGGTCTGAGGCCCGCCAGCTGTGATCGGATGTTGCTAAATTCGTATCTTCTTTCTTGCGGCCTGGCTCCCCCCATAGAGGAGGCATCAATTCCCGGGCCGGAAGGCGCTTAGGAGATTATCGATCGGAGGTGGCCTTTCAATCGAGGCGAATCTTTGGCTGAGCATTTGCATGAGATGTACCCGATGATGCTACGGATGCACATGGTTGTTCGGCCGACGAGCAAAAGTATTCGAATCTCGGTTCTAGCTAGTACTACTAAAGAAGATCTCTAACAAATGATTTGAAGATGGGATGCGAGGTTGCAAATGCGGCTTTGCGATTGGTGGTAAGTGCATGGCGCTCTCTTCATGTTTCGACATTAATTTTGAAGTTATTTTCATATCCTTAATATGTTTCTTGCGACGGTCTTGCCAATGCAGAGCAGCCTTCCGGCGTCGAATTTCAGACCCGGCTAAGGGATGCGGAGAGGCTACGACTCCTTGATCGGTGTTTTTCGACCGAAGGCCTGAGTGCTTCCTTAAAGTAGAGTCAAATTCGGCGTTGGGGTCGAAGGCTAAAGCGGTGAAAGGGCGGGTTCGTGCCCCAAGGCGAGAGAGGGCGTCGCTCGTCATGGAAGTGGCGATGGCGGGCTTGGAGACGAGCGAGGCGGCGCCGAGCCACAGGTGGAATCAGGGTTAGCTCGAGGTCGACACTCCTTAGTTTCTTTAGAGCGCTGCGTGGAAGGTGGAGTTGAGTTAGACAAGGTTCAGTGAGCTTCCATTGCTTTGGAAGACAATTGAAGCGGAGGCCAGCCGTCGGCGGATGGCCAGTTTCCTTACTTCCTAAAACTTCGGGGCTAGCGGGGAGCGAGTTGTAGCTTCCAGGCGAGAGGTCTCTAAAGAGAGGAAGGCTTCGGAGGAGGCGTTTGACATTGGCTTTGACGTTATCTTCAATTATGGCTATGGTTGATGTGCCTTTGCACACAATATTTGTGGAAGTAAGCCTGAGATCCCAGACGGGATGCCAGACATGTCAAAGCCATTACCTCCAGAGTTCTTTATTGATTCTCGATGCCCCGGGTGCTATTCCTGTTGAAGTTGCAGTCGCTCTAGAGGCAGTCACTAGCGAGGCAGTCGAATCCTCCTCTGTTGTCGGGGCTGAAGTAGGTGACAATCCTGACTTTCTTTCCAGGGTAGCTGGGGAGAGGGAGGAGACCGGTGTATCCGGTAGGAGTTAGGGATTACATTCTGTGCTTGCTTGCCGAGCCTAGCTCCTTTGCCCCCGTTCTGTACCCCAACATTTTGATATAGTGTAACTAGACTTCTTAACAAAGCGTGTGTTATTTTGCGACTTTGATGACTCCTTTTTTGAATTGAGTAGTTCAGTTTTGTTTAGCTGGGTGGTGCTGATGTGTAATGAGTAGGGGTGTAGTCCAGGTATGGGCAATCGGTCCCTAGTTCATTTGCTCTCTTCCTTATTCGGGCTTTGCAGCGTACCAGCTGGGCCTCAATTGAATTGAGCCTGGTAGAACATCAATCTTACCCGAACTTTAGATTAAACTAGTGGGACACTCCGGCCATGCGGGCTAGATATGTCATTAGCTTTACTTTTTCGGACTTTCGGGTGAACGGTGGGGCATCAGCCGTATGGGTAGGATGGTCATTAGCACCTCTATCATCCGGGACTTTGAGTGGGCGACGTGACAACCATCTTTGGGTCGGATAAAAGGCCATCGAAATTCGCACCATCGGACTTTATTTGAGCCGAGTTGGGCGTCGACCATCTTAGGCCAGCCAAGGGCATTAACCAGTGCCATCACGGGACTTTGTTTGAATGTTTGGGCATTAACCCATCACCCGGGCGGACGGGGCGTGGAACTTTAGAGCCATCGGACTTTAAAGCGAGCGGCTTGGCATCAACCGGGTTGGGCCCGAACAAGACGTCGGAACACCTGGCGTCGTCCGGACCGGTGAACGACTGACGTGTCATCTTTCGGTCGGATCGGGGCGGTAAACTACGCGCCATCAAACTTTAAGCCCGAGCTAGTTAGGCATCAACCATCTTGGGCCGGACGGGGCATTAAACTGCGCCATGGGACTTTAAACTAAGCGGTGGGCATCAACCATGCGGGTCGGATAGGTCGTTAACGGCGTATCGAACTTTAAAAATTAAAATTTGTGATGAAAATACAATCAGAGAGTGAATCATCTTTTTATTGATAGTACCTTTTGAGGTGCATAGCATTCCACTGCAGTGCAGGTGTTCCATCGGCTTATCGCGTATGATCGGATCGCTGCGCAAATGCCCAAATATATGGCCACCGAGTTGGCTTGAACCTTTCACGCCATCAGGATCGAGACTGTGTTTTGAACTTTCCTTAAGACTAGGTCCCCTGGCTGGAACACTCGGGGTTTCACGCGTCTGTTGTATAGATTTCCTAACCGGCGATGATAGGATGCTACCCGTATGGTCGTTGTCTCTCGCAGTTCATCCGCCGTGTCTAGGTCCTTGATTATGGAATCTGTATTCAATTGTTCGGGCATATCCGTTTGAAGCGTGGGCATATAGATTTTTGTAGGGATTATAGCTTCCATCCCATAGGTAAGTGCGAAGGAGATATCTGGTTGTCTGCGAGCGTCGTCACATGGCGAAAGGACCACAGGGAAATTAGGTCAGCCCCATTTGCTTCTGAATCGATCGTTTCTTAGGGCGCTCGATAGGGTTTTTTTGGAAGTCTCTGCTTGGTCGTTGCTTTGCGGATACCTGGAGGTGGAGTATAAGTTCTTTATTTTCAATTCCTGGCAAAAGTTTATGTAGACCCGACTATCAAATTGGGGCCCGTTATCTGATACGATTCACCTAGGAATACTGAACTGGCAAACAATATTCTTCCAGATAAACTAATTGACGTCCTTGTCTTTTATTGAAGCAAAAGCCTCGACCTCATCCATTCTTTGTGTCCCGGTGGCCATAGCAACAACTTAACGAAATTTGGGCGTGGTGGGTGCTACTACTATGTCAATTCCCCATTGAGCG
Organism: Tetrastigma voinierianum; assembly: GCA_016808115.1. Classification (NCBI taxonomy): domain Eukaryota; kingdom Viridiplantae; phylum Streptophyta; class Magnoliopsida; order Vitales; family Vitaceae; genus Tetrastigma; species Tetrastigma voinierianum. The sequence goes on from JAEQBH010002451.1 coordinate 26,671, forward strand.
AAGGGCCATGGGCTTAAGATGGACATAAGATCTTGAGTGCGATCTTAAGATGGGAGCTTGCCGCTATCATCAGTCACACTTTCGCACGTAATCGGCGGTGTCAGACTTCATGGTTAGCCAAATGTACCACCACCCAGTGTGGGCTCGTATTGCCCCGAGGATCGCTGGATGGTTTGCCACATATCCTGTCACACCACTCCCGTCCCACGAGGCGAAGCGAGGGGCGCGAGCTATCTTGGATTGGGACTCTTTACACTTTTTAGTTTATTGGTGTACCTAAGTCTTATGTAAATCAAAATAACATATCAAAAGATACAAAATACAAATAACACTACCACTTAGTAGTGGTGTTCTGATGTCATATCACATCCGATCGAGTGCTGTTCGTATCTAGCCCATGCGTTTGCGTTTGCAACGTGAGCACGAACCTACGTGATGAACCCTGATAGTGTACTAGCCCGGTTGTATGCGGAAGATCCGGCGATCCTCCTGCGTACCGCGGTTGAAAACCCATACTAAACTACGCTTAATTGGGAAACATATGTCTTTATGCATATAAACATTGCCGTATAAGCGAGATACTTGAGTAACATATATTAAATTTTCATGAATTCATATATGGTAATACACATCTTTATACTTATAATAGACTTATGCTTGTCGGATCTCGTAGGAGTTACAAAGCTTATACTTATACTTTTAGAGAACATGCTTATACAAAGGTACACAGCGTGGTACATCAGAACTTATGCTATACGGAGGTACGTGGTGTTCGGAAGAACGATGTCCATTACTTTAATCTTATTCGTTATTCAGACTCTTATCAAATAACTATTGGATTACCTAGACCAGTAATAAGAAATGAGTAGGACACAACATAATAAATTTACACGAAGATGCTGTCACGGTCTTGAAGTGCGAGTAAGCATAAGCGAGAATGTGAAACAGCGAGTTAGAGCGATGTACAACACCAATATGAAGTGTAGTAGCGCTAGTAAGTCTGCGACAGATCAAAACGTGCGCCACGTAACAAAAGTGTCATAGCACTAGCCGGGAGTGGCAAAGTACCCGATCGAGCGTGCTGCCTGTCAACGAGTAGCCATTAGCACTAGCGAGATCTGCGAAGCATATCGAGAGGCGTGCTGCCCATGTCGTGACGAAGTCTTTGTGTCATTTAATGCACGGTCTTAGGCATTCCTCTGATTATATGTATTCGAGAACTTACTATCTTATCCCACTTAAAGGGCATTAAGTTTGCCGAAGCGAGACTCGCTCATGGCGGTGAGGTACGGTGCATTTTTCACTTAGTTTCCTTCTTATTTGGATCCCCGTTAATCATTTATTAGGGTTCCAATACCCTCGGTGTTCGAATTTGAGCTTAACAATGTAAGATTACCAACGTCGGAATTTGCGAGGCTGATGGTATTGAATGCAGGTACCACTTGGGCGTCACTGGTACCAAACTTGTTATGGTGAGTGTGCCAGGTGCCACTTTGGTGTCTGGGGTACCATTCCCCTACTGCATAAGTGGTCTGGGAGTCTTAGTCGTGGGCTGGCCAGAAAATGGAAGATTTTGCCGTTTTACCTCTTTTCTTCCGTAAACCTCTTACACATTCCCACATCTTTACATCAAAACTTCCACCATGGAATCCACCAAAACAACTCATTTTGTAAACACTTATAATGGTGGTTTAAATTTCTTAAACCAAACCCCAACCATAGAATCCAGGATTCATACCAAAGTTCATGATTCTTTGTTAGTGAAATGGATTCCATATCTATTTGATACAAACTAGGGTTTTATTGACTTCCAACAAATCCGGGTTGGTTGAATTCCTAACTAAACCCTAGGTTTGGAAACCATAGAAATCCCTACCAAAGTCCAAGATACACATGATTCCATACAAAACCATAGTTCCATAGAGTTCCATACCTTTCTTAGCCTCTTCTTGCTTCTTAACTTTCTCAACTATTTCTGCCTCTCCCTGACCCGTATGAGCTCTCTTGGAGACCAAAAAATGAGATATTTTTGGTCACCTCTCTACTTCATAGTTAATTTTCCTTTTATCACATCTTTAGTCCTTAAAGTTCCTTTCTTTTTTCTGCAAATCCAAGTTAATTCTTCCTTATTATACTTTTCTTACTTTTATCACTTTGTATGTCCCATTTTGACAAATTACAAATTTGTCCTCGTGTCTTGCAAAATTTCTAGGTTTCTCAATTTCCATAACACCACATTAAATTATGCCTACAAAATACCTAAACACGTTAAGCAGTAGGGTATATTTAGAGTGTTACATGTCACTTTCGATGCGGTCGACTGACACATACTAGCCTTGTTCAATAGTCAAGCATTTTAGATATGGCCCGCCCAGGGATCGTTTGAACAGCTGCCCATCGATCAAGAAAAATCTGGCATATTGAACTCGGACCTTGTGATCCTTGTCCTTCTCGTTAGGGAGTTCTTCGTGTTGATATATTGTGTTATGGTGTCTAGTCGAAGGGAGTTTCGCCCGCTTTGTTGATTCGATGCCAGTGGTGAGCTAAAATCAACAAAATTTATATACACCCTAAGTTCCTACTCTTGCCATTAGTCAAATGCTACTTGATATAGTGGTCCTAAGTCGAACACGGGGATGGGTTTTTTCATCCACAGAATAATCTGCATGAGTGTAAAAAGGTAAGGCTTTCTATTTGGACTTTTGGATTTGTTTCAAAAAGCAGGTGAAGTAGTTTGAAATTGAGGAATTGTAAAAGCGGGCTGGGTTGAAAGAAAAGTTAAACGGGGACACAAGGGTCACTAAGTACGTTAGAATGAAGCAGTGTCCTCGGGTTTTATCCTCGCGTTATGACAATGACCTGGTCCCACTGGCATCTTAGGATCTATGTTAACTAAGCGAGCCTCGCCCCCAACAACAACTCTATTTGAGTCAGCCACGGGTAGCATGCGATATGGCCCTTTTGGTTGAAACCCTAGCATTAAATATCATTTCGAGGAGGGCTCGTAAAGACCATCTAATGAACCCACAGTACATCCCCAGCAATAAGTATACCGCGTATCCCCCAAAGCATGGAAGTATTGGCGAATATTAACATTGAAGCTATTCAACCCTAATTTGAGAAGATGAGGCCATAAATACGGTACTGTGACTTTCGAGTACAAGAGAATGTCGTATCTTACATGACCAAGCTAACTGTATTCTTCAAAGAGGAGGCTTAGCGAGCATCCTTGAGTTATCATCTCAGAGGGTGTTTAGCGTGAAAAATAAGGGAAGAGGAGAGAAGAGAGAAAAACAAACCCTAACTAAAATACGAGACTTTGTTACAAGTAAACTTACAAATTCTTCTCTCCCCTTTGCTCTAAAATTGAAAATTCTATATTTATTACAAGAGAGGGGTTTATAGGCCACCTCAATACATGAAAATACCAAAAAGCCTACAAATTTGGCTAAGTTAAAGGACAAGAGAGTAATACACCAAATTTGAAGTCGGTTGGCATTAATTACAAAAACATGACGAGGTAGTGAATTTCGCTAGGACTAAGGAATTTATTAGGTAAGCTGGAAATCCACGAAGGCCATAGCGAAAATAGAAGAACCGCTAAGGCTTGGCAATTTCGCTAGCTAGCGAAATTTTAGTGAAATAGTGAAATCCATGAAATTTCGCCCAAGGCGATTGCTAGCGAAAACCACAGTGTTTAGCGAAAATCCACAATTTCGGCGAACTTATAAAGTACCATCAAACACGCAAAGTACCATAATCCAGTAATTTATGACTTAAGCGAAAAGTCTTTGGTTGCGTTTTCCTTTGCTTTGCCTCTTGTCTTCTATTGCATCAATTTTTCTTCACTTTGCCTTCAGTTTTCATTGATTCTTGAAATTTGGTTGATGAAACGTATGAGTTCAAACTTCATGATTCATCATACATCCCGATATTGAACTACAAAGTGTGAAGCACAAGAAAGCTTGACGAAATACTCTAAATGGCATAAGTGCTACTAAGAAAGACTTGAACACTTCAATTGGTATAAATGACATGATTAATGCGCAAAGCACTCAAAACCTATCTAATATAGGGTTCAAAAATTGCACTTGCAGGCATTAATCAGCGGCTCACGAATAATGCTTCTCCGAGAATAGGTTGAAATAGATAGTGAAATATTGTTTATGTTATAAGTAGAGATGCAGTTACAACGGCTAAGGCGGTTAAGGCGGTTAAGGCGGCTAAGGCGTCTGCTCTTTCATTACAGTCCCTAGGAATGTGTTCGAGCTATCTTGGCTTGGGCGTTATTTAACGAGTTACATACTTGTAATTCAGGGGATCACAGGACTCATGATTAGTGCCCCGAATAGTGCTATTTTGAGCCACATTCGAGATAGGTTTTGAGTGCTTTTTGCGCACTAATGTCTGTTATCAATTAAGCCAATTGAGGTGTTCGGTCTGCCCAGTATCACTTATGCCATTTCGAGAGTTGTTGGTTATTTTGTAGGTTTTGTGTACCTACGTCCATTAAAGTCGAATATGATATCAGTGTGTTGAACCATGAAAGGTGAAACTATTTCCCGACATCAACCATATCAAAATTCGATGATGAAATGAAGGCAAAGTGAAGATGGAGGATACATTAGAGTGCAGTGAGGCAAAGCAATGAAGAGCAATGATTCCGGGAATTTAGCTATGATTGAAATCTTAGCTGAGATTACGAAAATTGCGACCATGGCGAAAATTTGCGATCCTAGCGAAATTGAAATTTTGCTATGTAGCGAAAATCAGCGTGCTAATTAAATTCTTGATTGCTATCTGCAAATGTTATTGGTAACGAAATTTGGCTAGCTAGCGAAATTCCTTTGTCTGCTCATGAAAATTCTCAATTACATTATCTGCAATGTAATTTCGCTAGGCTAGCGAAATTTCGCTAAACTAGCGAAATTTTCGCTATCTAAGCGAATTCTCTTGCATATGAAATTCTTTGCCTGTCAATTTTGTATAATTAATGCAAACAACCGTTTTGGTGTATTACCTCCTTGTCCCTTGTATGAGCCAATATTTTAGGCTTTCTTGTATTTTCACACTTTGGGTGGCCTATATAAGCCCCCATGATTTTGTAACCCTAAGCAACTTTTAAGCAATCTTTTGGCAACTTTTCATTTTATGTAAATATCTCCCGCAGCTTCCAGTTTTAGGGTTTGCTTTTCTCTCTTCTCTCTCACTCTTCTTTCGTTTCTAGAATTTACTTGAAACACCCCTACTTGGGGATGTGACTGAAGATGCCCAGCTAAGCCTTATAGCTTTGAAGGAGGTTGCTAACTGGTTTTGTGGCGGTTACGGGTTGTTCTCATGTTTTAAATGCTCTGGTGTGACTTATGGCTCCATATCTTCCCAAACTAGGGTTGAATGTCATTTAATGTCATTACTTTGTGATACTTACCATGCTTTAGGAGTGCAGTGCATGCCTTATTGTTGAATGCCTTTGTTATTCTTTAGATGGTCTTCTGAGCCCACTTTGAAATGAGGTTGAGTGCTGGGAGTTTTGAACTAAAGGGCTATGGATGCATGTTGCTGTGTTGACTCAAATAAGTGGTTTTTAGGGTTGGGTTTATAGTTAAACAAGATGGGTTATGGCTTGGACTAGGTTGCTTGCCATAATGCGATGATATAACAGAGACCTTGTTTTGCCCCATGTTATCAAGCTAGTAACCTAAACCTTCAAAGTTACCATTTCACTTCATTTCGATTATTACGAATGTTCGGTAGCAAACAACTCCCCTTTGTTTTAAAACAAAATTCCAATCAAACTAAAAGCCTACGCCATTTTCAACAAGCGATGCAGTCGTTCATGGGATGGCTTAAATTACGTGTTCGACCACCCCAGACCTTTATCTTGCGGTAGCTTGACTACGGCGTGGGAGGGCTATAGGAAACAAATTTTGTTGATTTCGCTCACCTGCCGTGGCACGAATCAAATGGCGCCGTTTAAGTTGGTGTAAGCTACGTATGATGAGTTTAAGTGTACTTGTAATCCCCTGGAATTTACAGAGTGTGGTGACTGCTAGACCCTTTTGAATTCGATTCTTGTATCTGAGTTTTCACTACTTTAGTTACTATCTTTGTTTTTGTTTTCCATCTGAGTCAGTTTTATTTAGCTAACCATAACCTTTTAGAAACTTTTGTTGTGCTCTTTGTTGTCTCTAAAATTGTAGGGTGTTTATGCGCGGTGGGATAGAGACATAGTGGAACTACAGAAATGGGTACACCCGATTGAACAAGGCGGTGCAATCGGTGTACACGGTGACACCATGGAGCACCTACGAAGAACAACAAAATTGATGAGTACCCGACCCGACTCACAGGATCCATGAGGACCACATCCGCCTCACAGGTGGTGCCCGTCTTCACGTCGTACCCTGGCGAAGATGTAGCGGTGGGGCCCTATTTGGTGCCCTACTCCCCACATATCATGGTATGGAAAATGAAACCATACACACATATAGGGATTTTGAGAGGTATGCACAACCTTTAAAGGAAGGTATGATGGACATGGTTGCTTAAGGCTGAAAGCATTTCAAGTAACCACACAAGGGCAGGCGAGATTTGGCTTAACTCAAAAGACTGAAACCATTAGAAATTGAAGTTTGGCGCAAGCGAGTTTTTGAAGAAATTCTTGATTGCCCCTGAGATTGACAATTTGAAAGACAAATCTACACATTTCTTGCTCTTGACAATGAGAGAGTTCTACCGGTCTTTGGGATAGATTCATGGAGACCGTTAGTGCTTGTCCACATCATGGTTTCGACACATGGATGCTTGTAAACCGCCACATGGTGGTATGTCTCCTGCCATGTAGACGACTTTTGGAAACTAATATGTGTGGGGAGATTTTCTAAACAAGCACCTGATGAAATATGGATTCTTGAATTATGTGTTTGAAACTTCCCAGGGTTGGGATGAGCGAACTAGAGAGAGGTGGAGAAAATGGGGCCTCTGACACACCAAAGGAGGGGATTTTACACTTCGGAGGACATGAATAAAAGCAAAATCTCAGCCCTAGCTAGGAAGATTGGAGGGTGAAGGAAAGGGCTCCATGAAGTGCGACTGATGATGAAAATCATGCCTGAGACGATCCATGCGCGATTTCCAAACCATTGCCCTTTTGAAGGACAGTATCCTATGGCCCCTTCAGTGAAGGATTTGATGTCAGAATGTGCAAATGCCGTAGGTCAATACAAGCCACCACAACCTAATGCCCCATATGGAAATACCTACAATTCCAATTGGAGGAATCACCCCAACCTATCCTGACGATCCCACACTTTTATGTACCCATTTGCCAAACCACGGTTGGTTCCTCAAACCTGACCTCCGTATCATCTCTGTGGAACAAGCCATATTGAATTTGAGTAAAGTGGTGGAGCAACTTTGTGGAAGAACAAAAGGGATCAATGCACAATTGGCCTGAGTTGATCTTTGTTGAGGCTGAACAAGAGAATAGATGGGCTTGAAGCGATCTTAACCCGGAAAATTGACGCTGCAATGCTTTCGATCACGAGATTAATAAGTTGTTGGAGGTGCGGGAAGGAGGTTCCCTTCCATGATGCCAAACCTAAGGGAATCCATGAAATTTATGGTCATCCGGCAATTCTGGGAATGGATGAGGTAAAAATTTAATCACCACGAGGAGTGGAAGAGGTTGATCGATGATACGAAACCTGTTAGGAAACCGGGAAAAGTAGAAATGGAGCGGAACACATTTTGAAGGAGGACTCAATGAAACCTGACATACCACCATTTCCACAGGCACTTAGAAGCAAGAAGAAGGCATCTCGGCAAGTAGGCATCCTAGAAGTCCTAAGGCAGGTGAAAGTCGACATACCTCTTTTGGACATCATCAAACGAGTCCACAGCATGCAAAGTTTTGAAAGATCTGTGCAAATCTATGCAAAGAAGGGGTTAGGCATTGAAAAAAGGCATTTTAAGCTGAACAAGTCGGTGCCATAATCAACAAAACCGGTCAAATACAAGGATCCGGGATCTCACGATTCGGTTAATATTGGTGGGAATTGTATGAACAAATCTCCTTGATCTGCAAGTCGGTGTGAACCTCTTTGCCGTACTCGATTGTATAGCGGAGTTAGGTTTGGGTGAGCTTAAACCTACCAACCTCACACTATCATTGGCGATAGATCGGTAAAGATCCCTAAGGGGATAGTTGAGATGTCTTGGTGAAAATAGGCAGGAATTCTCTTGCCCGGTGGGTGTAGTGCTCGACCAGGAGCGATTACCAAATGAACCCGATCATGTGCGATCATCTGGGAAGACCATTTTCTATGCTTTGCCAATGCAATCATCAATTCGCAGGAATGGAGTCACAGCTCACATTTGGAAACCTTGACCTTAATTTGAACATATTCCATTTGAACATTGGCACAATTTCTGGCCAGAAGATGAAAATCAAATGGCGATGAAGTTGGTTCAATTCAGATTGACATCTTGTGAGAAGAAATGAAGTGTCGAAATTGCAGAAATGGCCAATGAAGTTGAAGCGGAGGTTTGTATTGCCATCGGTACCTTTGCGGGGCAATTGCTCGATTCAAAATGTCGGTGAGAACGAATAACGATGGGAATTCTACACAGGAATCGGCTCGGGCCCTTCTTTGGGGTTGAGAGATCATCCTCCTTGACCACCAGCCCGAGGTAATTTTGTGATATTAAGGCTTGGTTTGATGTTCTCAAAAGCTGTACGATTAAATAAATTTTAGTTTTAATTTAATTTAGTCAATTTCTATAATTTTAGCTATTTTCGAAAGTTTCCCTAATTTAGTAGTTTTCTATTTTTTTTTTTAGTAATTTAATGCTATATTATATTACCTTATGTTAGAATTTTAAGTATAGTGTAATATAATATAATAATTATATTTGATATTATTTTAATTTGATGTTGAGAATTCTATATGCAGTGGTGAGATTGGCTCAAATTTAGCTATAACATTGAAGTCGATTGAAATAATTCTTAAGGTGCGTCGGAACTTTATTTAAACCGGGGGAGGGCGAAGTTTTTCGGTCCTTCATTTTCTCACTCCCTAGTGTAGCCTGAGTCACTCGTGCCGCTACGTATGCCCCATACCTTTGCACCGACCGGTGACCGCAGTAGAGCCACGGCGAGCCCTGTTCTTGTATCTGGCCGAACCACGAGCCCGCTGCGCTCTTGCCATCCGCACCTTTAGCACCTGACATCATCTATTTGCATCTTAGGCTTAACTTCCTGGCCGGCCGTTCCGCTGCGCGTGAGCCACGGCTACACGCTCTTGTCGTGCCACGGTCTCCTGCCGCGAGCCGGTTCGGTCTGGAGTTACCCGCACGTCCAGCGGTGCCACGGTTTCATTCTCATTAGGGCTACTCCGATGCATTCGGACTCGGTTATGGTGCGTACGGTGAGTCCGCCTCAGGCCACGGGTCGATTCAATACCCGGGCGAGAGGAGCGGGCACGGTTCGGCTCGGTTCCGGTTCCCGTACCGGTTCCGGTCCGAGGCGGTCCGCGAGGAGCGCCGGGGGTTCGGGAGAGTACGGATGCGGATGGGACCCGGGCCTTCGCCCGGTGCCCTGTGGAGATCTGGAGGGCCGGCCCTCAAGCGGGCCCGGTACCCCAGAGCCCCGGGTGAAGTCATCCTCATCAGGACCTCGGCCATCCTGACCACATCAATGACCAAGGCGACCTGCCGCCTCGGTGCTCGCCCGACCTCGAGGATCGGGGAGGCGTTATTTATCGAGCACCACATTAGGAGCGTCGCGCTTCATTCGAGAGACTTCCATGGGGAGTCATTCTATGACGTCCGGCGATGGCGATCCCGAGTCGGGGGACTCGATCGCGGTGTCGAGCGCACTCCTGGCACCGTTCATGGCCGGCGGTTGTATTACCGGTTGTTCTGAGTTCTACCGTTCGATGACTTCCCGGGGCGCCCTGAGTCGCTTTCGAGCGGTTCACTATAGGCGATTGCCCGGGAGTGCCGGCGGCCGGATATTTGGCGGCGATTAGGCTGCCAGTCTGCGGGCCCGGTGAAGCAGTTATCGGGTGAGGTCGCGCCTCGGAGGAGATGGTCAAGTATTCTTGCAGAGACACCACCGGGCGGTGCTCTTCGAGGCGACTCAGCCTCGGATGCTCTTGATCAATCCTGCTGTTGGGGACCGGCCTCTTCCGGCTGCGACCTTTACGTGCGAGCGTGAGGGGGCCGTCACGGAGAGACTCTTTTCTGGGATCTCGAGAGGGATCTTGGTTTTAGTCCCTCCCGGTGCGGTGACTAACCTCTTTATGCATTTGAAGACAAGGTCCATAAGTAAGGAACTTTGGTTAATTTGAGAGTCTTCTTCTTGTTATATGTGTGTATGGGTTTTTCATTTCCATACCATGATATGTGGGAGTAGGGGCACAGTAGGGCTGGCTAGCATCCAGTAGGATGATCTGAGTGAAGTATTGACTCTAGGAGGGTGGATGTGGTCCCTACGTGGATCTGTGTAAAGGCTCTTTGGGTTCAGGGTACTTGGGTGACTTTGTTCTTCGGTTAGGTGCTCCGTGGTGTCTTTATTATTACCATGATTACCTTTGCCCTTGTTCAGTGGTGTGCTGTCTCTATAATCTTTTTGAAGTGTCTACATCCCGGCTGGTGCATAAACACATTTGCAATTTTAGAGACAGCAAGAGCACAACAAAGCTTGCCAAGGTTATGGTTAGCTAAAATAAGCCGACTATATGGAAAACAAAACGATCTGAGTAGCGCGAAACTAGTGAAAACTTGCGATTCTGGCCGGCTGAAATTCAAAAAATTACAAGGTCACACACTTGTAATGAGGATTACAGTACACTTGACTTCGTCATCGTAGTTTGGCACCATCCCCGGCGGCGCCATTTGATTCGTGCCACGGTAGGGTGAGCGGAATCAACAAAATTTGTTTCTATGTTCCTCCTACTGCCGAAGTGGTCATTTCTCTTTGCGACATAGTGGTCTAGAAGTGAACACGGGGATAGGTTTTCATCTATGAATGACGCGTCGGTGTTGAAATGGTGAGGCTTTGGTTTGGATTTTTGGAATTTTGTTTTAAAAAGCGATTGGGAGTTGTTTGGTTCTTGCGAATATACTAATAGCGAGAAAATGAAGTGTGAAATGGTAGCTTTGAAGGTTTTAGGTTACTAGCTTGATAACATGGGGCAAACAAGTGTCCTCGGGTTATATCCTCGCATTATGGCAAGCAACCTATAGTCCAAGCCATAACCGGATCTTTGTTTAACTATAAAACCTAACCCTAAAAACCACTCCTATTTGAGTCAACACGAGTGACATCATCCATAGCCCCTTTTAGTTCAAAACCACAGCACTTCGACCTCATTTGATCATCAACAATAAGTATCTGCTTTATGCTAAAAGCATGGTAAGTATTGGCTTGAAAGTAATGACATTAAATGATATTCAACCCTAGTTTGAAATATGGAGCCATAAATACACGATTACTGTAGCATTTAAAACATAGGGACAACACATAGCGCCGCAAAACCAAGCTAGCAACCCTCTTCCAAGGCATAAAGGCAAGCGAGCATTTCTTGAGTTGTCATCCTCGAGAGGGGTGTTTTAGCGACCTAGAAAATAAGAAAAGAAGAGGAGAGAAGAGAAAAGCAAACCCTAAAGCGATTTGCGGGAGATATTTACACATAAAATGAAAAGTTGCGAAAAAGATTGTAAAAGTTGCTTAGGGTTACAAAATCATGGGGAGCCCATAGGCCGCCCCAAAGTGTGAAAATACAAAGAAAGCCTAAAATATTGGCTCATCTGAGGGACCAATTATCTGCTTAAAGCAGGGTCGTTTGGCATTAGTACAAAATTGACAAGAGGCGGGGAATTTGGCTATACGAAGGAATTTCGCTAGGATAGCGAAAATTTCGCTAGCCTAGCGAAATTACATAGAGATAGCGAAATTGAGAATTTTCGCTACTTACGATTAATTTAACTAGCTAGCGAGAAATATTTTAGAATAAGCGGCCCGAAATTCGGCAGGCACCTGATTTTAAGCTATATAGCGAAATTTCGCTAGCATAGCGAAATTTCTCATTCGTAGGATTGCGAAATTTTCGCATCCAGTGAAATTTTGTAATCATAAGCGAAATTTCTGGGATCTTTGTTCTTCCATTGCACTCTTAGCCCTCTTGCATCGCCTCCGTCTTAAGCTTGCCTTCATTTCATCACTTGAATTTTGATATGTTGATGTTTGGAAATAAGTTTCAATCTTCATGGTTCAACACATCTCGATGTCAGTCGACTTTAATGGAATGAGGTACCTGAAACTGTAAATAACATGAATAACCTCGAAATGGCATAAGTGATACTAAGTGAACTGAACACCTCAATTGGCTTAATTATTTGATTAGTGCGCAAAAAGCACTCAAAACCTATCTCGAATAGAACTGAAAATAGCCTTATTTGGGCCTTGTCCAACTCATGCGTTTACACCTTACCACTACGAAATTGGGAATCACTCCGAATTATAAGTTTGTAGGCAAATATTGTAGTTGCCAATTCAATCCCGACTCAGATGGCTTCATAATCTGATTCATTGTTTGAAGCGAAGCCCTAATGGGATAAGCTTGTGATCTTGTCCCCACCGGGGAATTTTAATTGCGGTCGATGTCGACCCTCTGTTCGAGGCGCCCGATGCACAGAGAGTCCACCAATTCGAGACTAGCCGAGAGAGCGTTTCGGGTTGGGAGTTTGCGCTGAAAGTCGGCTAGAACTTGTCCTTCTTAGCCCCAACCTCGCTTATACGGGATATTGTATTCACTTAGTTCGATCGCCCAGCGAGCCATTCTCCCAGATAAGTCAGGCTTGTGAATAGTGCTTTGAAGGGGAAGGTTAGTCAACAACACAATAGGGTGTGCTTGAAAGTAGGGGTGAAGCTTCTTGGCTGCTATCCGTAGAGCTAAAGCGGCCTGTTCAAGGTGGCTATATCTGCCTCGATCATTTAGGACTTGTTGACGATGAACAACCTCTACCTTAGTGTACAGCCAGCAGGCAGGAATGAGCTTCTTTGCGACATTCAGCTGCTAAATACATGAAGAGTGTCTCGCGGAAGCTGAGACTAGCGAGCTGGGGTTCATTTAGATAATGTTTGATTGCTACAAGGCTTGATCTGTTTCTTCATTCCATCCGGCCCGGTTGACCCCCTTAAGGGTGGCGAAGAATGGCTTTAGGCATGATCCGGTGTGGGATATGAATCGCCGGCCAGTGTAGACCGATCGACTGTCACACTCTTTTCTTGAGCCCCGGGAGCTTAGGTTCGAATAATATCATTGGGTAGGATTGGCTTCTATTCCTCTACGAGATTCATAGAAGCGGGAATCGTAGATACTTGACCTTTGAAGGCGCACTAAGGGTTCAAGTTTATATGCAGTATGCTGCGAGGAGTTCGAGCTTCTTGTAGGTGTGTAGTGTGGTCAGGGCGCTCTTTTGACTTTACCCGACATGTCATTGTATATACCTCATGGTTTTACCCGACAATGGTCTAAACATCTTGATGTGGGTCTACGATAAGTCGCCCAGTTCTTTAACCTTAGGCATTCTTTATAACAAAAAGAGTTGGGTGGGGTGATAAGGTTGTTTTCTCCGTCGGGAAGAGTACATGGGGATCTGATGGTAACAGAGGCATCGAACGATAACATCCGGTACGGATGACGTCGATAATCTGGTCTATGCGGGGCAACGGGAAGTTGTCTTTAGGGCAAGCGTCATTGAGATCGGTATAGTCTACGCATACTCTCCACTTACCACCTTTCTTTGGTACCACCGCGCATTAACCAATCATTAGTTGCTTGATTTCTCGATGAACCTGGTCCGAAAGGTTATCTACCTCGGCTGGCGCGAATAATTTGATGAATTGAACGGAAGCGCCTTTTTGTCTTGGCGGCAAACGGGACGATATTCAACTTATGAGAAGCATGTGTGGGGCTAATGCGGTCGTGTCGAATGGGTCGAGCGAACACGTCCCGATGTTACGAAACAAAACTGCGCGATTGTTCTTTTCTCTTCGGACAAAGTGGAAAGGCATAAGTGTGTTTATCCGACCCTTGGCCATTAGTTCGGGATCCATAGCTAATTGTTCCTTGTCCTCAGTCCACTGTCCAAGGCGTGGCTATGATTCGTATTCTAGAGTACGTGACGAGGGCAGATGTTGGAGCTTTCACCTTTCTCAGCTCTTGTCTGTATTTGACTAGCACTAGTGAGATGATAACTAAATTTGCACATAGAGTCCAATCATCCAGTGCAGTTAGGTAATTGATTGTTTGTTGGTAGGTTAAGAGTCTTTGCTTTATAACATGCGCTATTTAGATAGCGATGGCGATGTATGGCCCGAAGTCTTCGACAAGCGAGGTAAGACTGGCGAGTAGCAGAGCCACACGCCTTGATGGGGAAAGCGATATCACCTATGGTTAGCGTGGTTGCCCTATTAAATTCGGAAAAAGTGCGAATGAGGCGGGTTTATCAAGCGGAACTTTCATCTCTGCACGAAGAATTTTGGAAGTTCTGATAAGTCGAATCGCTACCGGAGTCGACAAGCTTTCTGTGTACATCGAAATAGCCCCTAACGCATAAAGTAAGCACAAGTGCATCATGGTGTGGGTGATAACCACAGACCGGGTTATGATGGGAAAGGATATGGGTAGTCGTAGGCTGTGTCGCTCTCAGCGTATCAGAGTGCGTAATTCGCTCGGACTCGAGCTGGCCGACACGCTTGTGGCGAGCTTTCCCTGGATACTTGTCATCAGTTTGGGGCGCTAATAATTAATGGTGGGTCGGGGCTGGATGGGAACTACGAGGCGCGTTGTGCTAGCCTCTTGGAGGTTTACGTTGGCGAGTAGGCTCCGGATATATCTTACGGTGGCCCGGCCAGGGATGGAGTCTCTCATTAGGAACTCAAAGTTCGGCATCTGTTAGTTTCATGCTTGTGGTCCATATGGTGTCGCACTACCGGAGATCGATTAACGTTGCTTTCGGGATCATTGAATTGGGGCCGTTTAAAGTCGGAGAGATCTGGATGAGGAGAAGCCTGTTGTAGGAGATGTTTAGTAAAGGTAAATTAGGAGTT
This sequence comes from Tetrastigma voinierianum, assembly GCA_016808115.1. Lineage (NCBI taxonomy): Eukaryota > Viridiplantae > Streptophyta > Magnoliopsida > Vitales > Vitaceae > Tetrastigma > Tetrastigma voinierianum. The sequence goes on from JAEQBH010002451.1 coordinate 41,792, forward strand.
CCTCTTTTCTCACGGCTTGATGATTCCATGCCCACGATGGGTGTCTTTGGAATCAAAAATATTTATATCCTAAAACTCCTACTACAGTAGCAAAGCTACTATAGTATAGTGGCTCTAGGGTCGAACTCAGGGATGGGTTTTCTTCGTGCAAAATGATTTACAATTGAATGAAAATGGTGTTTTCACTTTGGATTTAGGGTTTTTGTAAAAACAATGGAGTTGATGATTTGAAGAAATTTGAAATGCAATGAAATAAAGTGTAAAAAGAACTCCTTGAAGTCTCGAGGCCAGGCTTGGGGTTAAGGCAACAAAATGTCCTCGGATCACTTTTCCTCGTTTGGGAGGATGGCCCGCATAGGAATTTAGAGCAGGATCTTTATTTAATTTATAAAAACTAGCCACAAGGTTTCTCTAGATCACAGCATTATGGACCATTAATGTTTCAAGGCAGTGGTCCTTTGACCTAACCTGCAGAGGAAAATAAATGGCAACTAAGTGAAGCATCGAGGATGTGATAAGTATCCGTAAGCCCTTAAAGCTTGCCTGTCTTGTGTCAGGGTACATACAAGGATTTAAACCTAAAGTGAGATGCTTAGAAACATAATGGTAATAAATATGCAAGTTAGCAACGGGGAGGGACGAGTGTTTACCTCGGGAACCTGACTGCGTGACCCTCCTGCTTGAGGATGAGGAGGTTTAGCCAAACATCCCTTGAGTTGTCATCCTCGAGGGGTGTTTGGCGTAATGGCAAATGTCGAAAAGGGGAGAGAAAATGAGGGAAAATCACTAAGGTGGGAGAGTTGAAAGCTTTGGCGCCAGTTTTATTGATTGATAGTGATTAGGCGATTTTACGAGCTAGGCGGGAGCTTATATGCGCTTCGAGTCCAAGGAAATTAGAAAAGTATGAAACAACAAAAATTACATTAAGGACGAGTTTAGGAAAAAAATGCAAAAGCAATCAAAAAGTTGGTGGCAAGCAAAGGCGGGTCACGAAGAGTCGCAACTACTTGCAAAATCTACTAACGCTCCCCTTTTCTTAATGTATTTAGCTCGATTGCCTTCGACGGCATGCGACCGAGTTGACTCAGGTTCTTCGTATTTAATTCGACTCGATGATAATGGTGTAATTGGCTTGCAAAACTACAAAAATAACCACAAAATGAGATCAGTAGTATAGCTGGGACCTTAGTGTGTCAATTGGGTTATTTAAGTTGATTAGTACACAAAAAGTGCTCAAAACTTGCAATAAACAGGGCTCAAAATAGCACTATTTGGGTACTAATCACTCCCCCCAACGACACATTGCTAGTCCCTTAGCAATGACAAAAAGAAGGAAAGAGCAGGCAAGTTATGCTCACAAAAATGGTGTTTAAGAAAGGTTATGAATGAGTAATGCCTATCCTTCAAAATGAATCACGAATCCATACGATAACCATCTTGGAGAATGAATGTCGCCATAATCCAAGTTTCGAAGAGTATCCAACTCAAGGGAATTGACCTAAAGCTTCCAGCAAAATCTAAGTGTTTATGTGATCAGTTTTTAACAATAACCTGCTAAGCTACTCTCCCCCCTAAACTAAGCTACTGCTAAGACCTAGAACATTGACCAACCTAAATAAATCTGGCCCCACTCTTATCTCATATTTCTTTTTGTATTGTAGGGTGCAATGCTGACGAATCGACCTCACCAAAGTCCATGTAACGGGCATTCACCGATGACTCCTAACTAATTAAGGTTTAGGGCATCAAGTCATAGGATCTTTTGGCCGCCTGCTCTTCGGGTTTTACCCCGGATCAGATGATTTGAAACTCCAGCACTGACACAAGCCTCACCCCATCCACCCATGTAGTGAGCACTAGAGTCGGGTGGCTCCCGACCAATCGGTTTAGGGCACGGGCTTTGAGGCTTTCGCCGTATACCCCTCGGACCGTGCTGGGTTTCAAGGCGGCGAGAAACATCGCGGCTTTATATTCTTGTTCTTTCTTTTTCCTTTTCGTTTTCTTTTCTTTGGAAGACTACATTGGCCTTCTTTTTCTTAGGGTCCTCAGCCTATGCAATTGGTCAACAAAGCTACTAATTAGAGTTTGCAAAGTAAGGGAGCTATGCAGTTTCTCAGCCTATTTGAAGAAAACTGATGTGCTTGTCATGATTAGCTTCAAAGGTGGAAGAAGAAGAATTTGAACACTATGAGACTTCAACTGATCATCAGCAATCATGCATGGAACTAATCTAACATCAATGGCATTGGGCGATGTGTCATTTTCCAACTTGCGAGGCCGAGACAAAACCCGAAAAAAAAATTAGGCCCAAAATGGTTCTGATTTGAATTAAGAAAATGAGTTGTATGGTATGTATAGAAATGTATGTCACTATGTTTTCAGCTTTTTCAAAAACAAACAAACAGCTTTCACAAAAAAGGGCAAAAAGCAAGCCACTAAACATATAAAATGGGCTTTTCTTATACATACAGTGGACTCAAAAGTGTAAAAAAAATGATATCAAAAGTGTAAAGTCACTTGGCCCTTCTTTCTCCCCCGACCAAATGTGACATTGTCCTTAATGGGGTTCGGATTGGAAAGTTAAAGAAGGACGTGCTATCGGTCGATGGCGGTGAAGAGTCGGTTCTCATCTTAGACGGCGGGTGTTGATTGGAGTGGCTGGCTAGTTGTAGGCGCTAGAACATCGAGGGGAGTACGAGGGTGACAATGGAGTGGGTCTTGGTCCCTCACAGGGAGGAGCGGGAGCGACTAGGGCAAGCACATATGGGGGGAAATTGCGGAGTGAAGCCCAGGTGACTCCCGAATCCATGAGGATGCTTTGATTACGTGAGTATGGCTATTTGGTCGAGCCATGAGGCCTCGGTGCAGAATATCCTCTCAGCGGGGAGGCGCAGACGTTAAATGATCTTGATGTGGAGGAGAATGTGCGAGGCCCACATCCATGATGGTCAAAAGTCCCGGGTGGAAATAGTGATATCTGCGAGAGGCGTGCGGAAGTCTTAGAACTGACAACATGTAGGGAGATGCGGGGGCGGGATACGGAGGTCACGAGAGAAGCAGGAAGCAGTGGAGTAAAGAGAGAAGGAAGCTAGGATGCGAGGAACTTTGATGCTCCTTAGTATGCAGCTGGCTGCGAATTAATTTGCTCCTCTGGGGAAGGTCGGTGCTGGTGGTCTCGTGCGGATCCCGGAGGCGGGAGGCGATAGGAACGGGGCATAATGTGCTTTAACACCTGGCATAGGAGTCTCGGGAACAGGAGGGGTGTGGACTCTACTTTGGTCAAGTGCCTGCGATGAACCTTGTCCTCAAAGTGGAATAAGGCTATCATGATAAGCTCGGTCGGGCTGAACCAATAACCCTCAGAGATGTGGTATAGAGCCTCCAGAATGGCTCCTCTCCGCTAGACTATGTCTTTGGAGGGAAAAGATTAGGCCAAGTAGTATGTGTGAATTACATTAGAAACATCTGGCGGAAGGCGCCTCCCCGAGCAAAGAGATGGTCCCATTTGTCGTGTCCCAGAGCTAGCGGACAAACCATCTCCTAGTCGAGGATGAGATGTCCTATCATCGGCCGAGTTGTAGGACCGCGGCGGATGGAAAGCCATTTGCTATATCAGGGCGAAGTATCCACAGGTATCATGGAGAAATGAATGGCTGTCGGATTGGGCTCTCGCTTGGAGGTCATCGTGCGATAAAACTCGATGACCACTCGAGGGTAGTAAAACTGGCGGGGTCATGAATGGCTCCAAGGAGTACCTCTGCACTAGGAGCATCGAATCTTGGAGCTCCAGGTCTTCGGCAAAGGCCGGGAGATCATAATGAACCTCGTCGGGCAGATCCCTCCCCCTGCAATCAACATTCCCTGGAATAGGGCTGCAGTGGAAGAGTGGCCCGCGATGATGGGTGAGACAGGTCCAAAGGAGGGGCTCCAAACGGGGACCACGATGGGAGGTGGTGGCGTGGTACGCTGGGCATGGAGCTGGAGGACTCTCCACGGGCTGAGGTCGGAGGCTCTGCAGGCCGGTGGGGCCCTCAGGGGATGGCTAGGATGTGGCGGAGAGGGTGGATTGGGGCCTTAGGGTGTGGTATCTTCTAGGGCGGGGTAGCGGCACCGGGGATGGAGCGGGGGTAGTGGGGATGAGCCACCCAGCCCAGTGTGCCTTGAGGCTGCGTGACGAGACTGATTAGCGCGGCAAGCCGTAGTGGATGGAACGATGGCAGGCGGGGCGAAGGCTGGAGAGTGCGCGACGGTGATGGGAACTGGATTGGGCTGTCGGCGGGAGGGGAGGAGCGGGCACCTAAGCTGAAAGGTGTGTCCTCCATGGTCTCGCCATGGTTAGGCGAAGAAGGAGAGGAGGTGGGGGACTTGTCTGGAAAGGAGATTTGAAATTGAAAGGATAGCAAGGATTTATATAGAGAGAGAGGGGGGGAGTAGTGAAGGTTTCGACCAGTGTGGCCCTTAAGTAGCCATTAAATGGTTGTCTCAAAAAAATTGTGAAAATTAATGGTGGGTGTAAGAAACGAAAAGGTCGCAGGCGGAAGATGAAAAACAGAACATGGGAGATGAACAGTGATGCGAAAATTCGCAACCTACAAATTCGAGGTTCGAATTTACTTCTTTGAAACTTCCAAGCAACTTGACTCAACACCTCTGCTTGCAAAGCGAAACCAACAATTATGAGAAGGCATATAAGTGAGAAAATTTGCAAAAGAAAATATGCGAGAACAAAGGGGGATCGAAAATCATAAATGGAAGCTTACCAGATAATAAATTTTGTTTGTTGTTGTTTTTGTTTGTTTATAGTTCACAACAAAAATTTTGAGTGACCTTTGCTGAGAGTCCTCCCACTGTCAGGCAGTTTCTTGATCGTATGGAGGATCAGGAGGGGATCTCCTCATGTGTCTGTGAGTGTTCTTTGCTTGCATATGGCTTGACTCACATCCGTGACAGACATATTGTCTTTGGGATTCAGGCAGATATACTTGATCCGTTGAAGTGCCCTCTTTTGGATGGTGAAACGACCTAGTACATCTTGATTTAAGCTTGCCTAGAAAGAGGTGGAGCTTAGAGTCGTAGAGCAACACTTGGTCTCCTTGTTTAAAAAAATGTTTGCAATTTATTAGTTTATCTGCTTCTTGACATCTTTTGCAATTTTTGAGTTGAAGTAGGCATCATTCCTCAATTCTTCCAGCTCGTGGATATCGAGGAGCCTTTTGAGACCAGCTCTGCCCATATCCAGGTTTAGTTTCTTCACTGCCCACCATGCCTTGTACTCAATTTCCGCGGGCGAGGTGACATCTTTACCCGTAAGCTAGGCGATAAGGAACATGCCGGGATGGTCTTGTAGGTTGTTACGTATACTTACAAAGAGTCCGACAACAAGAGACCAATCCTTTTGGTTAAAGTTCACCACTTTCATCAGTATTGTCTAGATTTCCCTGTTGGCTAGCTCAACGGCCCTTTAGTCGGGTGGTATGGGGTGGGCGCGCACATGTGACACCGTATTACTTAGTAAGGGAGGCTCAGGTTTGTTCTTAATCACGAACCTCCATAACTAATTATGGCTTTAGGGATTTAATCACGAGTATGTTCTCTTTTAAGAATTCCGGTACCACCACAGTGGTCTGGCGTTACTGCCAATTGCCAATAACTGACGTCCCGACTCCGCTGAAAATGTAAGTATCCCGAAGGAGGAAGGAAATGGTCTCGTAAATCAATACATACGTTGAAAGATTGAAATACCAAAATCGGGTTTAAAGGCATCATGTGACTGACGAAATTTTCCTATGCTGGCATTGTCGCATTCCTTGCATGGTATGGGCGTAAGCCCGAAAGAAATTGTAAACCCGGTGCAGGCACCTTCTTACAGCGGTTGCGGGAATCAGTAAGCCTCACATGCATTCTCATAGCCCAGTGGGTGAGTATTCCTTGTTGCTTTGCTTGAGCACCACCTTACGATTATCGTCGGCCTGATATTTGTATAAGAAAGGGTTCTTTCCCAATAATAGGAATGAATTTTTACAAAGAAGAATTTCTTGTCTTGTGCTTTCCAATCTGCTGGTAGCTCCCCTGTTGCTAAGTAATTTGCGATGTGGGCATACCAGGGTGTCTTCTCAACCAAGAGCAGGGACTCCTCAAGGAACTCATCATTGATTGGAGGGTTGTGAGTGTTGTGTGCTATCTCGTTAATCTCGAGGAGATTGGTAATGACAACATTTCCACACCCTTTTGTCACGATCTGCGGTGAACTCTTATGTGAGGAACCATTTGATGGCTAGCCTTAGCATTTTTGTTTGGTGAGCAAGTACTTGAAATTTGAATGATCCGTGGAATATGATTATGTCAGGCTTGACGAGAATAAGCTTGAAACTTATCTAAGGCATAGACCACTACCAATAGCTCTTTTTCTGTGGTTGTGTAATTCCTCTAGGCCTCATTCAATGTCTTGCTTGCATAATAGACCACATAAGGTTTTCCTCCTTCCCTTTGCCTGAGTACTGCTCCAATGGCTAGATCGTTTGCATCGCACATCACCTCGAAAGGTAATTACCGGGTTAGGGGCCCTCCTGCGGTGTAGTGGTTAGATAGGCATAGCTCCTCCAAAGCTCTTTTGGTACATGCGCATCCCAGATGAATTTGGCATCTTTCGGCGGTTTGTAAAGAGGCTTGGCAATTTTTGAGAAGTCCATGATGAACCTCTTATAGAAGCCTGCATGCCCTAAGAATTGTCTTACAGTCTTGACATTTGTGGAGGAGGGAAGTTTGGAAATCAAGTCAATTTTTGCCTTATCAACTTCGATGCCTTTTTCTAAAATAATATGCCCCAGCACAATTCCCTGATTGACCATAAAATGACATTTTTCCTAATTCAATACCAAGTTTTTTTCTATGCACCTGTGCAGGATAGTTTCTAGGTTGATCAGGCATTACGCAGCTCCTCCATAGGCTATGTGTCATCATGTAAACCTCCATAATGCGCTCTACCAAGTCACTAAAGATAAAGAATACATGTTGAAGTAATGGTAAGGGGCATTACACGAGGCGAAAGGCATTCTCACAATATGCATATGTGCGAATGGAATGTGAAGGTGGTTTCACAGTCTTCTCTGTGATTTCAATTTGAAAAAATCACAGACCATCGAGCGGTAGAAGGGTGACGAATCCTCTCAAAGAAGTTGATCCATGAAGGGTAGAGGGAAGTGATCCTTCTAACATGCACTTCATTTAATCTTCTATAATCAATACATACCCTCTAACCTGTGGTAAGATGAGTGGGCATTTCCTCTCCCTTTTCATTATGCAGTTCTTGCCCTGGTTCTTAAGCACAACTTTGGGTTGGACTCACTGGAGTGCTATCGATATGGGGTAGATGATACCGACTGCGCGGCTTCCAGAACGCTACGCCACAAGCCGCTCACGCATGTAGGATTCGGTCTTCCTCTTGTAGGCGCCTTCTTGACTTTGCCTCGCCCTCAGTAGATGTGATGGGTGCAAACTACTAAGCTAATACCCTTCAGATTAGTAATCTTCCACCCTAGGGCCTGCTTGTTCTCCCTAAGGATGTGCAGCAGGCTACTTTCTTGTGAAGTGCTCAACAGGGAGGAAATGACAACTGAGCATTGCTCTTGCTCTTCCAAATAGGCATATTTTAATTTCACAGGCAAAGGTTTAAGCTCCAATTTCTGGGGTTCACTGGCTCCTTCCTCAATTATCAAAGGCAGAATTTCTTACTTTTTTCTCTAGTGCCCTTGCCGCGAGAGTTTCATGTCTTGAGCTTTTCTTCTTTGCTCTTACGAACCTCGACCGAGTTCTTGATTGGCACATCATCCTCTGGCCAGTACTTTGTTCCTCCGAGTTGTGTCAAGTGATGCAAACTGTATGGGCCATCTTCCACTTTGGTTGCATGTGTGCTTTTGCTTAAGTGGAAGATCTTGAATTCTAGAATTCGTGTTTCGAAGGTGGGTTACATAGCACATTTAATGAGTTGATAATGCATTAGGGAGGTGGCGAGTAGTGCCACTAGGATGATAAACACATAGTTGGCTACCTTTCTGATTGGTTTGATATCAGCACAACAAAATCTACTAGATAATACGATTGTCCACTTGGATGAGAACATCTTCGGCTGTTCCCTTTGGTATGTTGATGGATCTATCTGAGAGCGATGTGGTGGAAGTGGGCTTTGTTTCTCTGGCTTAGAAATTTGCTTGTACCTTCGAATAGAGGAGGAGGTTACACTTTTTGGTCGATAGTCTTTTTCCACAAGTGCCTCAAGTATTATGAGATGGTGGAATTGGCCCGGGATCTTTATACTTCTTTGGAGTCTTGCAGGATATTCTTTTCCTTGTTCGGTCAGAAGGCCTTTGTCAACATTCGACCCCTTTTTCCTTTGTACACAAGTCCTTAAAAATTTGGCATATGTAGGGACTTGTTTAATCATGTCAGAAACAGGGATGTTGACTTTTACTTGTCTCGACACTTCTAGTATCTCGGCTGATTATTAGCTTTCTTAGCCTTGATACTTGAGGAAAAGGTGGGGGTGTCATGGCTTTTTCATTCACAGTCTCCTAGTCACCACCTCTTAAGTTCAGCCTCTTTAGCCTCATTTTGTTCCTGCTTCAGTCTTTGCATTGTTGATCTTTACCACTTCAATGTGATAATTCCTTATTACCATTATCAGCGATTTGGCTCAGCTGGAGGAGCTCACATGTCTGATCATGGGATTTGTTTGTCTTAGAGGAAAATTCCTTTCTGCACTTAACATTGGTTGGTTAGTGTTGATATTGAATCTGAAGGTTGTGTATTTTGAAATTCATTCTGGTGTCATGCTTTGGGAGATTTCTGAGTGTAGGTTGTTCGTTTTCTGGTGAGTGTGCTTTCCTTTGTGTCAGTTCTTTGGTCGCTGGCATTCTTGCCTTTTGTTCCTCTCGAGGGACACCACCTTGCTGAGTTCATAATAAGCCATTCATTGGAGATGAGGATGGCGGTGGTAGAATTTGGGATGAGGATCCATCTTTGCTATTGTGCGACCCGGGAGGCACATATGGAGGTTTTGTCTTCTAGGAGAGGTTTGGGTGGTTCCTCAGGTTGGGGTTATAGAGTGTGTGTATGGGGTTGTGGGTGGTGGCTTGTATTAGCCCGACATTGGCTTGTTCAGCCACGAGAATCCACCGCTAAAAGGAACACTTGAAGCGATAACCACTTGGGTGGCAGTGAATGACAGGTTGAAGCATGGTTGAGACAGGCATAGATACTCGATCCGCTGTGCCTCATCTTGATTTCTCTTTGCTCTTGAACCTCCCTAGCGAGGTGGATGGCTTTGCTCATCTCCATGTCTTGAGAGTGAGTCACATTGCCTCCCCCGTTTGATTTGTGGTGGCTGCATCCTGTCTGCCTCTCTTACGGATTAGGCACCGTCCCGACTTTGAAGTTTCAGCCACATAATTGAGAGAGTATGGCTTCATGGATTCTTGCTAGGAAATCCCTCCACATGGTTTCTAAAGGCTGGCACATGACGGGGACATCCCATTATAGAAATAGTTGACTAAATCCGAGTGTCAAAACCATGGTGAGGGCATGCAACGATGGTCTCCATATATCTCTCCCAACACTAGTAAAACTTCTGTTATCATGAGTTTGAAAATGTATAAATTTGCCTCTTGAGTTATTAGTCTGTGTGCCTTTGAAGAACTTCTTCCAAAAACTCTACTGCTAGTGCCCTTGGAGTTCTGATGGTTCTTGGCCTTAGAGAATAAAGCCAAATCTTGGACTGTCCTTTTAGGGTTAAGGGGAAGGCTTTCAACTTCAGCAATTTCATATCAATTTCACCCTCCTTGAAGATTAAATGCAAACTTCATAAAATCTTGAATACGTGTGTATGGATTCATTTCCTGCCATGGAAAGTTGGGAAGCGAGGGCACCGAATGGAGCTGGCTTGACTACATCCTCTGCAGGAGGTACGATGCATGAGGGTGCACTCACCCTAGGTGGGTGTATATGGTCCCTCATTAACCTGTAGGCATTGGGGTTTCTTTGTACTCCCTGTTGACTTTGTTGCTCCTTAGGTGGAGGCTCCATCTGGTTGTGTAAACTCACTTCACTTTGTTCTTGTGGAGCCTTGGTTCTCTCCTAGCTTTGCTGCATTGTTCTATCGATGGTGCATAAAGTCCTAAGAACACAACACAACACAACAAGAAACCAAAAACAAAGCTACCAAAAAGGGTTAAGGTTGATTAAAATTAAAACAAAGAAAATTTGGATATGCACAACGTAAAAATTCAATTGCCCCAGCAGTAAACTGTTAGGGGAAATAATGGTAAAATAAAAAAGGAATGAGAATTCACCAATACTTGTGATGTGGATCACAAGTTCAATAGCTTCTCACTCACACTAGGGCACCAACAGCGCCATTTGATTCATGCCATAGTAGGTGTACTGGAATCAACAATATTTATATCCTAAAAATCCTACTACGATGTAAACTCTTGCGGTATAGTCTTTCCCAGGGTCGAACAGGGATGGGTTTCTTCGTACAAAATTATTCTGATTGAATGAAAATGGTGTTTTCACTTTGGATTTATGGTTTTTGTAAAAACAGTGGAGTTGATGGTTTGAAAAACTGGAAATGCGGTGAAATAAAGTGTAAAAGAACTCCTTGAAGTCTTGGGCCAATGGGCTTGGGGTTTTAAGGCAACAAAAATGTCCTCGGATCCTTTCCTCGCGTTGGGGAGGATGACTTAAAATCATTTCCCAGGCTGGATCTTTGTTGCTTCAAGGAGCCCCCAAATTTTTTCTCTGAATCCCAGCATTTATGGACCATTAATGTTTCAAGGCGGTGGCAAGGTCCTTTGACCTAACACGCAAAAGCCCCGGAAAATAAATGCTTAACTAAATGAGCCTCGGGGATCTAGCAATAAGTATCCACTAAGCCCTTAAAGCTTGCCAAGTCTTGTGATCGAGGGTACATCCTGAGGATTTAAGCCTAAGGTGGGACAGAGACATAAATGTTAATAAATGCTGCGTTGGCAACATGAGGACCAGTGTTTACCTCAAGAACCTTGACCCCCTAGTGACACGTGCTTCAGGATGAGAGTTGCTCAAACATCCATGAGTTGTCATGCTCGAGGGTGTTTGGTAGGTGAAAAATGTCGAGAAGGGAGGAGAGAAAATGAGAAAATCACCAAGGCGGGAGAATTTGAAAGCTTTGGCGCCAATTTATTGATTATTGATTGGTAGATTTTTATAGAGCTTGACGAGGCTTATATACTGCTAAGAGTCAAGGAAATTACAAAAAAGTATGAAACAACAAAATTACTTTGAGGACAGTTTAGGAAAAAAAATCACAAAAAGCAATCAAAAAGTTGGTCAAAAAGCAAATAGGGCAGGTTGCGAAAATTCGCAACCTGCGAAGTCTGGGGGCTACAAAATTCCATGACTCTTTGCAAAATCTACGCAATGCTTCCTCTTTCTTATGTATTTAGCTCCAATTGCCTTCGAGCACATACGGCAGAGTTCGGCTCGGGTTCTTCGTATTTAGTCATTTCGGTGTATCAATAGTGTAATTAGCTTGCAAAACTAAAAATAACCACAAATGAGATCGGTGTTATATTTGGGACCTTAGTGTGTCAATTAGGTTATTTAAGTTGATTAGTACCTAAAGTGCTCAAAACACGCAATAAGCAGACTCAAATAGTACTATTTGATGCCCCAATCAATCGACAAGTTCGCGAAAATTAGCAACCTTTGCAAAATCTCTGCAATGCTCCCCTCTTCTTATGTATTTAGCTCCCGATTGCCTTGACTTGTACATGCAAACGAGTTTGGCTCGGGTTCTTCGTATTTGAGTCGACTCAATAATAATGGTGTAATTAGCTTGCAAAACTACAAAAATAACCACAAAATGAGATCAGTAGTATAGTTGGGACCTTAGTGTATCAATTGGGTTATTTTAGTTTATTAGTACACAAAAAGTGCTCAAAACCCGCAATAAACAAGGCTCAAAATAGCACTATTTGGGTACTAATCAACTGCTCTCATGAGCACTTCTGATTCTTAGTCTGGCTCCCCTTTTGCTCGAGTTGCCCCTTTGTGAATTCGGCACATATTTTGGGCGTGTCATTCTTGTCTGGGAGGCGCCCGAATATTGTCTTCAGTATTAAGTATTTGTCCGTCCGTCTGTCTGAGTTCTTCCATAGTGACGGGCGGGTCGGTGATAGCGGCGGAAGAGGGGTAGTCGACCCAGCTTCGCCGAAAGTTACGGAGGACCGTCCATCTTTGTATGCATCGATTTATTGGGCGACCTTTCGAATCTTGGTGAAGTCGGATAGACTCATCCTCCCGGCAGAGGGGTTTGTATGTGACGATGTTTCTTTTTTACGGATAAACATAGAAGTATTGGGAAACGAATGCAGCCCACAACTCATTGAACGAGTTGATGGATCCCCTCGGGAGTTTGTGGAACCAGGCTAGAGCGGGTCCCTTCAGGCTGGCCGGGAACACTTTGCATAGAAGACGGTCATTTCGCATTCAAAATCATCGCTTGGTTGAAGTGCAGCATGTGGTCGTATGGGTTTGAGGAGCCATCATACATGGCAAACGGCGGTATGACAAAGCCGCGGGGAGGCTCACTTAACCGAGATATCGCGACTGGCGGGGGCGAAGCGACATGTCCTCGAGTCCCCGATACGGTACAGCAAGTCTTGACGTATCTGGAGACCAAGTGTGGCTCGAGAAGGTGGGGTACCGAGCGGAAGTGATGATGCGCACCTAGCCCTACGAGCATCTTTCAAGAACTGCCTTTCCATTGCAGCCTTTCTTTGTTGAATTCTCTCTGCGTTCGGCGAGGCATGCCAGCAGCGGACCATTAGAGCAGCGAGGAGCCTTTCGCGAATCGTACCTCCCATTGTTCTTTGGTGGTGTCGGTCGAATAGGGAGCTGCCGAGAAGATCTTCGTCATGTTCGCGGCGTCATTGTCTTCTAGTCGGATAGGCGCCTTGCCTTTATCTTGTTTAACTAGGGGTGCAGGTTGGCTACTCCCTCGTCCATTTTCGATACGTTCTCCTTCCTGACGAGTTCGCAGGCGATCGTTTTCTTGCTGCAGATGGTCGGCACGACTCTGCAACTCAACCATCTGTTTGCTTTGTTCCTCTGCTGCCTCCATATCCACATGCGCCCGACAAGGCGATCACCGATGGATTGATTACGTTGGGTTGCTTGGTCATGATAACGAATCGGCCCGGTCGGTAGGTTGATTGGGAGTAGAAAGCCGAGGATGAGAGATCACTTGAAAGTGGATGCAGCCAAGCCCTCGCCGTCGTTGATAGGTTTTTGTAGTGGTTCCCACGGCGTGATTGTAGTCTTTTAGTTTTAAGATCCTTTGGATCGTCGGACATCTGACTTGTCGGCATGTACACTTAAAGCAAACAAGAACACGGTGTGCCCATCGTCTCTCCGATGCCTAAGTCAGATCAGGGAATATAAAGAAAGAAAGAATCCGTCTTTTTCAGTCAAGAATGTCTTACCTTCTTTGGTGTCATTCCCTCATCCTTTATGGAGGGGGGAGGTGGTCCGTTTTTCATGGGAAGTAGATGATTTCCTTCCGAAACGGAAGGGGAAAGTGGCACATAATTCGAGCGTTATGACATGTTCTTCGGCTAGATAGCCCAAGTAGCGCATCTTTTATAGCGTTAAGTGTTTGACCGCTCTCAGGGTGGTTACGTGTGTGACTCATGAGTGGATATTCATTCAAGCTTAGGTCGGTCAACAGGCTGCCTTCTTAAAGATGATAGCTGGCCAGGAGAGATTGCGCTTATATCTCCTCTTTTGGTACAGAGTATGTTTGGGTGCAGAACTGTAAATAAAGATGATTGAGCACATGGCGGACCATTATCGTAGGCCCAAGTCGGTCGGGGCTTGTTGGATGGAGGGTCTAGGCGGCCATAGTACACCTGTCGTTGTTAAAAGAAAATTTCGATTTAAATTGAGCAAATGGTAGGAAACCTTAAAAATTTGGTGGGTTCATGTTTTAAAGGTTGTTCTTAATGACCCTTTTTAGCTCTGAGATACATCCCGTTTAGTGTTCTCTTAAAATTGTTATTGACTACCCAAATTTAGCGTTTATGTTCTTCATGTTTGCCAAAACATAAAAAAATAGTAACCAAACGTGTTTTTCATATTTAGTTCATTATTGTTTTTCATAACAAAAAACACGCCCTAGAACTTGTTTGATTATAATTTTTGAAAATTGTTTTTTGTTCTTTAAAACAAGAATAACAAGAAAAACATAAAAAAAACATATTTGGTTTTCACTTTATTTTCTTATGAAAAATTTAGAAAATAAAAATAGTTTTTCAGATAATACTAAAATATTATTATCTATATTTTCAAAAGCTATTTTACCATTAACAATTATCAGTGCTTGTTCCCAAATAACAATTTAAAAGCAAGAAACTAAACGGGTTCCTAACTCCAGCACCTTAGATCAAAAACTTGGACGGCTGAGGTTTTAGTTTTTAACTCAGGCCCCAATTCTATGCCTAGCCGGACTTACGTTCTAGGTCACGGTTTGTAGAGAGGATTTAACGGTCTTTTCCTTTTTTAAGTAAAATAAATAAAAACAATATATATATATATATATATATATATATATATATATATATATATATATATATATATTAGTAATATTATGTTGACATGGAGACTTTAACGTAGTATATTGCTTATGTCTTATCCTAACCTTTTAAGAGTATCGGATCCATTTTAAACTAGCTCGTCTGAAATTCTTCAAAGTAAGATCACCAAATCTGATTTATGAAATGAAACAGTGTTCCCAGCACCACAGAACATTTTAACAAATGGTAGAGTGCAAAGAAATGGGGTCAATTTAATAATTAAATGTTTTTATTAAAAATATAATTAAACTTAGGTATATTTTAACGGGTATATTTTTCATAACGATCGTAATTTAACGGATATATTTGTATAGTAACAATTTCAAATTTCAAATTTCAAATTTCAAATTTCAAATTTCAAATTTCAAAGCTCAAATTTCAATTTCAAATTTCAAATTTCAAATTTCAAATTTCAAATTTCAAATTTCAAATTTCAAATTTCAAATTTCAAATTTTGTCCGCCGAAATTTGAATTTCAAATTTCAATAGTTGAAATTAATTTGAAATTTGAACGCCAAATAAAAATTTAAAAAAATTGTAAAGCGTCTATAAATATGATAATTTTTTATAAATGTTTTTAAATGCATTATCTTTACGATTCTGCTTTTCGGTTTTCGATATACTCTTTCTCTTTATTTGTTTATCCTTCGTATTTTCGTTCGTAGTGATATGAATCGTTTTCCTAATATTTGGAGATCACCACGATATTGAAGATAATGATGATTTGGATGTGTTGTATCTTTGCTTGACTAGAGAGGTCGGAAGGGTTTAGTGAAGGGCGGCTAAGAGGTATCGTGGTTCCGTTCAGGCCACGGAAACGGTTAATCGTGGTAGAAGTTGAAGGTCGCGAAAAGACTCTATCATTCTTTCTTTATCCGCTTTGTGTATATGAAAGTTTTTCGAAGGGGTTAGAATGAATTAGATCCTCTTTTACGCGGTGTAAATGAGGTTAGGCAAATATGTCCGTCTGCCGTTGAAAACCGGTGCGTTAAGGTTCTCGGTTTGTCATCCCTTCAAAGATACTTGACGCTTATAAATTCTTACTCTTACGGAACACCGGTCACAGTGGATGAATACATCGAAGTGGAGCGCGTAATAGAGTGAGGTTTGTGGTTTGTTGTGCGATGTTTAATGATAATTCACTGAGGTCACCAAACCAGCATCGATGTCTTTCGATTACCTACAAGCGGGATTTCCGCGTGGCTTTCACAGCATGTTAGGGGTATTGATTGCATGCGTGGAAGTGGAAGAATTGTCTACCCGAGTGGCGGTATGTATCTTAGTCGTTGTCGTGAGCCGTGTCATTTGAAATTGTGGCATCACCAGATCTTTGGATATGGCATGCATTCTTTGGTCTCTTTGGTTCATTGAATGACATAATGTTCCTAGATAGGTCCCACTGTTTTACATTATTAGCAAATGGTGTCTTTCACTCGGGTTAATATATAATTAACGGTCATAGGTATAGAATGGGATATTATCTAGTGGTATTTATCGGCGGTCGGCATTTAACAAAACGATTCCGCATCTGAGTTTGAAAAACATTTGCTAAAAGCACAAGAGTCGGCACGAAAAGATGTAGAGCGGGCCTTTGGGGTACTTCAAGCCCGTTTTGCAATTGTGCGGGGACGGCATGCGTTTTGGGATGAAGAAACACTTGCGAGATATTATGAAGCGTGCATAATAATGCATAATATGGTAGTGGGGCGAAGGAGATGTTGGTAACAATGGCTTTGATGGAAGTATGATGCAAATCCGGCGCTGTAGAAGTGTAAATGCTTGCATTATCTGCTTGAAATTAGAAGACTTCATGCGAAACTCATTATCGAATCGGGGGCAGTGTTACTCATTCTCAGCTTGATCCGGATCTTGTCGAACATTTATTAGGAAAGACATGGCAATTAACGACTCTGTCGATTTAGTGGAAGTTGTTTTTATTCAATTTCAATTTCATGTTGTATTTAAGTACAAATTTCAATTTCATGTTGTATTTTAATTCCCAATTTGATTTCATGTTGTATTCTAATTCCAATTCCAATTTCATGTTTTTTCAATTCAATTTCAATTTCAGTTATATTTTCATTCAATTCTGACATAATAAATAGTGACTAATTAAAAAATAATAGCATAGTAAATAACAACTTCTAATTAAAACCTGGTTTTTCATAACCTCTATCTTCGGAGTTATTCCAATATGTTGTTAGAAAGCTAGATTATTAGCGTAGTAATGTAGGTTTAATGATTTTAAATGTTTGCGTTTGAATTTAACTGCGCGTGCTCTTTCTTGATTCTTTAATTGTTCACGATATTCTTGATCGCGCATCTCTTGTTGAGCATAAATTTTGTTACGCCAAACTCAACTTTTTGTCTTTCCACTTCCATTCTTTCATTCCGATTAATTGATGATCTAGTGATCTTTCGACATCGGTCTGCTTCTCTTTGTTTTTAAGTTGTTTTATTGGCCTTCTGGCGATGGCTATCGAGGTTGGGAGATGACGGCGTTCGATGTCATCCCTAAATATGGAGTTGAATAGCGAGGATTCAACATGGTGATCAGCCAGGACTACATTGAATGAGTTTTTGCTGCTTGATGGCTGGTCAGTTAGTGGTCGGGTTTAAATTTCAGTTTCAATATATTCGAAACCAAATCTTCGTATTGAAATGGTTTTCAGTTATCTTAGCAAACATTTCTTTTAGCCGTCGACCTAAAAACATATGAAATAGTCGGGTTAATGGTTGAATATCGTCATCGAATAATACAAAATAATAGTTCTATCTGCGTTATTCGACGATCACTAATCGCTGTTGTCTTTATAACTAAATAAATGCTTCAAAATTCTATCCCATCGTTCAATGACTGTTAGAGCTCTCACGTATCTCCATAGAGATTAAGTCGCAAATATTCTTATAGATCATACCTGACATTAAATCAAATCAAATTATCTTGCTGCATTCAAATGCGTGGACGATATTATCGCCTTTCTGAGTTCTGTTCTTTGTTTTTCAATGCAGGGCACTCGATATTTATCACGTAATCATATCAGTTGGGCCGTCATCATTACTCATCGGTGTCGTTCATAAACAAATCAGTTAAAGAACCGTCATATTAGTAGAATCCATCTAAAAAAAACATTATAATCAATTAATAGAATAAACAATTTATAAAGTATAATAAATCTATCAATTACAAAATATATAATTAATTTGACTAATTAGCAATTTATCAATTAAAGATATCAATTCACATCAATTTTAATTTAAATAATCAATTTATCAATTTAAAGAATAGCTTGATTTTAATTAAGAATTATAATCCCAATATAAATAATGAGCAATTTATAGTTGTCAAATTCATACATGGATAAAATTGCAAAATTAATGTAAAATATTTGCAATTAATATAAAAATCAAAGTGAAATAAAAAAGGAAAATATTTATCAATATTGCAATTAATATTTGCAATTAATTGCAATTAATATTCTAATTAATATTTACAATTAGTATTTGCAATTAATATTTATAATTCATATTTGCAATTAATCGGATAAAAAATTTGCAATTAATATAACCCTTTTAAAAAATAAAATTGAAATTAAAAATGAAATTGCAAACCATAAAAATGATGAGTTACATTGGAAAGATAACCTTTCCCGGTAGTCTTCCTCTTCCTCCATACGCCTTTCTTCTTCTCCTCATACATGATTATTTTCTTCTCATAAGCCAGCAGAAGCTTTCTTTATTTTCTTACTTCCTCCTCCTTCTTTCTTTAACTACTGTATCCCTCTCACATTTGGCACTCCAAGATTTCTACAACGGCTACGGTTCGAGCTAAGGCTCAAGGAGACGACGCAAATGCTAGAGCTAGGGTTAGGGTTTCACTCTGCAAATCTGCAAGGTGAGTTCCTTTTCCCTTTCAATTTGTGTCTATTTATAGAATTTCAAATGGAATATAGCCGTTGAGAGATCCGTTGAGGCTGCGGGATCGTCAGTATTTATTTTGCCTCCTCGCCTTTCTCTGCTCCACGGTTGCCAAATGGCGCGACATCACGGATGGCATTTTGCCACCTTGGATGCCATCTCCGTTGGAGCATGGTTTTTGGTTTCTGGGGTGCCATTTTGGCGATTCTACGGATATGGCACCACGATGCGACTCGTTGGGTTGCTCTGATAATGATGGACTTATAAAATAAGTTGAAGGGGTAAAAACATTAGAATTGTGTTTAGTTTCGAGAAAAAATAATAAGAAAGTTAAAAAATATATATTAGAAAAATGATTTTAAATGTTTAATAGTCTAATAAAAAATTTTAAGTTGTGTTTATTTCTTAGAAAATATTAAAGAAAAATGGTAAGAAAATAAATTTTTATGTTTGATTATCTACTAAAAAATTCAAATAAAATTACTTAGAAATTCACCGTATTTTAAAATTATTTATAGTTGAAATAAAAAAATATATTATATACAATTTAATTCTATTTTATATTTCCTTCGTTTTTTTCCTTCATATTTTATTTCCTTTGGTTTCCTTTAAATTTTATAGGAATTCAAACATAGCCCCTAAAAAATCAACTTCACGAATTCTTAAATTATTTAATCTTTATATTAATGAGTTAGATAATAAATTTTATTCGAAGTATTAAGTACTAAAAATAAGATGTGAGATTTAATTTTATTTTATTTTTCATTTTTATGGTATTTTCTTTCCTTTACCTTTTCTAGCATTTTCAAAAAACCAAATATAGCCTAGATTAATTTAAGAGAAGCAAATCAAAGCACAAATTTCTTAAATGGTTTAATAACAATTAAATTTTACTAGCCTCCTTTTCTCCAAACTTTTATCTGCCATCCTTTTTTCTGACTTTGTTGTTAGTCTTTTCTTTTAGTAGGAATGTTGATTTTTTTTTGTATTCACTGCCACGAAATCACTTCTCTACACTTTTTTTCATAATTTTCTCTCAATAAAGTGGTTATTTCACACGGATCTATGTATTTTTTTAGTTATTGTATCGTCTTAATACAATATTTTGGTTTTCGTCATCACCGTGGTGCGATATTTATTTGTGTTTGTGTTATTCAATCAAACAAAATATAATCAGAATAATAATATCAAATGTGTGGCGCCATTTATCGGCCAGAAACATTCGCAGTTATTTAGACCAATGATCTCGGAATAGACAAAAGGAGGAAACCATTTGCATTGGGGGGAAATCGAGGCTTTAGGGGCGTTATTGTGCATTAGGCCTCCCTCTTCTTAAGTCGTATATGAGGCCACACATGATTTTGGCATATAAACCCAAAAACAATCTTGTATTTTCAAATGTAGAATGATTCCTTTTAGCTTAGATTTATTCTGCAACAATTATGTTATTAATCTAAATGTTGTTTCATCATTTATGTATTTTAGTAATTTTAATTATACGTATATATCAATATATTGCTAATTTAAATTAATAAAATTATTTTCCTCTCAAAAAATAGATTTTACTTTATTCCAAAAAACAAGTAATTTTGCTAAATTAAAACATATAACTTAAAGTACAATATATCCCAAAATTGAAGGTGCATTTCCATAAGCCCCAGGCCCACCCTTGTTAATTGGCATAACAAATATATAAATTATACCTCCGTATTAGCGATTATCAATAAAATTTGTAATGTTGATGTCGAAAAAATAATAATAAAATTTGTAATGTTCATAAATGGGACAAAGGGTTGTGTCTTAATTCTATTTTTTTTTTAATAAGTAATTTACATTCTTGAAGGTGCATCACAATCGCTTATTAATTCATTCTAATTTAAGATCAAAACATTTAAAGTCAAAAAACATACAAGTCAGGAGCATATAAAAAACTAAAAATCTTGCAAAATCCTAAATACTATAAAAATTAATGTTTTAAAAATCGGATAATGGTAGGCAAGAAAAAGTTCTGCATTCGCGATTTCTTTGATTGACGGTCGAACTGTGATTGAACTGATGGCATTATAAATATATAATTAATATATTATTAAAAAAATAATAATTATAAATGGATTTGATCGGTTCATTTGATTGGTTATTGTCGATTATTAGTTCGATCGTCGATTGGATCGGTTGATCATCGATTTGATATGCATCGATTTGTGGGTTTAACTCCTTCGGTTCGGCCAGATTCACAATGGGTCAACGATTCGATTTTAAACATCAAACTCTAATTAAGAGGTTCATATGTTTAACTAAATTGGTAGAACGTTTAAAGTTTTAATACCAATTACGATTTTAACTTTAAGTTTAAAATTGTATTAAATGGCTAGATTTTAGCTTTTGAAAAAATTAAAATCACGATTAGTCAACCCATTGTTATTTTGATGATATGATTAAAAAGATTAATTTAAATATTATTTTGAAATACGTATTAATTTGAGATTTTTTTTTTGAAAAAGATTATTTTAGTACATCACTAAAATATTTCTTTATCAAAATAAGGAGTCCATTCGTTCTATATATAGACCTTGCTCTTTCAGAAAATTTACACCGATAGCCATTACATCCCATTCCCTTCAATCTCTCGTTTCCTCTTTCACAACATACGAACTCTTCCAAAGCCCTAATCCTACCAGAGAGAAAAGGTGCTTCGTTTCTCCCTCCACGCCTCGGTGTTCTACGATCTAATTTTCGGTGAGTTCTTCTAATCATAAACCACTTTCCCCCTCTTTTTTATTATGCGTTGTTATGGAATCATGTAGAGATATCCTTTAACCTGGAAACTGAATTAATTTCCTCTTTTAGTTTTTATTTTTTTTCCTTTGTTTAATCGGGGGACATTGGTCATGGATCAAGGCGTTAAACCAGTTCATACCACCAACAATTGTATTTCTTTTTTATTTATCTAGGTTTAGAACACCCAAAATTGTGAAGGTCGTTAATCAATTGGCTTGTATTTTCTGGTCAGATAATGTTGAATCGTACTTATCTTGAAATTTTTTGAAGTATTGAGATGTAGTATGAAGAACTTTCGATTTGGCTGGCTGGACAATTTTATCTAGACATGGTTGTGACTGTCGTACATAGTTACGAGCTTGAATAATGTAGAGTTTTTTTTTTTGGTGCATATGTGCCTCTTGCATTCTCATTGTCTTGGTCGAGTCCAATCCAATCCTCTCTGATTAGGTTTGTTTCTACACAGATGCCTCAGAGACATTCAAAGAACAATAATGATCTTGCCTTCTTCACATATGATGAGAAGCGGAAACTCGGGTATGGAACTCAGAAGGAGCGACTTGGCAGGGACTCAATAAAGCCCTTTGATGCATGCTGCCTTTGCTTAAAGCCATTCATTAATCCTCTCTGTTGCCAGAAAGGCCATGTCTTCTGCAAGGAATGTATTCTCGAATGCTTGTTGGCTCAAAAGAAAGACATGCAAAGGTCAGTTAGTTCTATAAGTTTTCTGGTGCTAGTTATTGATGGATGATTCTGTAAGCCTAAACTTGTTTCTTTGTCTGGTGTTTTACTAATATATGCCAATTGTCTTTGCCCACTGTTGGGTTTCTGTGGAAATTGAAGAAAATTTTTGAATTTATGCTTTCCATTGAGTTGTAACAGAACATATGGAGTTCAAAGGAAATTGGTATGGGATTGTTTTGGGTTCTAAAATTAAGATCTAATTCACTTATACCCTCAGCAAGCCAACAGAGCTTTGTATGCATACATGCATAGATACATGGATGTTATGGTGTAATATTGTATGTTTTAGAAAGTGATTGGGTGGGATGTAGACGAGGTTTTTGTATGGGGAGGCTTTGTTGTGTGCAATTTCTCGACTCCTTTGTAATCTTTCCAGTCACGCTCTCAGCAACTTTTAATACATCTTACACTTTAAAAAAAAAAAATTATGTTTTAGAAGAGTGATTGTGGCAACTAGCAGGGACAATGAGGAGCTTTTAAGTTGCGGTTATGGTGTTTTTAACTTTATGATTAATAATGGATTTATGAGGATAATACAGTTGTTTTCCATTACAAATAGAAAAGTGCATGTTTTGGAGTCCAGGATTCCTTAATCCTGGTTCATCTTGATTAGCATATTGATGTTCATTCTCCATTAAGGAAACACTCAACATTTTTATATAAGATTTTACTCATGGAACTTAGTAGTCATAGAGCACCTATTTGAAATGAAAGTCACTGGATCAATGTCTAAGAAGCATCAGGGACCAGTGAGGTATTATGTGTTCATATGAGACATAAAGCAATGTTCTGGATTTGCGAAATATGGCGAGAATTTAAAGAAAGTAGAGCATTTTGGGAGGCTGTATAGTGCTTTGTTATCATTAGGACACCCATCTGAAATGGAAGTCTGTGTGTTCATATATGAGATAAAGAGGCTACATTCTGGATTGATGAAGTGTGGCGAGAGGAAGTTAAGAGAGTAGAGCATTGGGAGAACTGTATAGTGCTTTAGTTATCCATGCTAGGAAGATTAGAAGAGGCTTCAGTGCAGGGGAATTATTATGCTTATTTTTGTAGGAGTTAGGGGTTGATTGAGGTCCTAGGATTACAGGGAATTTCTTTATGCGTGTTCTTAAGTTTTCTTTTTTAAGGTTTACATTTATGGTTTTCTTTTTATATTATAAGGAGGACGAGAAAAAAGAGGTAAAAATGTGGTGGAAGCTGCTTCTTTATGATCAGGAATGCCATGAATGGTTTAAAGTTGGCAAAAACCGACGAAAACTGAGGGATTAAACTTTAAATTATAATGTTTTGATCCATCCCTAGCATCAGGGTAGGTTTATTCAGCTGACTTCAAATGATACTTACTTATTGGGTGTCTCTAATATGTTCAGTTGTCAATGTGAGTAATTGTAAGTTATCTTTCTATAGTAAGCCCAATATGTAGTCTTATTTAAACCCTAGACTTATTTTATTCTATTTTAACTTTGATAGGTAAAATCTTTTTTTGTTCTTATTTTTTCATTCCGCTGTTGCAGTCTTATATTGAGCATTTGTTCCTTGTATTTATGTATACATTCTATGACAAATAATAATCAGAACCCAGTTCTACTCATTTAGAGATACCAAAGTTCCAAACATCTGTAAATGCTAGTAACATATGCTTGTTTTTCCAAATTTGCTATTAGCACCTAATGTTGAAGTAATTAGGGGGAAAGAGAGATGCTAATGGGTCCCATGAACTTGTTGCTTGTGTGTTGGATGTTTAGCTGAGTATTGGAATACCACTTGATATTTGTTGTTTTGTGTCATTGCTTGGGCTTTGAAATCATGATGGTTTACCTAATTGTTTAGTGCAACTCCAGGTATGTAATATGTGAGTAGTTTGCATTGGGTGGTCTGGAAGGGTTAAGAGTTCACTAAGTGCATTCTTAAATGTACAGCATTTTATTAACCTCATTGTTTGGTGCATTCTTAAATGTGCATGTCTCCCTCCCTTAAAATGTGGGCTGGGAGATCGCTGGATCCAGAATGTGGGCTGGGAACTCAGTTGGTTCGGCCTGGAGCTCAGCTGGCTCTGTGGTTGTTACAGCTGGCACGTTGCACTCATGATACTGGGGTGGGGTTTCTTGATTTGGTAGGGAATTGGTTGAGGAAGAATATTCTCTTTCTCTTTCTCTTTCTCTTTCTCTCTCTCTCTCTCTTTCTCCATATATATATATATATATATTGAGAAATGTGCTGATGTGAAGTTTGGTAGATATAATTATTTGATGTCTGGTTGATAAGGAATGGGTTAAAGTTGTGAACTTGCATTTGGTGATGCTGTCTAAACCATGTACCATTTTTCACTTATTATAGATTTTATTAACAGCTGAGTTACACAGCTAGCTGCCCATGCTGCTCAGCAGAAGCAAGAAGAAGAAGAGGAAGAAGAGAAATTAATGTTGCAGAAAGCCAGGAAGCGATGCGTTTGATCAACTAAAACCGTAGTTGCAGTACCACAATACAGTGATAAGAACTACACCCGAGACAAGAATGGCTTCCATGGAGCAAACAGCGTGAAGGTCACTTCTTACGAAGAGGAAGCACTTCGAAACATGAAAGCATTTTGGCTGCCCTCTGCTACACCAGAGGCTCCTGTGAAAGTAGAAGCTCCCTCCACTTGTACAGTATGTCCAGAAGGCCAGGAAAAACTCAAGTTGAAGACCCTCTTCCCAATCCACATGACTGAGGAGAGGAATGAGCAGAAAAAGTCCAAATCTCTTGATAAAACCTATATCTGTCCCAGCTGCAGGGTTACTCTAACAAACACAATGTCACTTGTAGCACTTAGTTCTTGCGGCCATGTGTTTTGCAAGAAGTGTGCAGATAAGTTTATGGCAGTTGACAAGGTATGTCTTGCATGCAACAAGAGTTGCAAAGACAGAAATTTGGTCCCCTTGGAGAAGGGAGGAACAGGCTTTTCCGGCCATGGGGATCATTTGGAAGCAACAGACTTCAAGCATTTAGGAAGTGGTTCTGGGTTGGGGCTGGTGAGACCAGCGATGAAGACATGAACACCCTATGCCTATGCCTATGCTATGCCTATGCCTATGCCGATCTTGTTTGGCAGCCGCACAAGAACATACTTATGTTGATGTATTCTTGGTTGTCATCATGTTTATTTTCAGAATGGTTTTTGTAAGATCTAAATCCACAGGATGATGGACATGGAAATAGCTTATGCATTTTGTTTTTTGAATGATAAATGCTGTATGCGCGATAGAGAAGGTTGCTTTGGTTGGAAAACGTCCAAATCATTTTGAGTGTATGATGCTTTTCGGTATCTGTTTCATATATTTAAAGCTAATCCTTTAGCCAAAGTACGCTCCCATTGTGATATCTGTTTTCATATTCTTAAGTCTCCTCCTTATAAAAGCATCCTGCTGTTTTCATATATGTTTAAAAAGCTGTCCAAAGCTTGCCTTGGTCACCTTGACACAATCGGTATCCCGGATTCTCTTGGCTTCGGTTGGATTTAAATCAAAATTTAAGATACTTTAAAGAGTAGTTTTAAACTGTTTAAAAAAAAAAAAGTTTTAA
The DNA here is from genome assembly GCA_016808115.1 of Tetrastigma voinierianum. Lineage (NCBI taxonomy): Eukaryota > Viridiplantae > Streptophyta > Magnoliopsida > Vitales > Vitaceae > Tetrastigma > Tetrastigma voinierianum. Next base: position 67,468 of record JAEQBH010002451.1, read on the forward strand.
ATCTACAGTTAAAGAACCAATTGGAAGTTGTCCATCTATCGATATCATAGCTTTGAATATCTAGTATTTTAATTAAAATTTAACGAAAAAAAATATGGCATTTTTGTTAAAAAATCGCTTCTCTTCGTAACAAGAGTTGACTAGGATTGAAACCTATCTGCAAAAGATTTTGTCGATGACCAATTCCAAATTGGTAAATGCGATAACGACTGGTAAGTAGAAAGTAAAGTGATATACGCATGAGTAGTTTGGGTTGAAAATCACCTTTTTATAAAATAAAAAAATATTTTAAGTAATTTTTAAAATTTTTGTCCAAAATGACTGTTTATGTGATATAGGAAAGATGTTTAGCTTTTTATTTTTATTTTTTAAGCCAAATTTTTTAATTGTAATTTTAGTTTAAAAATGAAATCACAAATTCTAATTATAATTTTAACACAAAAATGAATGCAAATCGTAGTTTTTAAGTGTGATTTTAGTATAAAAATAAAGTCACAGTTTTTACTGTCCTAACTTGTATTTTATTTAAAAAGAAAAACTTGTAATAAAAAATTTAAAAAATTGAACATCTTTCCTGTATGAAATAAAAAGAATAGTTGGAAAACCACCTAAAATCAATATATATATATATATATAAATTAAAAAAAAAAAGGTCATTGTGACCCTAAAGTCTGTATGCGTGATATACCTGACTCAAGTCTCAACATCACGTCTAGGTGGCAGTGCCTTCGGATAATGCCGTGAGTCAAAAGCACGTGATGAGAGAGAGAACTTTATCGGCAACCAAAACCTTATCCTATCCTACCAGGAGGCAAGAACTAGAAGGGATACAAACATACAGCCGCCAGAAAGGCCCCAACCCAACAGTTCAACTGACACCCATCACCACCGCCGCGACCGGCGGCTTGGCTGGCTGCGATTTGATGGAATGGTGACGATGCGATGCGATGCTAGCTGTTGTCTCCAGCTCAGGGTCGGCTGGCCAATGATTGCCAACTTACGGCGACGCTGTTCCTGCCCTATATTCTAATCTCCACTTTCAGCGTCTGGTCCCCACCACCACCACCCACAAATTTTAACCCTTTTTTTGTTTGGTTGCCTAGAAAATTTTAAGAATCAATGCATCCACGTGGTCGGTGGTTAGGTTAGGGTCAATTAATTTTGATAGATATTTTAAGGGCACACGTGGCAAGAGCTGGACCGTGACTGTGGCTTCAAGGTCTGGGCTCCACCGTCCACCTTTAGCAGCGCTACATTGCCCGCCTCTCTCCCTCCTCCTCTTAAACCCCTCTCCAAAAAAGCAAGAGCCAGAGGGAGAGAGGGAGAGAGAAAAAAAGGTTCCGGCGAATGGCGGAGACTGAGGCGGTGAAGAGAGGAGAGACGGAGGGGGAGGGGGAGGGAGAGGAGCGGAGGCTGCTGGAGGAAGTGGCGGTGCTGGACTTCGACATGTTGTGCTCCACCGTGGCACTGCAGGCGCAGGGCAAGTGGACCAAAATTGATCACCATGGGAATGGCGATGATGAAGATAGTGGGGAATTTGGGGGCGTTTTCAGGATGTGGGAAGGTGAACTTCTTGATTGCTTTGAGGATCGCCGCATCGCTATTCAAAGTATTTGGTCAGTCTCTCTGTTTTTCTACATCTTCCTTGGAATTATCTTTTCCTGTGCTGAGTTAGATCCACACAGCCTCCTTTCTTTCCTTTCTAACGAAAATATCAATAATCTTTTTCTTTTTTTCAAAAAAAAAAAAAAAATTCTTTCCTGAGAAACACGATTTCAGGAGACTTATTCCCGAGCTCCACAGTGGATGTAAATGTATGATTTTCTGCTTGAGGAGGAGATTACAGCATCTTTCTTTTCCTCTCCCTTTACCTCGAGAACCAAACAGAGGATAAATATTACACAACTTTCTTTTTCGCCGAATTTTCCTAGTGACCAATTTGGGTCGGGAAAACGGAGTAAAATCAGTATCGATCTTTCCTCCACCCCCTCTCCCTTTAGAATATATTTCCTTTTCACGTCTTTGGTCGTTAAGTTTTCATCTCAACCTTTTTTTTTCAATTTATCAGAAGAGGATTGAGGATGATTTCGAGGGTTAAGATGTGAGTACTTGGCAAGAAAGCGACTTTCTTTTTGGTCTATCATTTTTCAGTGAAATCATGACTTTTTGATCGAGGAGCCAATGAGAATAAGATTCCTTGAATTTTTCATAGCTTTTTTTTTTTTTTCTTGCAAACAGCTTTGTGAATGATATGGTAGGGTTTTCAATCAACGACCCACCACCGTGGGCATTCAGTGCTGTTTTTCCCCGAATCCTAATATTTCACTTTGTTGCCAGAAACTGTTCTGGTGTCATAGTTTTTTGGTCATAAAAGTTTGAGGATTTGTTTGGGTTGTTTGTCTGAGTTTTTTTTATGCTTATTCTAATTGGCATATTTGGTTTTGCAGTTGTCCATGCTACAGGTTTGGTAATAACATGAGAAGAGCTGGTTTTGGTTCTTGTTTTATTCAGGTAAAGTTGTTTTAGCTTTACACAACCTTTACTAATATAGTATTTTTGGCAATTTGTTAAGCTGTCAAATGATTCCTATATGTTCCAAAATTCATTATCAGTTACTACCATTAAACATTTTTGGCAGTTTCTTCAGATGTCGAAATGCTACCCATATGTCCCAAAATTTATACCATAGCACTCAAAACCATTAATTTCTTTTGACTTCTTCATATTCAAAATGCAATTTGGAAATTTATGCCACTTATATAAGTCTGAAAACTTATATTTTTCGGTCTGTTTTAAAATGTTTCCTGGTAAAGAAACTGGATAATGACCTTGTCAACTTCTATGAATTGTCTGAAGCAGAATTGAACTCAAGTCATCTCAAGTCTATCTGAGTCAAATTATAAAATTCTCAATCTTAAAAATGACTTGGTAGTGTGTGTCTTGTGACTCTCTTCCAATAACATGGCTCAAGGTCACTGTTGGTCCCACCTGTGCTACCACCCAGCCAATAAAGTACTCCACTTTTACAATTCATTATCATTATCATCTTTAGGTTGATGCAGGGTGCATTTAAGCAATTCTTACCTAGGATAAGAGTTTTGTCCCCTCTTGAGTTTATTTTTAACTGTATAATGCCTTAAATTGGTAAAAGTTATTATTCAAAGCTTCTATTTTCTCGGAAGATTCAAAAGGTCTTATCATAGATGTATAAGAAAGTGATTAGGAGAGATTGCATTCTGACGGTCCTAAAACACTGGAACTAAAGTTACTGTACCATTCTTTATATCAGTGGCTTCCAACTTGACCTTTTATATTATTGTCTGTCAGCCATTTTTGTATGTTCAAACACCATTCATGACTTTGACCAGGTCGCATTAGAATGAGCTCTACTGTTACCTCCTTTTCTTTATGCAAATTGCAAACTATGAACTATGTATACAGCATGACTTACTGGATAAAACACTTTTTAGTGAATTGAAGTAAATAGCTGGATAAAACACTTTTAGTGAATTGAAGTGAATAGCTGAAAGGAAAATGGGAAAGCAATCACTTTGATGGCGATATGTTTTTAACAGTTCCATTATCATGAATTGGCTATTATATCATCACAAGTTCAAAGCTTGGATTTCTATCAGTAGACCTGCTTTTTTAAATTTTGTATTCTAAATATGATTTTGCAGGGAACTGTTCATTTCATACTTTCCTTTAGTGCCTTTCTGAGCTGCATTGCCTTTTTTGTCACCAAGCGACACTGCTTTCTTTACATGGCGGTTGCTTTCACTATTTCAGTTGGAGCATATATGGGTTTCTTCCGAACACAGATAAAAAAGAAGTTCAATATCAGGGTAAGTATTTCTGTTTGCAAGTTTGCAACTATTTCTTTTCAGTTACCTTCTTGGTGGCATCTTTAGGTTTGACCTAATCCCCAGAATGTTTCTTTCCTGCCTTAAAGAGGTGTACTTGTTTGATGTTTCACCTTACCTGTTCATCTTATACCATGCTTTCTGTAAATCTTTCTATTACCTCACCAGAGTCTCTAGTGCACAGGAGACCTGGCCATGCTTGTGGTATTTTTAGCTTACATGCTTGCCTTGACCCAAAATAAAAAATAAAAAAAAAATCCATAACCCATTTCCTTACTCAATTACGTGTATCATTTTAAATGGTTGCATTCTGTTTTAATTTCCTTTGAATTTAAAAAAATAACTTCATTTTTTTTTCATTGAATTAGCAAATAAATTAATGGCTTAATTTACGCGTTCATTTCAGTACCATTTGCTGAATATTTTTTATGGTCTAATTTATACATTCAACTTGTGAAAGGGCACTCATGTGTGAGTGTTTTGATTGGAAAACAAGAAAAAAGCAGAAACCAAAAGCACCTAACTTGAAAAGGGTTGTAATTCAAGTACACTAGGAGAGGGGTGAGCTTGTTTTTATTGACCTGTTTAAAAGTCAATAGAATGATCCCATCCCATAAGATGTCCAAACCAACTAAATTGAGTTAACTGATGTCCTTTATTTATGGAAGGATCAAGTACATTTCGTTCATTCTTAATGACCACCTTAATTTTTTTAGATGTCCATGTTTTCTTGAATTGCATCTGTTCTGTAAGTCTACTCCTCACGTAGGTGAACCTTTATTCCCATTTTAAACCTTTAGTTTAATTCTGACACTTCAAACTGGAGGAATTTTGTCTGTCATCATTGCTCATTTTCTTTTCTTCTTAAACAAGCTAATTTATCTTCTACTTGTTTAGGATGATAATTATTAAGCAGAGTTTTAGATGGTGTTTTAGTTGGAAGATCATGTGATAAAAAGGTTTTTTCTAGGTGCCTAATATTTTTGTCAATCACCTGAATCATAGCAGTAACAGGTACCAATTACCAGGAACCTGATATCTCCAGTATATACAGGCCTGTTAGGAAATAAATGTGGATAACCAACAATGCCTTTTGGAATTGTATATATTGGTGGAATACACAAGTCTGTCTTTATTTTTGATCCAGAGACCTATTTCATGGCCTTTCTCCTCTATAATTGATACACTGTTAATGACTCTTTTATTACTTTGTTGCCCCTATAACCGATGTTACTGTTATTTCTCTAATCTGCAGGGTGGAGACAGTTCCTTGGATGATTGTGCCTACCATCTAATCTGCCCTTGCTGCACATTATGCCAGGTCCATTTCCGTATATAGTCTGTCTTTTCCATTCAGTCATTGCTTAAGGATTAGGCTTGAGCTAATCCATTCTTTTCTTGTGGATCAATAATTGGAATTCCTGTTTTGGAGCAGGAGGCAAGAACATTGGAAATGAACAATGTCCAAGATGGCACCTGGCATGGCCGGGGTGACACAATATGCATCGGGAGTTACAGTGAAAGCAGCAAAGCATTGTTTGAGCTGCACCCACCTCCTCTCGTCTCGACCAAATCCCCTGAATCCTGCAGCATGCAAAAAGATACAGACAGCAATGACGGATCATAAACTCCAGAAGTTGGCATTCTCAGACATGGATCCCAACATTACCAATATAAGCTGCATCAGTAAATTATGTGTCTACTCTCGATAGAGGATGGGGGATGGGGAGGATGATATGCCGATTGGTATTTCTTAAACATCCTTGTCGGGAGGGCAACCAGGATTGGAAGCATAGAGAGCATCTGCAGCAGCCTGGCTCTCGGAGAGCTGCTGCCTTTCTGAAATGGGGAATTATGAAATGTTCTAAAATTTGGGAGGATGAAGTTCAGTTTCATGTGCATAATGGAAATCATGTATTGACACGATCCTAGGGGTGATTAGAATGGCCCCTGTTCTCTATATATTCGGCGTTTGTAGCTCAAGGACCAAAAATACTGCCATTTTTCTTTAACGTTTCTTTCAAAGGAATGAATGCCAATGTGTTTCATTCACAACCCGGTGTTGGTGTGTGCTATTTTATTTATTTGGGAATCTATTTCGGGCAAGACTAATCAAAGGAATATTGTTGGGTTGACAAGGATTTCAAGAAGGATTTTGTATTTGTAGTTACACGTAAATCTTATTAAAAAATCTCTTAAAAATCGCTTGAAATAGAATTGAACTGTTGCATGGTATGTTGGCTTTATTTATTTGTGAATGCATGGTTGGCCAATAATGTCCTTTGCTTTAGCTTTGTTGCTATGCTCAAAATTGGCCAATGATCAAAATATGTTTTATAATCGTCCATGCAAAAATAAAACATTGTCATAAGAAGATGAAAAATAAAAAGTCGAAACATGATCACAAAAAACTAAACATCCAAACATGATGATAAAAGACCAAATACAACGAAATCATAAAAAACAAAATAAATCCAAATAATCACTTAAAAATTAGATTGATTTTAGGAAATGTGTTTTTGTAGTCTTTTGGGTGGAATAGATGAACGTCTAATTATCTATTGGGATTTTTTTTCCTTCTGACTTTTTTTTTTTGTAATACTGAAAAAACCGTCATATTTCACCTATTTAAAGCGCTGCTGTTTTGACTTACATTACAGACAAAGCTATTCAAGTGGTGTTTGTTTGTTAATATTGAAAGGCTATTGAACTTTTCGTTAAACATTTGTTTAAATTTTGACTTATTGTTGAATTTTTTAAAAAATTAAAATATAAAAGTGAAAATATTTGCGCTACGATCGTGAAAAAGTGAGCTTTATACCCAAAGCGAAGAAACCGTTGTTACTGATAAGGAGGGGGTGGCGTTATTCTGCAAGGGGATATGGCATGGGAGGTTTAGACGAGGCGGTCCGTCTCGATCCATTGGTGTTTTGATTATGACATGTATTTAAAAAAATTAAAGGGGCGAGCGAGCGACGAGAGATGTGAAAAATTTCAATGATCTAGTTTAGGCAGTTTTTTCTTTTCTTTTGTAACCTTTTATTTTCTTCTCTTAAAATTATTATATTTCATAAAAAATAAAAATATTATGAACCACATAAATTATTTATTAAAAACATTCTAATTATTATTATTATTTATATTAAAGTATAAAATCAAAATAATAAATTATTTAAAAAATATAATCGGACCAGTGGGAGTAACAATATATCTTCATAAGATTACAATTCTCATCAAAGCAAATTCTAAACAAAAATGGCGAAGCAGAAGGCGATAAATTCGTCTTTGTTGCAGTGACTGCTTTCTATCCGTGTTAAAAAGAAACGAAACGAACATCTTGTGGTATTAAGTCTTGTCAGCGTTAATTTCCGAAAAAAAAGTTTATTTCTTGAAGCATTAGAGTGACCTGACGTTCGTGTTATTAGTATAATGGATGAGACTCGTATTCTGGCGTTTGATAGTTTTATAATGATTAGAATACGTATGAGCTACAGTTTTGCTTTTACGAACCAGATCCATAGCGGCGTACTCAGGCGATAAAACTAATGTCGTATTAAGGTAATCTGATACATGTAGACGACGATAAAAACATAAAAAAACAAATTAAAAATCCAGATTTGTATGGAATAACTACTTTATTGAAAAAGAAAATGGTAGAAAAAGATATAAAACGGTGATTTCATATTAAGAATGACAAAAAAATCATCCCTCATTGTTTAAGGAAAATAGACGAGAAAGAAATTGCATGCTCGACATAGCCCATGCCGTGGAATACTGGGTCAGATATGGGTGACCTGCCCAGTTCATCGCGGCGGCTTGCCAAGCTCCAGCGCATCGACTTCCATTTAAAACCCCATGCAACCACACAGCTAATCCCCTGTATACTTGATACTGGAAATGTTAGCATTGATAGAGACACAGAAATAACTTCGCCATGAGAAAAAGAAAGATGCAATCTCTTCCTAAAGTAGTCTCTGTGAATCACTGAATCGTCTACTCTTATTTTATCACTTTCTGGCGTCCAAGTAAAGAATCATAAAATACACAGTTTCAGGAATGTAAGGAAATATCATTGCGGAAGGAGTCCTTTTTTCTGGATATGAATATACACAAGTGTTGGTAATAATTTCATTGGAATAATTAAAACTTTCTTTATTTATTCATATATATATATAGTCTAACCTTCCAAAACCTTCTTTCTTTTCTTTTTTTTTCACTTTTTCACTTTTCATTACATCCTTATAATAATAAATAATCTGTGTTGTTTTACAAGGTTTCTAGCCCAGTGGCCTCCATTCAGTCTTATCCCACTTACCTCCCTAGTAATTCGGATCTCAAGGTCAGGACAATCTTCCAGAAACTTTAAAAAACTTCTAGTAAAATCAGCTACAATCCATTTATTAATAATATTCCACGTCTTCCAAAAAATATTTTCCGACACAATTGAGAAAATTGTTTCACAATCCCATGTTTGAACGTACACCTCTAGTGTCTTCAGCTTCTGTTTCTCCAGGGACTTTGGAAAGATGTTAAAGCATAGATGCTGTGCCACATATAGACAACTGTCAACTTCTTCACCCAATTATATTACAAGCGTGGACGGCGAAGTTGACAATTATGTATATATATATATATATATATAAATGCCTCCCCCAGTCTCGCCTCCTAATTTGCTAATAATATTGTGTTCACATCAATTTTATTTGAGAGGTGTTCTAAAAAAAGTCCAAGTAGCACATGATCAGACTTTGTTCTTATCACATGGGGCTGACCTTGACTTCTGCACGTTTGCAGTTAATGAAAAAGGTAATAAATATTCCTTCTTCTCTCTTCCCAGCTGAACTTTGTCGCTGTTACATTCTTTCAAACCGTTGTGATATCTGCATTGTGGAAAAATCTATTTCTCTTTGATTCCTAAAACATCTCCCTTGGACATAAAACGTTAATTTGAATGTATTAATTTGAACATTTGGACTTCATTCTCCTTGATTTGTAATACACACCTCCCTTGGACATAAAACGTCTGAATCTATTGGGAAGATTTGAATTTGTCTACTGTAAACATTTGGACTTCAGTCTCTTTGATCTGTGTTTTACACCTCCCTTGAACCTGCAATCTGAATCATTGGGAAGATTTGAAATTTGTCTAATGCACTAAGCATTGGACTTCATTCTATATATATATTGTTGGAAACTGTCACTCCTCTGAGTCTTCTTTACTGCAGTTCAAGTGCAATGGTTCATTGGATCTTGTCCTCTAGCCACTTATATGCATAAGATTTTATTGTTTTTAACTTGATTATGAGACATTATAGGTTGAACACATATCAATAATCTTTTAATTGAACAAAGTTCACTTCAGTTTATTACTATTATGATTTTCTTTGTCTTTCGTTGTGTTTGATCGCATGTCTTTATATAAGCGTCATACCAGGAGCCTTCGCGCTTTTCATTATTATTTTGTTTGACGAGCTTACGATTAAGTCGGAAGCCAAACTGTCTGGAATTTGTTGTGAAACCACGAGAATGATCGTTCTATCTACATTGGTATGATATTGTTATTTTTGGGTTAAAGCTTTTATAGTTTTGTTTTTAGATTTCTCTCCTAAAAGGTCATGTACCAATTGATGTTGTTTATGCTACCAAGGATGGAACTATTAGTGGGTTGTGGTGGGCTGAAGCCCAGGGTAAAAAAAAAAATTTATCACTATACCAGCCTAAGGACGGAGCCCCTTATTTTTTGTTTTCCCTCCTTTTCCCTTTCACTCCCCATTCTCCATGATTTACGATTTTTATGATAAAAATTTCCTTGCTTTATAACAAACTCATTGCATCCTCTTAATTTCCAAGATCTTGGATGAGAACCCTAATTCACGCTTTTTTTTTATTCTCTACTCGGTTGATCGATTATCGGCATTGAGCGGAGTTTTGGGTAAATTCTCTTCTGTAGTTTATTTTACTTTCCAGTCACTCATTGTTTGAATATCGAAAATCGGGAGTGAAAATGAATTTTTCGTTTCTCATTTTCAAACAAAGACAAGCAAGCGTCCCAATTTTTTACTTATTTTCCTTATTAAGTATTTTACGTGATATCTTTTAATTTTGATTTTATTTTTGTTTATATCTTGTTGTGCTTGTATATTTTCCTCAGATTTTAGGTCTTTAGACTTTAATAGATAATTATAATTATATCTTTTGGTTTATTCTTATACTACATTCACGTGTTGTGTCGCTCCATCTGCTAAGTTTGTGGTTCTTTGAAGAAAAAATAAGCATCAGAGTTTTTCGGAAATCGGAAACTGTTGAAAATTTTTGAAAGAAAACAATTTTTTGAGAATTTGTTCCAAAAACATATTATTTATTAATCCAGATTTGAGATGTTTTGGGTTACCGTTTAAGCAACCATTGACAATATGGAGAGTACTTTGAAAACTTTTGTATCCTACATTGGTGTGCAGGATCTTCATGAACTCAGCTTAACAAATTTTTATGGCCTAGTTCTAAATAAATTTTTTTTTTTCACTTGGCTCAAAGAGTGTTTTTTGAAAGCTACTGGAGCCGCCAGATCTAAACTCAAGAATACGGGTCTCTCTTTCTCTCTCTATATCCATCTGATAGGATGACTCAGGGGTTTCTTTGTTCTATATCAAAATGTGTTTCGTGTTTATCATCACCTATTCACCTGTTATTTCCTTTCGGTTTATGATTAGGGCTTCAGCGATTGTTCTTGTTTCCGTTTTTCTCTTTGGCACCATTTATTTATATTTGGTGCTCTTGGCCCAGTTTAGACCATGCTTCCAGTAGTTCCTTGTTTATCTAGGATTTGATTCTTGAGAAAGTAAATATTAAAATGCATCAGATTTATTAAAGAAGTGCTTCTAGATCTTTTAAGTAAAGTATAGAATTTCGTTTCACGTGAATTAATTTTCTTGTTTTTTAAAGCGTTAGTTTCTTTGTGTATCAAACATGGGATGAAGAACATAAAAGAAGAGCTGAACACTGAAAATTTCCGTATATTTCCTACTTTGTAACAAAATGAAAACCGCCATCAAATCCTCCCTTTTAGAATCACCGAAAGCCTTGTAATGCTGACTCGACACACGGTGTCAAGCGAGGGCGTCATTTTTTTTTCCTATTTACTATAACTTATAAACTTTAAGCTTTTTCATTACTATATAATGTTAAACATTTAGCTTGTATTATGATACGTAGCGTGATTACAAAATATATACAAGCTCCATATCGAGTGTTTCAACATTTACAATATTTACATTATTTACAAATAAACAAAATTACATGCTCTCTGAAATAGGCAAGATCTTCGGTGAATACCTAGTGATGCGTGGCGGCTTTGGTGCGTGTGGATTGTCTTGTTCTGCGGTTTCCTCGCCGCATGTACCTACACGAATGAAAACTTTTAGGTGCTAAACACCACAGCTTGTGGGATATCATCTGGAAAAAAGCGCCTCTTGGGGTCACGACACGTACAAATGCATATACTTATAACACATATAACATTCACATTATACTTATCATTTCTCATATATATGCTTTTTCATAACAAGTTTCATTTCTTATCATATTTAAATTATCTTAATGTCATCTTATACTTCTTTAGCATTCATACTTTGTATCTGTCGTCATGCAGTCTTGTCTTCTCATCTATCGTATCACATATAATACATCATTAATTTATACTTGTCATTTTCTTTTATGTTTCATGTTTACTTCCTTTGATATAAGAATATTTGTATATACACAAGTCTATCACATCTGAGATAGTGATCTCTATCGTATGTGCCAAAGGTGCATCCTTTGTCTGAGACAATGATCTCTATTTGTATGACCCAAACGGGGCCGTTATAAATGATCAAAAGCGGGATCTATGTCATCGATAAGCGGGGCATCGATGGCTTGTATCTTCTGTATTATGCTCCGTATAAGGCGTGCGCATCTGCCCTTTCTCTTAGGGTTCTAAAGCGAACTGATGCGTATTGTATTTTATGTTCGTCGTATCGCGTATTCTGAATAATTATTGTCGTTCGGTGGTATATCGATATTCGCTCGTTGTCGTATGTTGCATTTTTATATCTTATTATCGTGAATAAATATATGATTACGTAATAACTTATGAAATTTATTCTTTCGTTAGAAGTGCATTATTATATATATATGGATGGATTCTAGACTCAAAGAGATTTTCATAAAGTCCAAAAACACCCGAAAATTGTTCTAAAATCATGTCCGGACTATCTGAAAACAATCCACGAAATTTCAACGGCTGTTAAACTTGATCCGAAAATTCGGCGGGTTGTTCGAATAGTCATGAAAATTCCTAAAAGTTCCTAAACTCGGTCTAAAAATTTTGGGATTGCATTTTACGGTCTTTCACGGTCTCTAAATAAATCCCAAGCCATTAAATAACCTTTAGGATAGAAATAACTCAAGTAGAAAAATTTCATATCTCTTGGAGTTATTGGAAAATTTAGATTTACCTGGTCTTGCGTAGGCTCTTGATGCGTGAATGAACTTTGCTCTTTAACAAGATTTAATCACTGCGATCCAATTTCCATAAATCTTAGAAAAAAGCGAGAGAAGAAAAAAAAATCAAAAGCTCACTCTCTCTCTACACGACTCATTTTAACTTTTGCTATTTTCCTTTTTTTATCTCTTTTATTTTAATTATTATTAGTATTATTAACTTTGATACACAGTTCATATGTTTGATTGGGATTATTTCTCACAAAAAATTTTATTTCTTTTCGATTTACTTTATTTTAAATGAACTTAGCTCAAGTCATTCCACGACTTTGAGTTTCATAGTATCTCATCTCTGAAATATTGACATTTTTATCGCGGAAAATCGTAAAATATTCATTGTGCCGAGAATTTGGCGAGAACTTTTCTAGGGTCACTAGATTTTGCGAGGCAATTTAATGGCGATCCGTTCGTCATCTGTGAATCTGAATGTTCACGAAACGCGAAAACTGCCAATTATTAACCCAACTATATTTTTACTTCGGTAACGTTTCCATGATTTGTACTTTCACCCCTCCACTTTGCCATTTAAGAAGTGCCACAATTCTTTGGCTTCTGATTTCTCTTTGGCATACAATCTTTTATTTTATGTAATTTGGGTCCTTAATTGACAGTTGCAATTTACCCTTGACTTTTATACAATTATGGGTTTTGCTTATTTTAATTTTTTAGCATTATTTTGTGGGAAAAATATGTTTTACTTTTATTATCATTAAGCATGTTATAAAGCTGTCGTGGTATAATTTGAAGTATTCTGGCCTTTAACCTAAATTGGTTATAGCAAAACAACGAAAATTGAAAGAAAAAGAAATGATACCGGTACGATCAAGTGAGATGCTTGTTTATTAATCCAAAAACCCTTACATTTTTTCCCTTTTTCTTCATGCAACTTATTCTAATTGTGTACATTATATTATAAATTTCCTAGTCATCTAAGGATCTTTTACAAATTGTGAAGTAGTCTGTGATAATTGTAACTACCGAGATGATGACGTTAATTCATTTGGTAGTTTATTTGCAATACCTAATATTTTTATTAGGTAAGGGATAATAACCTCGTTTAATTGGAAGCCGCCAATTATATTTATACCTAAACCCTATCTCTAGTTTTGATAAATGTGCAATTTAGGTATGATGTTCACATTGAAGTGTCTTGTTTCTCTAGTTTGTTTATCTAATTTTCAACCCTATCTCTACTTTATTAGGATGGAAGATCAAGAACGAAAAAGAGCAAAAACAATTTTTTCGTTCTTCAAAAAGAAAAGTGGAGAAGAAACATCAAATTCTAGTCTTAAACCTTTGAGTTTAGTAGAAGCATCAACAAGTGTTTATATTCCTGATTCACATGGTTGTTGGTATAGGAGTCTATTACTCGAATAAAGTTTCAAGAATTCCTTTTTGATGAGAATGAACTTGATCGAGATCGCATTGCGTGACCAGATATGGAAACATCACGATTATAATCAAGTTGAAGTTAGGCGTTAACTATATAAAGTGGGGACCAAATCAACCTATCTTGGTGAGTATCCAGGACTAGCGGAGTTAATCGGGTCACAAAGAAAGTTAGTCGCAATTTACCGCACGGCACAAGTATTCTTTAAAAATCTGGCATTTTGCTTTGGGTGCTTTGTTTTTCAAGGTCATGAACCTCTACATCCTGCATTTACTGTTGATGGTTTTAGTAGTTGGAAGAGAGTGAATAATGAGGTCAAATGTGTTTTCTTGTCACATATGGGAGGTCTTGTTTCCACACACAATAATGTTGTGAGAAATGTTGAGGCGTTGAAGAATATATCAGTGCACATTGATAAAGTTATGAATGTTCAAAGTTCAGAAGAAATAAAGAAAAATCGATTGCATCTTAAGGCTACCATTGATAGTGTTGATGGCTTGCTCTGAGAAGTGTGCCTTGAGAGGTCGTGATGAATGCAGCAATGTGAAGAAGCGAAGTGGTAATCTAAGATTGAGATGATTAGTTTGATGGCAAGATTAGAATATTGAGATAAAATGATATTGTCTTAGAAAGCTCAGGAATGCAAAGTATATATCCTATGATCCAAAAAGATATTTTGCATATTCTAGCTACTAAAGTAAGAAAAATATGAAGAAGTTGGAAATGCCAAGTTTTGTATTTTGGTTGATGAAGCAAAGGATGCATCAAATAAGAGCAGATCAGCAGTGTTAAAGATTTGTTGATATTCGGGGTTTTTTTGGGAGAGATTTTGAGATTTTATATTAAAGATACCGCTTCTTTAACTCTTAAGAAAAATATCAAAAGTTCTTCGACACAATTTGCACATTCGAGATTTAGGAGGTCGGGGATATGGTGGTGCTAGCAACTTGCGTGGTGCATTTAATGGATTACAAGCACATTCCTTAAGCCGTCTGCCGTGTGCATACTATGTTCATTGCTTTGCTCATCGTTACAACGCATTAGTTACAGCTACTTGAAGATGAGATTTCAATATAGCCAATTCTTTTCCAAATCGACATGCATTGTCAATCTTATTAGTGCTTCTCTAAGCGTCTAAATGCAGAGTTGCGATGCACTTGACTATTAGGATTGAAGAGATAATTGTGATGATAGAAGCGATAGAAATTTGTGGATCAGTACTTATAGTGTTCTGGGTTAGAGCTCATTTGATCCATTTCACGAAGTGATGAATATATCTTAGGTACCTATCATTGGTGTGTTTGAATGTATGGTTAGAAGGATCTTCAAATACAATTCATGGGGAAACTAGTAGTTTCTTTAATAGCAATAAGTCCTTGATTTCATATTTCATGTTATCTTATACGCAGTTATAGAGGATTCTGGATATGCTTTGTAAATTATTGCAACCTCATAATTAGATATCTTACAGATACTTCATTTGATCGCTGACAGAATCATTGCTTCAAACCTTCTTGATGAAGGTTTGATTATCTCCTTGACCATGTGAAATCGGTTTGCATGAAATTTGATGTCGATATCTTGTGAATGCAGAAGCTTTCGATTACAAAGGAATGACATTCATGTCGACAGAATGATAACATTACAATTGATCATCACTATCACATGGACATATTTAATGCTATGATTGATCATCGGAGTTAAGAGAGTTACGTAGTAGATTGATGAAGAGGCGAAGTAGAAATTGCCCATGCAAACTCTGCTTTGATCCTCGAAGCGACTTTTCGTCTTTCCGATCACGGGTAGCATTTGTTCTTTACGGAAGTTTTATGCGGTGATTTTGATAAATCAGGCGTCACGTTATTTGAAATGTCAGTATATCATTGCTCCCGATTTGATGTAGTTCATGTGAGAGGTTTAGTATGTCTGATTTATTAATTATGTCGTGGTTTAGTAGAAACAAATAAGTCGGAGATCTCTGATTTGATTGATAGGTTGATTCGTCTTTATTTAGCTCTTCACATTTCCCAGCGCTTGGAAAGAGCATTTTTCGACTATGAAGCATGCTCGAAATCTTCTTACAACAAGATGGAAGATAGGTATTTGGCGGATTCATTAATTGTCTACATTGAAAGAGAAATAAGCAGGCTTGATCGTCACAGTTGAGTTATAGATCGCTTTTGTTAGGAAGGATCGAAGAGTCGATTTCATTAGTAAGTGTTTATGAGTTTACATTGTATTATTAAATATATGTTTATGAGTTTACATTTGTATTATTAAATATATGTTTATGAGTTTACATTTTGTATTTTGTTATCGTATGAATCTTTGTATTATTAAATATGAAACATGGGGATAAATAAAAATTAAAAACCTAAATCTTTCTGCTGTCTTCTTATACTTATAAGCTTTCTATATATATTTTGAATTGAATAAGCTTTCCTATTTTTAATCGATACGAGACATTGTAAGACTTTGGGGTAGAGCCTCTATATATATATGATGGTAGAAAAATATTGGAGGAATGATTTAGGAGAAACATTCTTATCTTATACCGATATTTGATACTGTAAATTTCTTTTCTACCAATAACTTTTTCTTATTGTGTATTTTCTTTACTCCCTAGTAAACACCGTGGTCCTTTTAAAATGCAGTGACATAGCCTGTTTTGATCGCTGCATTATTGTTTTATTAAATGTTATTCTTGGAACAGGCCAACAAGGAATAATAATACTGGCCCCGAATTTTATCACTTAATTAATGTCAAACTTGGTGTTCTAGTTTAAAGTCTTCTATTTTGTAGACCCATCAACTTGCTATTTTAAAATCTTGTATGATTTATGTTTTCTACTATTTGAAAAAAAACAAGGGACCAACCATTCTGGCCCCAGGAGATTATACCCATGTTCTTTCAAATCTTCTATTCAATAGACCCCGTCAACTTGCTATTTTAAAATCTTGTATGGTTTATGTTTTTCTACTAACATCAGCAAGTGATTGCAATCATGATATCTTCTTCATCATGATCATCCTTTGTTGAAGACGTTAATTGAAAGTCAAACTAAGATCCCAATTAAAAATTTTAACCAATCTAACTACACGAATTGCATCAGATCAGGTTTCATCAGAAAAACATGAACAGAAAGATTAAATAAGAGGAATGATTAATTTACGATTAAAGTAATGAGGAAAAGTCATCATTGTCCCTTAGGTCAATGAAGGCCGAATTAGATGATGACACTGGTCCCTTACGTACTTTTCCATGAATGGAAGCAGTCACGTGGAAGCTAAGTATGGAATGATTGATTTAAAACACCCATTAATCTAACACAATAAACTTTGCCTCCACTCCACTCATTATTATTTTTTAAAACAACTATTTCTTATTAAAGACACATGTGAATATATAAGACGATAAGGGTATTTTTGTCTAAGGATTCTTTACTCAAAAAAGTACTTACAAAACACAAATCAAGTCTAAAAATCTTTAGTTATTTGAGTTGTTTAACAAAATATTAATTTCATGATGATATCGATGTGTAATACTGATCATGTTGACTACGCCGTTTTGGGAAAAGTTCCTCACCTTTCATTTCGATTCGTAATTGAGGAATAGAGGTTAGTAAGGTCGTTTCCGACTCATTTTATTTCTGAGGTTAAAATGGTATGGTATTGTTGTGCGATTTATCTTCCGGGTTAGTTTTCGTGCTTGTTGGATTCTGAGTCATTATTAAAAATGTTAACGAAAAAAGTTATAAATTCTATAAATTCTTGAATAAAATAATAATAAATAATTATATAACCGTATTAATCCTACCAAGCTATTGAATCTATGATATAATAATATTAAGCAAACTAAAATAAATAAATAATGTTAGACACTATTATATCAAAAAGTATAAAAACTAGAAATAGTTAAATAGTCTAATGATAAAATAACGAGCATGCTTGTCTGAAAAAAAAACGAAGTATCGAATGAATCGTATCTCTGTCGTTGCTCGTCGTCTTCCCGTTATATCCGATAATAATATGTAGCTACATATTATAAAGATATGCGATACCGATGATCTTTGGTTGAGTCATCATCATTTATTAATTAATTTTTTAGAATGTTAATAATATAAATTTCATTTGTATTTGGAATAATTTTTTTTTTCCCCAAAAATGCATTTCAATAGTATAATAATGAAATATCCTATTTGTGTTGAAAATTCATCTCGCTAGAAGGTGTAATAATATTAGGAAATATAAATAAGTGTACAATTTTTAATTATTTCAAAATAATATTTTATAACATAATTTAAGTAATAAAATTATTTAAAATATATTGATAATTTAGTAATTAAATAAAATTTAATTTAATTTATAACTAGTACAACTCCATTTGTTAAAAAACGCCTCTGAATTCACTTAGTGAGGATAATCTAAATGAAATTATAAATATTTAAAATAAGATAAATAGAGATAAATGAAAATATATTCAATATTCTCACTTTACTTAATTTATCTAATTCAAATACATTCTAATTTTATATAAGATTTTTAAATATTAAATTATCATAGAATTATAATAAAAAGTTACATTTAAAAATTGAAAATAAAATAATTAAAAAAGTTTAATATATTATAAAAATAATAATAATAATTTTAAACCTCTATGCTAAAAATGATTTAAGATAAGTAAGAAATACTCCCAATTTTATAGATGAATGTTTAAAATATCGATTCTTAAGTAGTTATTTAAAAAATTAAATAAAAATTTTGGATAAATCGAATATTTCGAACAAAACCCGTATAACTGACGGACCAATTTAGCAATTTCTTTAAGCTTTAAATTTCTGTGGCCTGTCGTAGAAAAAGTTGGGCTGAAATGGTCGGTCCATCGAGCTCACCGCGTAATGCTAACTCTACCGAACATTTCAGATTATTCAAAGACTTTGAGTGTAACAAACAGAACATTGTTTCTCATCCACAAGCGTAGACCCGAGACTTTTTTTCCTTTCCATATACCGTTTGTGCATGTTCCCATTTTCTCTCATAATTAATTGTTGATTTTTTTTTTTTTTTGGTAGCTTGTAACAAACCCAACGCGTGAATGATTTTCAACCTCCTAGGAAAATTCTAACCTTCATATTTAGATCTAGGGGATAAGTCTTGCTAGACAGACTTTCCCACTGAATCTGTAGTTCATCTTTTACCAAAAGAAACTAATGGAAGACACTTAAAGGGCTTTTTGAATGACCTAAGCAGTAACAGGTAAATTAGGTAAGGTCTTTATCTTAAATAATACCTATAGCTGAATAAGAACTTTCTCCGGTAGACTGCTTTAGATATAAAATTATCAGTAACATTTATAGTTTCGTTATAGGTGCTGTAGAGAAATGCTACAGTGAATATCATGCCCAGAAAGGACATTATCCAAATAAAAAGAAATTAAAAATATATATATTCATAGATGTTTCCAGGAGGGTACTCTAAAGGAAAACTTCAGCTTCAGGTTTGCAATTCTTTACCTAATTAGGAGACTTTAGGGGCACCTGGTTCCAAGCACGTTTTAGTACCGGATCATGTGACAAATATATGTCCCTCTCATCCTTTCTTTGATTTTCACCAGCAATCAGTGACTAATTTTCTGAAACATTGAAGCACGTTTTGGTATTCGATCCTTTATATACGATCTTAGGAAAGTATGGGAGGTGGAGGTTTAGGTGAAGGGATTCTCAGAGGTGGGTGAGGTTGAACTGCAGCGATTTTGGCTCTGCTGAGAAGGTCAGTGGTCGAGAGGATCAGGCTGAAGCATATAGAAGATATCTCACGAGTTTGGACATTGGATACCCTTGAAATATACGTTGTATTGCGGAAACAAAAATATTTTCTATAATACCAGACAGGTGCGGTTAAATCTCGTGGAACACCGTCGGTTCTCGTTTCGTTTCTTTGATATAATATTTTTGCAGACCATCAGTTCTTGGAAGGTTTTCAATTGGATTACTGAATGGCGCGTCGCGAGGAAGCTTCGATGGAAGGCAAAGGAAACCCGCATATCGGCATGGACTGAATTAGATCAGGCGAGTTCTGCTGTAACTGAAATTTTCCGCAAATCCGATGCTGGAAAATGGTTTTCTGTCCGTATATCAGGTGGATTGCATTAATATTATTGAAGGCTCAGAATTTTGTTCTTCTTCGTACCGATTCATGGCGGCTGGCGATGAAACTGGTTTTGGTTTTCTATTAATGTTTTTGCCTTTGCGTTGCCTTCATCAAACACCAGTTGATTGTTGGATCTTACACATCAGTTGAATAACTATTAGAAACATAAGAACGTCATGGTTCTCTTCTCACTTTGTCGTATGGAAATTTTGATTGACGAGTTTAACGTTTTGATGTCAAACTATTTTGTGTTTGGATTGTTAACATTCATGAACATGATGTCGGCGTGATATATTCTTATAATTTGTAATCAGAGTGCGGATGACCTCAATGATCTGTTTGTTCGTTAAGAAAGCGCAAACTATCTAAATATCATTAAATTTGTTTGCTCCAAGCACAGTTTGGCTATAAAGGGCACCTCTTTTTCTTACTCATGAAAAGTTATGCTTAATACTGTGATTTTACGGGATGAAAAGGTTGTCTGACATTCACAAAGCAAGTGCTTGAAGATAAAACACTGAGCTTGCTTCAAAATTCTTCTCTCGTTAATGTTTGGATCCGGAGCTGTCTGCTTACGGACTTTAATTAAGAAATATATATATATATATATATATATATATAAGCAATGTAACAAAATGTCAGCATAAGATAAAAAACTGTTGGGTTAGGGCAGGACAGATTCTTTCTACAACTTTTGTTTATGATATCTGAAGCCTGAATGAGGCTGTACTAGAAATTAATAATTTTCTTAGGATTCCCATATTTGGTAATTGGGATGCTAATTTGTCCTTCAATTTCAGATGGTCTGCCATTGCAACAAGATTGCCTGGAAGGACTGACAATGAAATAAAAAATTACTGGCATACCAAACTGAGGAAACTCAAGGACAATCAAGCCCCGTACCAATCAAAATTTGGGAAACACCTCTTGACTAAGCCTATAGATAGTCCAAAAGAAGGTGACAGCATGGGATATGAGCTCCCATGTTCACCCCAATTTTCCATAGACTTTTCCTCTTCATCAACCACCAGCCTTGCTGTTGGAGCTGATCATAATATTCAATTGGAGGGAGTCTCTGAGAACCCCAGTTATCCATATGCTTCTAATTCCTCTTCATCAATCACTAGTCCTGCTATCGGAACAAAATGTCAAAGTCAAATGATGGAGGAGTATGATATGGAGTCCAAGCACAGGGAACCTTGCCCAGGGATATTAAGCATTACCATGGAGAATTGTTCGTACGGAGGAGAATTATTTTGAGGATCTGCCAGGATCTTGG
Source organism: Tetrastigma voinierianum (assembly GCA_016808115.1). Lineage (NCBI taxonomy): Eukaryota > Viridiplantae > Streptophyta > Magnoliopsida > Vitales > Vitaceae > Tetrastigma > Tetrastigma voinierianum. The sequence goes on from JAEQBH010002451.1 coordinate 88,691, forward strand.
AATAGGATTCCCAATTTGCGAGGACTGGGTCCAAGAGCCGCTATGGACATAGAGCTCTTGGAATGATCATTTTTGGCTGAAGCAGAAATTGTTGGTGGAAGTTGAGAGCATCACCCATATCCAATATCATTAATTCTACAAGTTTCTATGATCATAGAGTACTATAAATCATATATATTACTTAGGCATTGAGTGTGAAGAAGAGAGTTTAGTATGTCCATATTGTTGCTACCATATGCATAAATAAGACTGCAACATATTGTGGGGATTAATTAGCTAGCTGATAGTACTGAAGTTTAATAATATCTGTATTGTTGCTTGGAGATTAATTAACACCAAATGCTGAAGTTTAGTATTATAGTATATCTGAATTATTTGCTCCTATCCATAAATAAAAACTGCAACAAAATGTGGGGATTAGCTCATGGTGTGATAAAGTTTTGTTTTGCATATATCTATATTGTTGCCAATATGCATGAAGGAGACTGCAAACAGGAAAGAAGAAAGAGAGAGAGGAGAATAAGACTGTTTTAAGGGATAGAGATATTAGTTTATTTTGGCAATAAGACTGCAGAAAATAAAAAAAGAAAACATGCTTTCATTGAGAGTTGAACTCAAGACCTCCCTTACTAAACGGGTGCTCTAACCAACTGAAGCTAAGCACTGCATACAACCTTTTGAATTTTTTTATTTATAATATTTTATTGGTGTTTTAATTCAGTGTATATCATACGTTTATGTATAACATTTAATGGAAGGGAGTAATATTTTGACAAAGGGATAGACGTTTAGAAGCTGTAACTCCAAATCATAGTGCCCAAAAGGCAGCATGGTTACAAATGAAAGCCAAAAAAGAAAAAAGCACCTTCTGTCAGGGCTGTTTGGTTCTAGTTCTCAAGTACAGTTTTTTTGTTCCAAAAAATAAAAGTCACCTAAAGCTTTGTTTTGGTAACAGGGAGTCCTATTTTTATGTGTTTAAAAACAGGATTACAGTTCTACATGTTTTTTGGTAGATCCATTTTTGTGTTTTCTGTGTTTCCAAAACCTCTTATTTAAAAACACATTTTTAATATTGTCTATGTTTTAAAAAACTAGCCCTAATTTCTTATGTTTTGTGTGTTTCCAAAAACTCTAATTCAGAGACACCCTTTTAATATTCTTTATGTTTTTAATAACTGCTTTCTGTAATAATTTACAATAATACTAACCAAAGAAGGCCAAACTCACTGTTTTAAAGGAGAAATTAAAAATTTTAAAGTTGGAAAAAGCAGCTCAGACGATAAGCAGAAGCCTACCGATGAGTCATGCATATCCCAAGAAAGCACTTCCATCAACTTCATCAGAAAATCAACCAATATTGTTTCTCCACTAATCTCTTCCACTGCTACACTGACCTCTTTTATTATAATAATATTAATAATAATCACATCAACCACTCCTAATTCCTAACTCTTAACCACAAAATATTCTAATTAATTAATTTACACCCCCATTCAATTTTCCCACGTGCTTCTTGACCTTGACACTTTGCTCGTCAACATCATCACCCTCTTCAAATTCTATGGGCTGGTACAATTTTACTTTATTCAATATATATTATGAATTAATTAGTTTCGTCAATATATATGAACTCATTCCAAACTTTTACCTTATATAAATATATCTACACTTCCATGGCACCCCAGTAAGTAGTGTTATCAACTTCTAAATGTTGATTCAAAATTTTATTAATAATGTTGAAGTTGGTTTGCCTGCCTGGACCTTTTTATTACAAAAAATAATATGTTTTTTATTACTTAAATCAGTGGAACCTTCATAAGACATAATTAAGGTAACGACAATACCATATACAAAAAGAGGAAAAACCAAAAAGATTATACCACATGGGATGTATTTAGTTAGTGAATAGAGATTAAATATATTGTACCTCCTTCATCTATCTTTATGTATCATCGACATGATATCATAATGTAACATATCCAACAAAATATTTCATATAATATTTATATTAAATTTGTCAAATGAATATAAAATAAACATATATGTTATTTTAACTCATATGTGTTAGTAATAGTCTTTCCCCAAGGAACATTGTATGGACGTGGTATTTTATTTATTTATGAGAATTTATTATTCTACGATGATTTGCGTGTTTATTATATATAATGTTCTTGAATAATATTATTAATTCTATTACAAATGTATAATCAGATTAATGTTATCAGAATATGATGAATCCGATGATATAAAGTTTGAGTGATCATGGGATGAATATGTGTATGAGATCTGAATCAATTTATATCATTTGTTGAGCAAATATTGAGGCAGGAAGCGTCTTGAGATTAATATGGATGAGAAATGCAGATTGTCTGCAGCCAGTTTAATAATAATTAATCTTTTAATGCTGAGATGTCAGCTACTAGTTTTTAACGCACGCTGAGAATATTATGTGTTTGATATGTCGAATGTTATGTAATCGGGATGGTATAAAGGTTGTCCTTTGACATCATGTAAAAGTGTCATACAGTGAGATATCATGGCGATTAAAGATAAGTGTCACTGCTTATTATAGAGACCTCTCTCTCCACAGATCATAAGTTGGAGGCACAATGCGTAATCGTGCTGGTAGATTCAGTGGAGATGTTGACTGTTTGATGATCCCAGTGGGTTTGTGTCAGATAGAAACGATATAGTTGAGCTTTGTCATTACCTTATATTCTATCGAATATACGTGAGGCAAAGGATTATGTAATTAGTTATATATTAAGGTTATGTACTGGATCAGTGAAACTGGAACTAAGCTTTGGGTGGTAAAAATCTATTGTCTCTTTCTTTGAAGGCAGCAAACATAGAATGAATATGATTCACTTTCTTTTATAATGTTAATTCTGAACATAATTCAGCATCTTCAGAAGCGAATAATAACGGTTATGGTTTTTCTTCAAGTAATTTAAAATGATGAGATTATTTTAAATTTCAAATAACAATTAGTTGTTATTTAAATTCGAATTTAATTTTGAGAAAGTTTAAATTCGTGATTTAAATTATAACAAATAATTAATTTGTTATATTTTCTTATTGGATAAGGAAATAATCTGTAAAGGGTTTTTTAAAGGAGTTTTAAATATATAATAATATAAATTCGTTTCATATCGATTGTAGAATTTGAATTTAAATTGTTATTATTTAAAGAGTTTTAAATATATATTAATATAAATAAATTAGTTTAAGCATACGATAAGGATTTGATTTCACATTATTCTTATGCTTAAAAGGAAGTTTCAATATGTAATAATATACCAATTCATTTATACCCTCAAATAAGAGTTAATTAAATTGTTATTATTTAAAAGAGTTTTAAATATATAATAATATAAATTCGTTTCTAAGCATCTGATAGAGTTTGTTCGTATTATTTAACATTACAGTAAAGTGGGTTTGAATTTAAATTATTTAACTGGCCCCAAAGAGTTTTTAAATATATATAATATAAATTTATTTCTTATCTATAAAGTTAAATTTTAGAATTGTTATTATTTAAAAAAGTTTTAAATATATAAATATAATATATATAAAAATTCATTTTATTAAAACCACTAGCGGAGACTTATATATATATATATATATATATATATATATATATATATATATATATATATATATATGAGATATATATATTCGTGAGTGGTAAGTCTTTTACTCACAGAACAACGAAATAGAGAGACCACCAATTTCGTTTTTTAGAAATGCGACACTTTGGACTACTTTGACTCTTATGAGATCGTTTATTATTTGTTCGTGTGTGGATCTTGCTGGGGGTGGTCGAAACACTGAGAAAGAAGCGACACACTGAGATCTACGAAAAGACAACGAGGCAGGACTTTGAAGGCTTGACGCAAAACCAGTCTGTAGAACGATCTATAAGAGGTAAGTTGATACGATATTGTACTTACTTAGATGCTCATAAGTCTTACCATTCATATCCGATGTGGGACTTTGGACATACATCTAACATATTCCATATATAAAATAATATATATGCATTATTTTCTAATTTTTTCTTTCTTCTCTTTAACTACAAAATTGATGTTTGCTAATAGAACAATATTTATTTTATTTTTGCCAAAATGAGCAAATATAAAGAAGTAAAAAATTGATTAAAAATAGTAAATTTTTATTAAGGGTTATAGGATATATTATCCTACATCTTTGTATGTTATAACCTTAATTATATTGAAGGGACATAAAAGGGAATATAAATAATTTATCTAATTTTAATTCTATATACATTATTTAGATATTTGGCATCCTGGGACATTGCTACCTTTATTTTCAAGACCATCAATAAATTAGAAAAAAAAATTCCAAAATCTTCTTGGCCAAAATTAACTTAAACAAAAACTTGGTGGTGGTTCATGAACCTATCCTAGAGGTCATATTTTTATTTGTTTATTTTTTAATGAGTAATTAGTGTTTAAGGGCATCTTATTGTCAGGATGCAATGTAGATATTATATAAAGAGCTACGACTCATTAAATGGTTTATCTGGTCGACTGCTGATGGTCAACCATTTAGTTCACAATAATTATTTTTTAAAAATATTTATTTATTTATTTAATTTTTGAAATAGATCCAATCTACCGTGTTATTGACTGATAAAACGTGTCTGCTGCATTTACACATGACCCTCAGACAAAAATTTTGAAAAGGGCTTCTGAAATTACTACACTGGTCTTTTTATATCTCTTAAGCTAGCAATTTTTAAATTTTGTTAACAATTTATACTATTTAAGTAAATATTTTTGAAAATAAATTATTAATTATATTACTAAGTTAGTCCGTATTAATAAAGCTTTTCACTTTTTTTTTAAAGATAAAATTTTATTGAAACAAATTTATAATAGATTAACACATCCAATATATAAATTTGATATAAACCATAAATATATATCCAAACTTAATAATATAATAAATAAATTAACACAAAGCCTAGTAACTAAAATAAGCGTACTGTAGCATCTACAACCCAGTTATTCAACATACCGATCACAAGACTACTACTTTCACCAACACCCTCTATTCAAAAGGCCTGCATTATCGAGCCCATAGGCCAGGCCCAAGCTTCAGGCCAAAGTATCTTCACATGAACACGAATCCGAACCATAGCCCGAAACCCTAGCTGTGGACTATCCGAACACAATGGTTGGGTCTAAGGGATTATCATTCCTGATTAATATCTTCTCCCGCCTGCTGTCGGGGCTCTAAAAATATGGTCAACCAATAATTTCCTGATTGATCCCTCGCAGCTCGAAAACACATCATCCCATGAATCACATACGTAACCGCATTTAGAATGATTAAACGATTCTCGAGGCTAAAGATTTGAATAACTTGACTATCCAAAAGGAAGAATGTGCCCGACGCGTTAAATAAAGTGCACTCTTCCATTTCCTCGCAAACCAATCACCCACTTTTCATAAAATTGATCATCCTCCTTCATGTGAATTAATCGCTACGTAGGAGAGACACTACGTGGAAAAATAATGCATTTACTCCTCCTATTTCTCTATCTAATTTAAGACGGAAGAAGGCCAAGACACCACCGCCGGCTTACCTTATTTGTTTTGCAAGTCTTTACTGTTAGGTTAATGTTCTGACGATCCGGAGACTCTGAGAATTCAAGAGATAACACTGATGACTATAATATGATATATTTGAACGCTCACCAAGTGCCACAAACGCCAGAGCCCAAATTTGCTCACTCTCGACGAGCCCTTCGATGCACCCGCACGCATGTTCCTTCTACAAATCATACCCACGAGGCTCGCCCTCAACTCATGATCGACGACGAGCCTCTCTACTATCACAAAGTGATTCCAGCCCTTCGATGCACCTGCATTGCATCGCCCTTCCTACGAATCATACTTACGAGGCTCGTCCCTCAACTCATGACAACGAGCCTCTACTATTCACAATAACGAGCCCTTCGATGCACCTGCATGCAGGGCTCCTTCCCACGAATCATACCTTACGAGGCCTCCGTCCCCTCAACCTCATGACGACGAGCCCCACTATTTCGACAGCTGATCGCAGCCCTCTCGGTGCACTCCGCACAGACCGGCCCTTCCCACGCATCATACTTCACGAGGCTCGTCCCTCAAACCAGCACGACGAGCCTCTACTATTCACAAAGGACGAGCCCTTCACGCACCCGCATGCACCTGCCCTTCAGCATACCACCAGCTCGGGTCCCTCAAATCAAGACGACGAGCTCTACTATTCACACCGACGAGCTCTTCACGCACCCGATGCACGGCCTCCTTCTACGAATATACTTACGCAGGCTCGCCCTCAACTCATGACGACGAGCTCTACTATTCACGGATTTCAGCCCTTCTCGATGCACTCCGTACGATCGCCCTTCCACGCTTCAATTCCTACAATCAATCACCGCTACTGAGCTCACCTCTCAACCTCCCGAACTCACCCTACTTCGCCAAACCGCCCGCCTCGCTTCTATTTTCGGCCCGAGCACGAGCCGATGAAGTGTGCTTAAGATCAAACTTAAGCCGCTCTATGTCTTCGCAATATATGTCGCGCCGTCCCCAGCCTACTACGAAGTGGGCAAGCAGGCTTCACCTTCGCTTTATAAACCGGCGATCTTCACATGTTTCTCATTCAGCCAGTTTGTCACCCGTGCCTTTCAATGGGTGGTACCGTATCTCGCATTACGTACATAGTGTTCAAGCATTTAACAAGCATGGAAATAAACACAATTACGCATCTTACCGCTAACCTCGAAAAGACAACGCCAAAGCTTCATCAACCGACAACTCTTTCGAACTCCCAACGTCAGACTCCAGGAGAATAGACGAGATGGCACCTGCCGCAAGCTCGGCACTAGAGAGCAGAGGAAGCCCGGTTGCACCAATCCGCTCGATTTCTTTACCCGCCGTCCCCGAGGAGGTGTGACTTGGCGTTGTCGGGCTGGACTACACGCAAGACAGGCAGAGCCACAATGGCGGCGACGCACAGACTGAAGATCTCGGGCCTGACGACAAAGCCAGGGGAGGTTGTAGCGTCAAAACCAGTGCCGACGACGCCCGCCCGCTCCGGGCGGGCGAGGACGCACCGTATTCCGAGCCTCGTGGGTGGCGAAGGTTCTCCAAGGCTCCCCGAACGAGAAGAAGGAGACACCCCCACTTCGAACTCGTCTAATCGGCCGGCCCTTTCGGTAGGAGTCCAAATTTTTCTCTTTCACACCCGGCTTCCAGACGCCGCCCCAAATGAATCAAAATCTCCCCGGCAGAGTGGAAGAAGGCCCAAAGGAAAAACTCCAAGGGTAGAAAGAGGCGGGGGCCTCAAAACAGTAGAACGTGCAGGCAACAAATTAGAGGAACTAGGAATGTTCGACTTTATCAGCCCTGCATAGGAACGAGCAGAGCATTCCTCCAACGCTAGAGCCACAACAGCATCTTCGTCGCTGAGGTCAAGACGAGCATCTGGGAAGCATAAGGAAAGCTTAAGGTCAGAAGTATTCGATCGTCTTTAGATAAATCAAACCAAAAGTAATGCAAACACTCACGAAGGTTATCAGGGGCGCTCCACGTCCTGGGCACACCCAAGGTATCACCCCTGTCACGAGAGTCATACTCCCAGTTGGAACCGCTAACGAAGAAATATCGTCCTTTCCATGACCAGGAGTGCTGAAGGTCCGAGATCACTGAGGAGACCCAGAACGTCCGTGAAATAAATAAAACCTCCGGTAGTGTTTCTCATCGGGATCGAAAAGATGAAGGAACAGCCACATCGTATACCAAACCCTCTCATCCTTAAAAAGACCAATAAACCGACTAAAATACCCTAAACCATCGGGAGCCAACCGGGAAGGGCAGATGTTGAAGTGTTGAAGAACCTCTTTATGAAGGATGCAAAGGAAAGCCGAAGACCGTTATTAAAAGTACTTAAAAAGGCACTCATACCAGCACGAGGCGGCAGTAAAAGGTCAAACACGGGACCATATTCTAGACACCGTGGAGAGGCCTAACGCTCAGCAAAAGTAGATTCATATGAAGGACCAACCCTACTAGGCCCACCTTCACAAGATGTCGAACAATGCACCCTCGAGGAAGTCCGAATTTCTTAGGATATTTGATCAGTTTATCTTCTTTTACCTTACCAAGGGAAGCGGGAGGCGCCAGAGCAAGCCGAGGCTAAACGATCGCCAAACAAGCGGAACGCCCTACCACGGACCGGCACAATGTAAGGGTCATCGCTGACACGCAAAGAGGAAGAACGATTGACCCATGACGACGCAAACAAAGATAAACGAATCCGTGACGATCGAACTCCTAGAGCCTCGCTATCAATCAAAGAAACACGATAATCCGGACGCCGCGGCCCAGAATGAGAGGAAAACGCTTAAAAGGACTCAACACTAAACAGATGTGAAAATCCGCGTAACGAATACAGAACGCCAAAAAATGAGCGACAAAAGTGGGAATTATGAGGCAAAAGGAAGTCAGAATCGTGAAAGGCTCACAAGAAACAAGGGAAAACGAAGGAGTATGAAAAACAAGCGAAACCTCGAAGAAAGCCATCATTAACGCACCAATGCATTTACTCTGCCGTCAGCACTATTAATCCACATCCAAGGCATACTGGGAAGTAACAACCGCCGCAGATTAACATGCCCTCGCCCACGCAGACCGCATACGCGGTCGGGGCAACCGATAGTGATATTGCAATGGGCCAGCATTTCATTCGGGCCAAACTAAAGGAGCGATGAGGACCATACCCCACCCGTGTCCTTACATAGCAGCCCAAACAGAGGCCCGACTCATTAGGCCCAAAACATGGATTTGGAAAATGTGATACCTATATACTTCTACGCCAAACCATATCTTTACAAATAACAGAAGATAGAATATTCCTAAAAGACGTCCCGGTCGTCCCATCGCCCTATTATAAAGGAAGGAAAAGAACAAGGTCGTTAGCTGGATACTTCAATAGCAAGAGGATTACTCCAAATAAACCTCTTTCGACTAATCCATTGCTAAATTTAAGGTCGACTTCACATGAGGAAATCTATCCTCCCAAGGGAAGAACCCCTCAATCATCACCCAAATTGGATGAATGTCCATTATAAATACAAGGCTGCTCCAACACTAAAAAGGCACGCTTAATTTAAATAATCGAGGCATCCTCTCTCTTCTCTCGTACGACCGACTAGCATCTGAGCTACTCGGCGACGCCCCGCCTACTCTTCATTCCGGTTCTATTGCGTGAGCCGCATCCGCAGCCCGCTGGATCGACATCGCAAAGAATCCTACCCCACCAAACGATCCCCTCGCCAGCCTCGGGTCCAACCCAACGACCCAACACGCCCCCGGCTCTGGCTGGAAAAGGCATCACGCTTTCATTTTCTTAAAATATGTTTCGCACTAATTTATCAAAATAAAGTAATAAGAACTGCTGAAACAATTTTATTGAAAATGAAGTTAATGAAAACAATGAAAATGTGTTTAAAATATAGATTACTATTCACAATCTCGTGTTTTCGTGAGCCTAATTTATGTTAAAAATCAAGCCAAGATGAGCTGCAAGAAGTTAAAAATAATCACAATCTCGTGTTTTCGCTTTTTCCAATCGACCAGAAATCTCGTGTTTTCGATGACCAAAAACAAGGAAAAACAACAATGTAACTGCCGATGATATATAAAATGTTTAAAATAGCGACCCATTTTTCTCGTTTTCAAAATTTATTTTTGTTCCACTGCAATCCAAACGTTGCTTTCCTCAGATTCGAAAAGCCAATTAAAAACAAAAAAATTTTCTACCTACTAAACAGGACCTTAGTTTTTTCAACTATTAGAAAATCAAGTATAGTTCCCATTAATTATAAATTTATATGTTTTTAAAATTTTCATCTACATCTTATTTATTTCTCTTTTCCAAAGATAATTATTAAAACGTCATGTTTTTTTCACTCACTTTTAAAATTTGAATTTATATTTAATCAAATAAAAAATTTCATAATAATTTAAAAATATCTAATAAAATTAAGAAAAACAAATAAAATAAGATTAAAGCCTTTATGGGGAGTGAAAACAATGTTTGGGCTTTTAAGGTAAAAACATAGCTCATAGGATTCCTGGTTCTTTCATCAAACAAGAAACCAATGATGCATGAAGGCTTTGTTTATCTCCCCAAAATTTATCAACGATTCTTTTTAAATAAAAGATGTTGAGAAAAATATTTTATTATATTTAGTTTACATGAAAAATCTACATAAAAAAAAAATCAAATACAATTAAATTAAATAAGCTAAAAAAAGCTAATATATTTTTTAATTATTTAATTTATATAAAAACAAAAAATAAGTTCAACAAGTTTAAATAAGCATATAAAACTAAATTGTTGATGTTACATATAATATTTCATTTTCTATCAAAATTTTCAAGGGCCAAATGTTAGAAAATATAAGATGCCTTTTTGTCGAAACATAAATTATGTTATGTTTGAACTTCAAAGATGGATACATTAATTCATAACATATTGGAGTTGGCCTAAAGAAAATGTTGAAATATTTTTGACAAAGAGACAAGTATCGGTGGAGTTCCATCAATAATCTATATTGGATTAAAAGACATTATTGAAGGTTACAAAGTAAAATAATATAAATAGAAAAGCATCAAAAAAGAAGAAGAAAAAATAAATAGCATAAGGTTGAGAAGATTTTCCCCATTACTTTATATGAATCAAAAGACATTGTTAGGGATTTATATAGTGAAATTCGAAGAGAATATCTTATAGACCCAAGTCCAATAGATCGATTTGTAATTTCTTGTGAAATCGATGTGAAATTATGTCATTGCCCATCCTTAACGAAATCGGATATTCGTAGATAGCTCATACTTTGGTAGCTTTTACTTCGAACCCTTTTAGGACATCCGATAAGCTTCTTTCAAGTGACCATTGCCATACGATAACTTTCAACGAAACACTAACGATGATATATAAGCCTAACAAAGATAACCTAAAAAACTAACTCGACATGCGAGATAACCTCTAAGCTTCAGCACCATTTCACTATTTCTAAACTCGATGATCAGATAATCATGTAGATCGTATCAATATCCCATTACAGTTAGAAAGCAAGTTTAGATGGAAAAATTAAAAAAAAGAAAAGAAAAGAGAAGAAAGTGTTAATGATGATCATGTAAATCAAAAAACGTTATAAGATGTTGTAAGGTGAGAGAAGAAAGTTCTACTCACCAAAGATAAAAAAAAATATAACAAAGTAAAGTTCAAACCCAATTTTTTTTTTTAAGCATCTATTCATTTTACATTTCAATTCTTAAAATGATTTGAATCTAAAACCTCTTAGTACTCATCTCATCCCACCTTTTAATCACTTAATTCAAACCTCAACGACGAAAAATAAGCTATTAAGAAGTTATCAAATATAAAATTAAAAACTGGGAAAGAAATTCATTTCACTAAATCTTTATTCTAAGTTTTCAAAAGTATTAACAACAAAAATAATAAATTAGGTGCTTGTTCAAAGAGCATCATAAATAATTTTCTTAAAAAATATTACTAAAAAGAAGGCACTTAACAATGATTCTATTACATATCCATATATAAAGCACTAACCTTCTTAATCCAACAACTTCTTATATATAGGTCGCAATGGACTCTTTTACATAGATAATAATGCTGAAGACACCTCGCAGATGTTGATGCATCAACAAGACATATAGTAATTGTCACCAATCTCTCACCAAATTATGCCAATTTATACCCACATTCAATTTTCTCACATGACTCTCTTACTTTCCTTCTCTGTTCTCTCCATTACAAGCTACCTCCACTTCTCTTGTGATCATCTTCAAATTCAGTTGGTCAACACCATCACACCCTGCCCTTCAATCTTCCAGAGTGATGATGAATAAAAAAATGTAGGTTTGTGTTTTCTGATAGAATAATAAAATCCTACGAAGCAATGGTCATCATCAAATCACAAGTGGCAATTTATAACGTTGGTTATGGACCTTATGGTGTTGAGGTAGGACCACCTCAATGTGGTCCTTTCACGAAGATGATTCAGCAGACCACCTTAGGATTTTGAGAAATTAAAATTCATACATTATGTCCCAAGTGGCAACGGTACCCTGTTTTCTAAGCAGGGACCAAACAAAAAGAATTTAAAGAACAAAAAAGTTGAATATCTTGTACTGTTTCCCCTAGGACACCCCCTTATAGAGAACCATTCAATATATTTTAGAAATATTTGATGAAATACATAATTAATCTTTGAATTTATGAAGATAAAAATAATTTTTTTCATTTCATATATTTACATTATCTTTACCATAAGTTGTTTTTACTAAGAAAATAAAAAGAGCATATTTGTCAATATTAAACCTAAAATTGATGAAATGTCAAATTTTCAAATTTGAGTTTTTACAAGATCTTTTAATCAAGTTTTTTTTTTTTTTTTTAAAAAAAACCTTAATAAATCACTAATACTTCTACCAAAATGAAAATAAAATAAGCACAGAAGCATGAGATTGGTTTTAGGCTATTCATGATAAGTTGGAGTTACTACTTCATTGAATATGTATAGTTCCCCCAATATCCAATACAATATATTCAGTAAAATAAAGTTTTGGCATCCACATTTATATGGTCCTTACCCCACCTTGTGCATTTGATTTCGAAATCTATGTTCTTAAATTTTCTGCCTTATTTATCATTTTTGACATTTCCAACACCTTCATAGCCACGCATCCACATATATGCAGAGGTGGCAATTTAAAGCTCAACCCGTCACAAATTTCACCAACCCGAAATCAAACAAGCAGACTGCACCGTTAATTTATCTACCAAAAACCTACCCAAATTTACCTATCCACCAATTTTTTGCTTTATAAAGAAATTGGCCCAATTCACCCCGATTTAGGGTCGACCGGCTGCTATATTTTGGTCCAAAACCGAGCCAAATTTGGCCCACTCGATTTCAACTCCTATTCGACAAGTCACCATCCCAAATTGCTCGCCCGAATTGCCACCTATAATGACAAGGATGTCTTACCGTAATGTCGGGTCGCGGTGATGATAGTGTAGACCACGCGCCTAAGTCACGTGGATTCAATCTCGATGATGACATCGCATCAATGTTTTGAAAATCGGACGGCTTGGATCCGACCACCAATCGCCAATCTGTCACAAACCGATTCTGCCTCACCCAAAACCGATCAGAAACGAATCTGACGCAGAACTATTCAACCGACGGCCGAACCGCGAATCGAATGAACTGATCGATTCTCAATTAACTGAGTGGTTCGCTTCCACATTTTTTTTCCAAGTCAAATCGACATCGTTTTGATGCTTACACGAAACGACATCGTTCGCTTGTAGCTAAGCACTTCAGAGGATGTTAAGGTTTGTAACTAAAGAAAATTTAATCAAATACTATAGCTCGCATTCAACATGTATGGTAGTTACGCTTTAATTACTCTACTACTATACTGTCATTGTGATTATTTTATATGTTAACAAAATTATATATTACTACAAATTAAGTATATATTTATATAAATAAGTTTCTTCTATTTTAATATGTTTTCATATTTAAATTATTTATATTTTTAAAATACTATTTATATCAAAAGTAATAAATAATATCTTACAAATTAATTATATATAATTTAAATAAAATATAAATAATATATTTATTACGTTACAGGTTCAATCGCGGTTCGACCGTCGATCCGACCAGTAAACCATGAACCAGTAATTTTTCCGGTTTAGTCATCGATCTAATTTTTAAAACATTAATCTAAATTGTGAATTCATGAACGATTTTGTCACATCTCACATTAGGAGAAAGTTTGAACATTTTATAACTACGTGTTTCTCTTAATCTAATAAATGTATTTTAAAATGATAAGAAACCCTTAAACTCAAAACCAACAATATAATATCTACGTAATTGAACGAAGTTATTTAAATGGTATCAAATTCAATCTCGGGTCCCATGATGGTGCGGTTACAAATGGGGCAACCGCACCATCGCCATCATCCAAAGATTCCAAACAAACCAGATCATGTGTGGTCTAAGTCTTAGCTACGGCATTTTTTCACGTATACCTCGGTAACTTTTCTCTAGAAGAATTTCTTTTTCTCCTTTGACCCGAGGGGAAGAAAATTTATTTTCTATTATTCAAGATTTTTTTTATTGTAAAGAAAAATTACTTTTTATTTTTAGGGTGTGTTTGAAAGAGCGACCACAAATATTTAAAACTTATTCATCATATAAAGATTAAAAAAAATTGAAGATGGTTGAGAGAGCTTATAAAAATAGCTTATTACCCATTTTATAAGCCATATTTTCATTATTTCACAAGCTTTCATGTATTAGTTTTATCAAAAGTTCTCAAACCTGCGATACGAAGGCTAAAATTCATCGTGGACAAAAATGTCATTATGAAAAAAATATAAAACAACTTTTTGAAAATTTATGTTAAAAAAAGGTAAATTTTTTGAAAAAAATAGGAAAAAATTCTGAAAAATAATGAAATAAATTCCAAAAAATTATGTAAAAATTGGTAAAATTTTTGAAAAAAAAATAAAAAAAGAAATCTGACATATAATTAAAAAAATATAAAAAAAATATATTGATGACGCACAATAATGATATCACGACGCTTTTCTTTATTTTAATTACGCAGATCCATGCTTCGCTTATTTCGCTTTAACTTGTAATTCTTTACATTTACTGAACATCACGGTGTTTGTTATTTCTGCTTTTGAAAATGTTTGTGATGATGGGAAACACTATCGGATGCTTAATTTTATTGTTATGTATTTTCCTTTTATCAGATTTTTACAGATAAAAACTAATAAACAATATTTGCTTAGTATATATAATTTTTATTTATATTATTGTGCAGGGACGTTTCATCATTTAAAAAAATTAAGGTAAGGCCAAGTGTGCCTTTCCACCTCAAGCATCTCGCAAAGCCAGACATCTATTATCTGCTCTCGCTTCCTTAAATAACTACGGTACAAGCATTTATACATCACGTTCCAATTTATGTGAGTATAAATTAAAGATTTTAATAAAGAAAAAAATATAAAATATTTTAATTTTTATAATATCTTTCGTTCAAATAAAACAAAATTGAAAAGGAGAGTATATTTCATTAGTTATTTTTTATACTAGAGATTACATATATATAATAAATGTTTTAAATATATAGTGAATTTTAACTTTATTTTAATTTTTTTATTATGGTTTCATGATATATATATAAATGTTTAAATGACGTATATAACAATCTTTATTTATTTGTATTGATTTTATAAATGCTTATAATGATCTTTTAATTAATTTAAGTGTATAAGTGTTTTAAATAGTAATCTGTCCAAAACACGCAATATGATGTATAAACATTTTTCCAAAATATGCATTCAAAATAAATAATTTATTAAATAAAATGCCTTATAATAAGCTCTTATTTAATAAATTCTTATAAAATAAGTATTTAATTAAAGAGTTTATCCAAACAAACCCTTAAATGAATTATTAATCATTATACGCCAACACTGCAACCCAAGAAATCCGCTGAAAATGTGGGGGGAAAGATGAAAAAATAATTGAAATGCATAGATTTGTTTTGTCTCTATTGTTCGCTCACCAACACTCATGGTCCATTCATAGAATTTTGAGAGCTCATAAAAAAAAAAAAAGAAAAGAAAGAAAAAACATAATTTCCTTTTTTCTATTTTTCTGATTTTTTAAAATTACTATTATTGTAATTATTGAAGGGAGTAAACTGAATAAGGAAGTCTACAGTGTGAAGTCACAGTGATTGGATAACTGCGACTCTCAGCCGTCGATTTCTTGAAAACCACTCTCTTCTCTACTCATTTCTTGTGATTCGTTTGGGAGGTGTAGATAAATCGTACTTGGTACGGCGACCTTTGCCGAAGCTGAGAGGGTATGATTGGAATTGTTGAATTTGCGAACGGCGGGACTTATTTTCATGCGCTATAGGCTGTTTGACGGCAGCTTCCAGAGTGTTCTCGCTAACTGAATTGTTGTAATGGCGGTCCAGCACGCATATAGGCGTCTTGGTACTGGACGCTACTGCATCAAATATAGAATCATCCAACTCATTCATCACCATCTCCTCCATGACATGGTAGCAATTGTTGAGGCTCTCCTGCAACAAGAAATCAATAATTTTATTTGATTATTTAACTACTGCGTAGATGTTACGGGAAAATTAATGCTCCGGTTCGGCTTCTGGGAAACATGAATGTTTGCAACTATATCTTCATGTATGGCTCCGATTTTTCAGCAACAAAAATGGAGCATTTATGTGACGTTCGTGTCTCTTACTTCGTTTATATATTCGCAAGACGAAATGGCGGCCTTGAAAGAAGAAAATTGCAACGGGAATAGCTCGTAAGACGCACAGAGCAGCGTTGATGCCGCAATTATCGAGGGCTTATACTCCAAAAGCTTGATTTCTGCAAATTAAACAACGATTGTGTTTCTTAGAAATCGAGCTTCTTCAAAGATGAATTAAATAAAAAAAAAAAAAACCTATTTCCAATTTTACCATCTCGAGCTTTGAAGATGAGCTCTGTGGCTCGATCTTTGAGGTTTTGTCAATGCGGATCTTTAAGACTCAGATAGGAGACGAAAGAAATACACACAAAGGAGAAAGGCGTGATGGATCGCATTCGCCAATTCAGAGTACTGAGAATAAGGAGCTCCATGCGATGAATTCTTTGAGCGTCGAAGATGAAACCTTCATCTCTCTGTTTCATTGCTTTAATGATTCAATACTACAAAATTTCAGATTTTAAAAATTCGTTTTGCGTTTATCTCTTAATCTTTACCTGAAAGTCAGAGTAAGAGAAATCAATTTTCTTCATCTTTGCTGCCAGTGAGAGGCATGAGATTACAAGCAGCCTTAAGATCCACGGCTTTTCCTCCTACAATATCAAGATTGATTAGATCCATCATCGGAGTGGGAGAAAACTTTCTATGCCGTAATGCTTCCTTGTTTGGTTGCCAAGAAAACATGGGGATATGAAAGAAAAACCTGGAATATTTTGGAACATAATCATTCTTAAGATTAAGATTGGGAGCTTTAAGGTTCTGAAGTCTTCCATTCCTTCCCTAAGATTTCTCGGAATCCAAACGAAGCAAAATCAACAAAAATTCCCGAATCACACGGTCCCAAGAAAAACATTACCGGCACTTCTTTCTTGGAGATGAACCGATCTACATAGTTAACCGCTAGGTAAGAAATGAAATCATCCAAGTTGCAAGAGTACTGCGCCTGAAAAACCAAGTTCACTTCAAAAGAAGAGAAAAAACCTATGGACGGAAAAGAAAAGAACGAAGATTCCAGCCACTAATTTTACCTCAAAATGAGAGCGATCCTTCTCGACGAAGGGACAGAACATGGAAGCGGCGGAAGATCTGCGACGCCGTAATGATCAGATTCAGAATCGAAGAGAGCTGAAACGGTGTCGTATTGCTCTTCTTCCACACACGTCAAAGTTCTCCAGATCCAACTCCATCTTCTTCCCTCCTCGTTCCACTCTGAAACTCGAGGGTAGTCAACCTAAAGCATAACAGCGAAGCAGAAAACAAGCTTCGCTTTCTGTGCGAAAACAAAAAAAACAAAAAAAAAAAAACGAAGAAGAAGAAGAAGAAAGAAAAACTTCACTCCTCAGTCGATCTCGCGCCTCTAAGAAAATATATACATCTTTATATTAGAAATGCTCTGTACTGTCCTTCGCCTTGAATTTGCAACTACAATTTCTGTAATGACATGAATTTTGCGTATTGATTTCTCTCTTCTATGTAACTTTTCTCCACTATCAGTTTTTGGATAGACAGTATATATACAACCAAATTTAATGTACACACGTACGAGTCTACGACTCATTATACTTCTTTACCTTTCCACGTGTTTAAAGAGAATAAATGATATTTAGTCATAAAACGATATGTTCATAAAATACGTAAAATGTAATGACGTGACGAGTCATGTGACTAATGGGTTTGAAATAATGGGGGAAATTAATTGTAATAGAAAGATAGGGCATAAATATTCAGTTTGAGTCCCACCATCTTGGAGACACGTTATATTGACACACACTTTCTCTCTCTCCAACAGCACTTTGATATCTGGGGGAGGGGGAACATGTGACTCGCATGCTCCTCATAAATGTCCCACACAAAAATAAAAGATGATAAATATAAAGAGATAATTGGTGATTGGTGGGGGCTATGTAAAAGGATAAAAATGGTACAAATTAATAGCCACCTATCAAAGCAGTACCCCAGAAATTGCAAAACATTTGCAGTGTCAGACCCTCATGCATCAATTATCACATGCCAGATCAACTGTCATTCTTATCTACCGCCTTTTGGGTGCAGTTTGCCTCCACTCTTTTATTTATATTTACCTCGATGGCATTGATTAATTCACCAGTGATCATTTATAAGTCAGGGTGACAAGGTGGGTAAAACCTTTAATGGCTAAACAAGTCCAAGGAGTGATCTTCTACATTTGTTATTTGTTTAGTCGGGGCTTTTGAAGATAAGAAGAAATTGCATGCCTAGGACCTACTAAAATTTGTTTTTTGTTATGGGGAATAAGAAAAACATAAAAAAATATTGATTTCTAGTTTTTTTTTCTAAAAAAGCACAGGGTATTTAAAAAACAATTTTTAAATGAAACAAAAATGATATTATTGTATTCTCAAAAAAAAAAACTGTTCACAATATCATTTAGAAAAGAAAAGAACAACAGGCCCTTATTATTGGGCTGAGTTCCGTACTGATTAATTGACTTGCTATGAAACCTCTTTTTTTCTAGGATTACCTTGTGTTTGAACTTTCCAACCTCCAAATAACAGTTGGCATAGCTGTTTACAGCAGTGTGGTATACTGTGTCGAGTTGTTTTCACGATCAAGTCATTTTCGTTTGTGAACTAGTAAAAGCCGGTGTCAAAAATTATATAAAAATCTTTTGAATTTTTATTTATTTTTACTTTTTCGGTTTACTTGGCATGCCAAAATGTGATGAGTAAGGTGGAGAGGAGAGGAGTGGACACACAGTGATCCATCATCAACAGGAATCGACATTAATGGCATACTCCACAAAATGTGACAATAAGAGGGCAACTTAACTCAGAAGCTGCAGTCTCCCATCAATAAATATTTTCATGTAAAGCATGATATCTCTTTCTCTCTCTTTCTCTCTCTCTCTCCTCTTTGGGTCTAACTTGTAACATAAAGACAAGTCTAAAATCCTGATGATACCCACCAAAACCCACACAGCCACTCCAAAACTGCTTTTGAAATTTCTCCTCCCTACCCACTTCATTCTTCACAACTTAAAAGCTAGAGACAGTATTGATAGACTTTCCTTGTCATGGCAGAGTGACAGCTTGGGTTTATGTCCTTGTCTTAAATGTGAAGTGAACCCCTCTTCTCCACATACACTTTCAAATCTTTGTTCACCCCCCCCACCCCTACTGCCTCTCCCCAACCAGTACCCTAATGTGGTTAGGTGACTTCAGTTAAGTGTTTTTCTTCATTTAAGTTGGTCATGTTCCACCTATGGAGACTTGCTACTTACCCAGACTGACAGTACACGCATGACACTAATTTAAAGAGCCTTACAAATTGGGGTAACTTTTGGTGATTTTTTACTGATGTTCTTTTTGGCTTTTACTTTTTCACAATCTATTTACCGAGATTAGATATATTCGTATATTCGATTATGACATCTAAATGTCGAGAGAAATTTTTTGTATTCTTATCATCTACGAGTTCTTTTTAATTTGATAGGCAACGTTTTAAAAGCAGTGAAGATGCGAGCTTGTCGAGCAAATATACATATAGTGTATAAATCATTACAGATAAAAGCATTGTCAAGTCTATATATATATATATATATATTGTTAATTTGTATGGTTGAGGCTTGATCATATGATATCTTAAAAATATTGGTAAAATATATATTGAGCAATAAAGGGTAGGTAGAAACTTCTAACAAAAAGCATCCTTACCTTGTCACTTTGTCTCTTAATGGATATCCAAATCTTCTTCCTTTTTAATTGCTTCATCATCTATACTAATGAAGATGTCTCAATGGGGTCACATACACTTAATTCACCGCAAAAGCCAAACAATCATTTTCTTAAAGTGAGGAATACACTGTTCAACATGAAACTTGCTAAATCTCTTGATCTAAAATGCTCACTTTTCCTAATTATTCTCAAGGACCCAAGAGCTTGGATTCCATCCTAGTCATCCAATATAGACAATTCCCCTTTTCAACTGCTTGTTTCTTTGTTTTTCTTTCTCTATTTAATTAATTCAAGAAAATCTTCTCCAAACAAGGAGGATCATCCATCTATTTCATCCGTTGGGGACTTTTTTTTTCTTTTTACTGTTGCAGTCATGGGAAAATCATTGCACTCTGCAACAATTGTTCTCTCCCCATGTGAACATTCCATTCAGATTGGTTCCAAGAAACTGACCACCTGTGAACAACTGTCAACAGTAAAACAAACATAAACCAAGTGACGTAATATGATCGTCACCCATCAATAATCTGAGATTAATTAATAAATATACATAAAGAATAATTTTTAAAATAATTATAATAAGAAGAAGAAGAAAAGGTAAGAGGACAAGTAGCTTTAGCACTAACCCACCTCATTTTGGTCCTGGAGAATGTACCTTTTGCAGCGCCCTATTAATTCTTCTTTTCTTTTCTTCCATTTCTTTTAGTGAGTGTCTTCTTCTTTGACTATGTGATGGATTCTCTTCTTCTCATTGATTCAAGAGAAAGCCGAAAGCTCATATAGTCGAAATAACATTTCCACTCATTGGGAGACCAATAAACTTTTACTTTTTTTTTTTCCTTTGCTTTCTTTTTGCTATCTGTCTCTGTCCATCGTATATAAATTAAACTATTGATACTGAAACGGATAAATATACAGCATTTTAAAACTGATTAAACATGATTTTATAGAAGAGAATGGCAGGTTTTGGGGGGCACGCTTGGAATGATAATGCAAAGAGAAGAAAGAGAGACATTCATGAGAAAATATGAGTGAATGTATCCACGCTTTGCCCCCATGCAGATAGCAGAATCATTATATTGACTGTGTAAGACAGTAAGGTGGACCTCTTCTACGCTTGAGACAAAATCCAAAAAACTACATAATAATTTATGATTTTTGTGTAGACATGGCAGGGAGGAGGACAGCCTGTTTCTATCATCCTTTTTTCTTTTCTTTCTTTTGTGGGGGGAGAGATCTTTTGCATGGCCATTGAACCCTTGCAGCTGAAGAAAAATCATCCTACATGGGGCCGTTGTAATTATAATGAAAGATCAATAATTTGTAATCTTCATTGTTGTTCCCTTTTTCTTTTGAATTTATTTACTTTTCAGGATATTTAGTATTTACTAGACTTTATAGAGACCAACTTGTTGGTTTCTTGAATAGAAATTTGTAATTCTTTTCTATGTGGGCTCATTCTATATATATGTGGTAAAATAAAGGATAAAGCACAGCTTTACATTTGGCTTAAGTGATAAAAGGGTGAAGTGAATATGAGAGAATCCAGGATCCAATCCTTATAAAATCACAATACTACAACTTACTTAATACGTAGAAAAAGCGAATAGAAGTCAAAAAAATAAAACTGAACTTTTTTTTCATTTTCACACATTTAGGATGGAAAGTTTCCCATGTTGAACACAAAAATGAAGCATCTTCGAATAATATAATGATAAAAACAATAAATAAAAACTTTTTGAAAATAATAATACTACCTGAAAGGAATAAATATAAAATAATGATAATGGAATGAAATATGAAATGTTGGGTTATTATTAAATATATAATCGGGGAAATGGGAGGGAACAGTTCCCTATACTATAACTGAGAGGCTCAATTCAACGGATTCTGGTGGTCCATTCTCTGGATAGGAGAAGGCAAGGCAAGACAAGGCAGTGTCCTTACTCCTTACCCTTCATTAAGAGGGCATGCATATTATGCACTAGTACGTGGTACCTCAAGATTCTTACCCAAACTTCGTAACAAATGTATAAGTCCAGGTCCGATGGCTGCAGGCGTTATCTCTATGGGAAGATCTGAAAATCGGATACGCAAGAAATAAGAAGACAGCTGGAGGGTCCTTGATTACATATGCAGTGTAAACGAAGTGAGTTATTCGAGTTTGACTCGTAGAATCTTCGGAGTTAATCGGTCAGTACGAATCGTTGTTGGTCGAGTTCGAATATCGCGTCACGAGCAGGCTTTGCTCATGAAATTATGTCGAGTTTCTTATTTAATTAAGCGGAGTGATATAATTATTTATTGATATGTTATTTGATTCGAGTTTTGTCGAGTCGAGTTCAAATAGGCAGTATTTTTGAGTCGGTTTGAGCGTTTGAAAAAAAAAAAAAAACTTTATTGAATTCAGGTGAGTTCGAACCGGATTTTTAATCGAGTTCGCTATCGGGCGACTCAGTGATAAAAAGTGTAGGATGCGGATAAGGTTAGTCTCCAATCGCTATAAAATAGAATATCACGACTTGATATACAAAAGGAATATATATATATATATATATATATATAAACAGTTTGGAGAGGTTTAGTGATAGTCATGTTAGAAGTATAATCACTTCGGTCATCATATGTTCTTTATTACACGCGCGCGCGCACATATATATATAAGATTGAGCCCCCGTCGTAAGCATACTTGTAGAACAATACCCTCTCAGCTTCATTCAGGTAACAGCATTTGCTGCCACTGTCGGTGTAAAACTTTTTTTCTATTTTTTCTTAATTGTTCATAATCAGCATGTGATGAAAAATTAACGTAGCTAAGTGTTATGGTTAAAAAAATCACTAAGAGTAGGGTCTCTACTCTCTAAGGAAGCATTGTCGGATACCCACACTCAATTCAAAGTACATTTTATGCATTTAGTGAGGTGAATATCACCCAAATTAAAATAAAATAAAATAAAATAAAATAAAAAACATTAGAATCATTGACAAATACAAGTTACGTTTAATGTAGATATAGGGACTCGAGGCCCAAATTTCGGCCCAGTCTGATATTACAGCTTGGGCTAACAGGACAGGGCACAACCATACCAAATGCCTTGGCACAACCCAAAGTACAAGTTGGACAGCCCAGTTCAATTATTGTGGAGGACAGCCCAGCAAGAGCACCCCATAACTCACGACTTCATCGTTTAAGCTTGATGACTACCATAGCCCAAAAGTCAAACCGCATCTTTCCCCCGTAGGGATGATAGGCGAAATGCACGAGATCAAAATATCGATAAATATGGATATATCGGTAATTAGATTTTATAGATATATCGATTTAATTAAAATTATATACATTCATTTAACGTTTATGTTCAATTTAATATTATTAATAAATTTATGTAAATTAAGATTAAAATTTTAAAAATTAAAATTACTTTCATTAAATAAGGAATTAAAAATAATATTAAAATCAAATGGATAATGTTTTATAATGTTATTCTTAGCATTAATGAGTTTTATTTTTATTTATACATTTATAATAACTTATACAAATATTATTTATATAGATAATGAGAAATAGTCGTATCTTAGTGGGCGTGTTTGATTATTGAAAGTTCAAACCATTGAAAATTTAGTTTGAAAATTTTCGATGATTTGAAACCTGATATGTTTGATAACGGAAATTTTAGGAAGAACACCCAATTAAAAATTTTTAAATGAAAAGCAGTTGAAAATTATAAGTAGGTAAGGCATAACGCGACTGGAATATAGAATGCGGTCGACAAAAAAATTAAAATGAAAATAAATTGGGCCAAGAAAAAAACCGCTATAAATAATATAATGTTTTGCGAATATCTGCTGATTAGTTTGGATGGTTTAAAAGTTTAGATAATATTGGTTATTTTTAAACATATTTATGTCTTTTTTTGGATAATATTAGAATAAATATTTTTGTATTTTTTAAACATGTTATTTACAATAATTAATAATTATAATTGAAAAATAAAATATTATTAGAAACTGTTTATTTTGGATAATATGTAATTTAATGATAATAAGGGTAAATATGTAAAATCTGTCATTTTGTTCAGTCGTTTATAGTTCACCAAAGCAGTATATTTATCTTGGCGTTGATTGTTAGTAAGCTTGTCAGCAGTTTTCTGATAGAGATTGATATTTATGAAATTCGGTGAATTTTTAGCATTTATTTTTTCAGTGGCTTTAATTTTTGTTGGTCGAAGCGAGGATGCAGATAGATTAAAATCAAATAGATTCAATAACTATTAAATTATTAAGATATTATAATGTTTTTTTTTTTGAAAGAAAGAACAGGATATTTCATTGAAAGGAACTGTCGATTACATCATTCACTGGTAAAAGCTTTATAACTTCAGGAACCTCATTCCAGTTATACAGAAAATTCTAGGTTTTGGCAAGCTTGGCTGGCGCGTCTGCTACTCTATTGGCTTTCCTGTTTACGTGTGCCATTGTGGTATGGGTCTCTCTCATCAACATTCTGCAGTCTTGAAGCAGATGGCCAAATTCAGAATTGTCTTCTTCAGTGGACTGGAGAGCTTCGTATATGACCTTGGAATCTGTTTCCACAATCACTTGGTTCACCTGCCTCTCTCTGATCCAAGCCATGGCTTCCCTCACCCTAATCACTTCTGCCTCCTTGGGTTAGCAAGCTCCATTGAAACGTCTTTAGGTTGAATCCAAGGACCTGTCCAAAGGTGTCCCTCAGTACCATTCCTACTCCGATGGCTTTTTGTTCTTGGAATAGTGCCGCATCGATATTACACTTCAGAAATTCCGGTGGGGGGTGGATCCACATGCTTTGCACCTTGCTCTGCTTGCTTCCTTGCTCCACCGAGGCACCCTTTCGGTTTTCTTCACGCCATTCGGTCAT
Source organism: Tetrastigma voinierianum (assembly GCA_016808115.1). NCBI lineage: Eukaryota > Viridiplantae > Streptophyta > Magnoliopsida > Vitales > Vitaceae > Tetrastigma > Tetrastigma voinierianum. The sequence goes on from JAEQBH010002451.1 coordinate 113,724, forward strand.
GTAGGAGACACTCTTGTTGACACATTGATGGGGTGGAGAGTTATCCCCTCTCCAAAGTTGCCCGTTTCGCCTGTTTCATATTCCTTAAAGTACCGCAACTATCTTTTGTTTGGAAGCCTTGTCACTGGTCTCAAGCCTTTGAAACAACCGATCTTTATACGTGGGGTGATCATCCAGGCTTCTCGGTTGGTTAGTTTGTGTCCAGCATGCCTCTGCATAACCGCACTCTATAAATAGATGTAGTGTACTCTCTATAGTGGCTCCGCAAAGAACACATGTATCTGTGATTGGCATACCCATCTTGCACAGGTTAAGCCTGGTCGGGAGGCATTCCTTACATGCCCTCCACAACAGTAGCTTTATCCTTGGAGGGATATCCAGATCCCAGATTATGTTCCATCCCTCATCCCTTTGTTCATTCAAAACTTGAATGGAGAGTTTCCTTGCAATGTGATACCCAGATTTGACAGTATACCTTCATCTTTTGTCATACTGCCAAATCAATGTGTCGTCGTGGCATTGATTGTTGAGTGGGATGTTGGCAATCTCACGTGCATCTCTCTTAGAAAAGATTTCTTCTACCATTTCAATGTCCCATTCTTTCCACCCAGGTATCCACAGCTCGCACACTAACAAGTTGGCTAGCTCTAGGCTAGTTTGTGTTTCCACTCTAAAGTTACCATCTTCCCTCCTCAACCATGGGTAGGTCCAGACCTTGATCTTTTTCCCATCCCTGATACGCCACCTTGCCCCTTTGGAGAGAACTGGTTGGGAGTTCCAAATTCATGTCCATGCGTAGCTTGGACTGTGGCCCAACTGGGTTGCTAAGAAATCAGAGTCTTCATAATATTTGGCTTTGAGCACTCTTGCAATTAGCGAATATGGTCTTGAAACTAACTTCCACCCTTGTTTCCCCAACATGGCTAGGTTGAAGAGGTTTCTGAAACAGAGGCCCCCCTCATTTTTTCCTCGGCACATAGTATTCCAACAAGTCCAATTTATGCGTCTTGTCCCATCCAATTTTGTTCCCCACCAAAATGAGTTCATCATCTTTGGAGCTCGTCAGCCAGTGTTTTAGGGAGGAGAAAAGTGCTCATACAATATGAGGGTATAGCCTGACTTACCGCTTTGCTTAGAATCTCCTTCTCCTCTTGAGATAAGAGCTTGTTCTGCCACCCTTGGGTTCACGAACATAGTCTGTCTTTGAGGAAGCCAAATACCCCCCTCTTACTTTTTCAAATAAGAGAGGGTAAGCCCAGATATCTGCATGTGTTGAGATAAGACTGGACTCCCAGGATACTTGTTACTAGATCTCTGCTATTGGGTGACACATTCCTGCTAAAAAAGATACCTGATTTTTGGAAATTTATGGCCTCACCTGATTCTCTTTCATACCCCGTTAGGATTCAGTGCATAGCTATGCATTCCCTTTCCTTGTGTCACACCCCCAGCCCTCGCCTTGGCGGACAAAGGGGGTGCGAGACTATACAAACTTATACACATACTTGTACTTATAACGGACTTGTCTTGTCGGTCTCGTAGGATTCTGAGATCTTATCTTATGGAGGTGATCACTACGGAACATCTTTGTCACGTTCTTTCTTCTTGATCGATTATTTCGACTCTTATCATATATAAATTTGGTACATTTCTAGACGGTAATAAAAGTAGGTAGGACCGCGATAAGTACACGGAAGTGCAGTCACGATGATAGTCTTTGTAGCGCATGAAAGCGAGTCTTAGAAGCAGCGGCCAGTGTCGTCAGCGGTAATCGAAGATGCCAGAAATCACCGTGTGCGAAGCACTGTCGAGAGTATCGAAGTACTAAATGTGCCATGGCGGTCGAGAGTGTCGTCGGCAACAATAAGAGTGGAAGTACTATACGTGCTGCCCGCGTAAGGGTCTTAGTGTCATTTCATATCCGGTCTTAGGCGATTCTGATTATATGTGTTTAGGAACTTACTATCTTGTCATGGCGTTAAGTTTACCCGACTTCGAACTCGTCGGCGACGAAGTTTGCGAGAGGTGAGTCACGGTCTAATTTTTCTTTATCTTCGAGCATGAATAAACCGCGCATACACTTATAAGGTCATCATTAGTCGATAAACAGAGTCAGCGGAGCAGCGGGAACCGACAAACAAAACCGCAATGATTTCCGTGCGCGTAAACAATAGCTGCGCCGTGTGTAGCAGCGCTACCTTCTGATGTACGAGGCTTATCGAGCCCCTCTCGACCGCAGCGGGCGTGGACATGCATGCCTTGGCGTGGACTGCGTTGCTACGTGGGATCCTGCGTCTCGTAGGACCCCGAAATTGCCCGGTTCGAGTTTAGTCCATTTTCGGCTTCGACCAAAACGAAAATAATCAAAAACATCACGAAAACAATAACTCCCAGTGAGTTCAACCCAGCCAAAACCAAACATACGGTGTTAGAGTTTTTCAAGCTTCGAACTCAATACTTGTAAGATTAGGTTAACTTCCTAACACCCGAGCATGTATCCATGCATACATAAGCGAATTCATACTCGAAAGGGAGGATTCCGCCTCATCTTATACCAACTAGGGTTTTACTGACCCGACTTTTAACGAATCTAGGGTTATGATGAATTCCTAACTGAAACCACCGAAATGCGGAACCAACTAATATCCATACGAGCCATAGCCATCCATCTGATTAAAGTACGAATCACTTGAAGTCATACGTCTCATACAATCTCTAGTTTTGATACTTATCCATACCTTTCTTGGCTTCCTTTCTTATTCTTCCTCTACTTCTTCTCTTTTCCTCTCTTCTTCACGTTTTTGCTCCCCAAAAAATGAGATACCAACTTTATCTTATCCCCTTTTGACTTTTAATTTTCCTTTTATTACACTTTGGTCCTCAAACTATCCTTTATTTGTAAATCAAGTTATGTCATTTATATAATAGCCTACCATCTTCTTATATTATGACTTTTGTGTCCCATTTTGAAAAATTCCACTTTTACCCTTGTATCTTGTACAAATTCCGGGTTTCGAAATTTTCTCACTTAGGAAATTAATAATGACGAAAAATTTCAAAATGCACTTATAATATACCCTAATTATGTTTAAAAACGACTATGGTGTATTTCGGGGTGTTCTGATTCTCCTCGCCAAAATAAATTTGATCGCCGAAGTACAGGCCGAAGAGGCGAGGGTGTTGTACCCTTATTGTTGATTTTGGTTCCCATGCTTCGGCTTCTCATCTTGTGATGTTACTTGGCTTACTTTTACCATAGGGACTTGCTTGTTCCGTAACTGTCTTATTTCACGATCTAGAATAGCTTTCGGCTCTTCATTGAAAGTGAAATCTTCTTGTCTGTATATCTTGAATTGAGTAATATGCGATGTGTCGAGCGATATCCTCGAAATATGAACACATGAAATACATAATGTAATTTAGGTAACTCCGGAGGGTGTCAAAACGATACACTCTTGGTGATACTTTCTAGAATCTCATAGGGCGGTCAATCTTGGACTCAGTTTTCCTTTTCTTCGAAGCGAGTATCTTTTCACGGAGATACTATTAAAAACACTTGTCTCAGACTTCATATTCTATATCCTTTCTCTTAGGTGCGTAAGACCTTTGTATGCATCCTTTGGCGACTTTTTAACCTACGCTAAATAATCACGAACTTTCTTATGTGTCTTTTACTAAATCGGGACCCGATAATCTTATATAGATTCGACTCTGTCCCGACATAGGAGTTCTACATCTTCTTCCATACAAATCTTCATACGGGGCCATATGATACTAGGTAATTACTATTTGTTATGGCCAATTCCATAAAGTGGAATATATACATCGACTTAAGAATCTAATACACAACCGAAGCATATCTTCGACTGAATCACTCTTTGAAATTGTCCATCTACATTTGTGGATGGAAGCGATCTTTAAATTGATCTCGTACCCAGCTAAGCGTAATTCATACAGAACCTTGGCGTAAGCGAGTAGTTGCGGTCGAGACACTATCGATAAGGGAATCCCATGCAATCTGACAATTTCACTCACATAAAGTTCCCCTAGACGATCCATGGAATAGTTAAGTCGGACCGATAGGAAGCGAAGCGAACTAGGCAATACGTCACAGTTACCCAGCGCATCATGTTTCCTTTGGGTGAGGAAAATCGGATCACGAAATCCATAGTAATGTTATCCGCTGTTAGAGAATTGGAAGAGTTGATAAAGCGGGCGGTACTTGGTGTTCAGCTTTTACTTACTGACACGTCAGACACTTAGACACGTACTCAGAAATGTCATTTTTCATCCCTCGCCACTAGTAGTATTGTTTCATATCCTAGTACATCTTATTACCTCCAGGGTGCATGGTGAAAACAGTATTGTGGCTTTCATATAATATCTTCTTTCTCAAATCCATAACATTCGGTACACATAATTTGCTCCTATATAACAAACCTCCACTTTCATCTATGGCATAATCAGTTTTTTATCTCGATCTTGACTAAATGCACTATCTCTTATAACTGGCATCCATCTTTACGAGCATTTTACTATCATTTGCTTCCAATCAGGTATAACTCTCAATTGAGCGACAAAGCGCCATCGAGAATCAAATCTCGGTCAAAACCTTTCAAAATAATGAAATCATTTTCTGCCAAAGCGTCATGTGACATTTGCTTTTCCCTGGTGGTAGTCGATTATGCGTCATAATCCTTAAACAATTCTAACCACCGACGTTGCCTCAAGTTCAAATATTTTTGAGTTAGCAAATATTTGAATCTTATGATCAATAAAAATTCTACATTTTTCTCCATATAAATAGTGTCGCCACCCTCAAAGCGAACATTACAATAAGTAACTCCAAATCATGAGTGAGATAGTTTTGCTCATGCGGTTTCAACTGTTTGGAAGCATAAGCCACCACTTTCCCATCCTGCATCAATACGCATCCCAAACCTATCCTCGAAGCATCACTGGACATAGTATAATTCCTACTTGAAGTAGGTTGAATCAACACTGGTGCTTCAACCAGTATTTCTTTTAACCTTTCAAAGCTGGATTGGCACTTATCATCCCACTCAAACTTCACTCTTTTATAGAGTAATCTTGTAAGTGAGGATGCTATAACTGAAAATCCTTGTACAAATCTCTCCATAATAGATAACCTCGGCTAAGCCCAAGAAACTTTCTCACCTTGTTACATTTCAGGAGGTTTCACTCATGATCAAGCCTACTTTCACTGGTCCACTTCTAATACCTTTCGCAGATACAATGACCTAGAACACACCTCCTAAAACAAAAAATCACATTTACTTAACTTTGCAAATAATTCTCTCAAAGTTTGCAATACTATCCTCAAATGGTGTTTATGTTCCTATGCATCTTTAGAATACACTAGGATGTCATTAATAAATACCACAACAAATTGATCCAAATAGGGGTAGAAAACCCTATTCATCAAGTCCATAAATGCAACCGGAGCATTGGTCAACCCAAACGGCATTATTAAAAACTCTTAATGGCCATAATGGGTTCTGAAAGCTGTTTTTGGGACATTAACCTCTTTTACCCGGAGTTGATAATATCCCAATCGCAAGTCTATCATCGAAAAGACACTTGCTCCTTTCAACTGATAAAATAAATCCTCTATTCTTGGCAACATATACTTATTCTTAATTGTCACTTTGTTTATTTGCCAGTAGTCAATGCACATCCGAAGAGTGCCATCTTTCTTCTTAACAAATAAAATCGGCGCACTCCTGCTGTGAGAGACACTAGGTTGATGAAACCCTTACAATAGCTCTTGTAGCTGAGTCTTCAACTTTTCAGCCCCGCTTGGAGCCATATATAGGTGCTCCCTCGAATAGAGTCTTTCCTTGTACAACTTCAATAGAGAGATCCACTTCTATTTCATGTGGTACTCCCTGTAATTCCTCGAGAAACATATCAGGGAACTCCCTAATCACAGGAATATTTTCGAAATTCACTTGCTCTCTTTTGGAGTCAAGAATCAAAGCCAAAAAGGCTTCAACCTTTCTCGAAAAACGTCTGCTTCCATAGCCGAAATAACTTTCTAAGATTTATTAAGACTGATACCAGAGTAAAGCTACTTCGATGTGCTCGAACATTTAAGCAAGATCGCTTATCACAATCAACTATGGCTCGATGTTTGGATAACCAATCCATTCCCAATATCAAATCAACTCATGAAAAGCAGAAGCGCCGATCAACCCAGAATTTCTATCTATCATGTACCAATAGGGAACAATTCTTATACACACGGTTGACCCTAACATTATGCCCTAGAGGACTTGTAACAAGCAGGTCATAAGCTAACATCTCTACTAAAGGCAATTTATCATTCATTTGTTCCATGCATATATGGGCTGGATCAATTAAAGCATACAGTCCACATCAAAAGAGGTGTGCAATGACAACTTGGTATCGGGATCTTCTGACTCTCATAGCACTACTAAAAATAACGGTTACGACCAAATTACCGCCTAAAAAATTGGTCGGTGAAATTCTTGACAAATCACGACCATTTAGAGAGACCAAAAAGGGGGTTTGGTCAAAAAAGAAAAATTCAGACCAAATTTGGGCGAGGCCAGGCCATATTTACCTACCAAATAATTTTTGGTCATAAATTGAGTGCAACAGCCAAATTGGCGAGATTAGCGCCAAGTACTTAGACCAATTACCAACTAAGTACTGACAAATAAATTACCATGAAAAATGGTGGGTAAATAGAAAGCTGACCAAAAAATTTTTAGTACAGGCCAAATTGTTGATTACAGGTAATTAAAAAATAAAAATCAAAAACATATTTGGTCGAGTAATAAAAATAAAAATAAAAAATAAAAAATTTTAATTCTGGAGCCAAATTTATTGATCGACAAATAGTCGGTAATTAAAAAATAAAAATCAAAACATGAAATTTAATTCGGTAATAAAATCAAAAAATAAAAAAAAAATTCTGGAATCAAATTTGTTGGTCGTTAAATGGTGAAGTGATAAAAAATAAAAATCAAAAACATGAAATTTGGAAATCGTTTTTGCCTTTTTGGTTTTCCAGTTTCCTCCCTTTGGAGGCGGCTGATGACCCGGCTGGTTGGTATAGCCCAGCAGCCGCGTGGTCGCGTCACCAGTCCCACCATCGCCGTAGATCACGCCACGAGTCCCACCGTCGGCGTCGATCACGCCGTAGATCCGCCGTGTGTGCGCGGTATCCTTTGTTCCACCATTGCTCCTCTCATACGCCTCGCCTCGTCTGTTCCTGTGCGCCTCTCCTCAGATGCAATTCCGTCGGTGAGTTTTAGTTTTAATTTCTTTGTGTGTTTATTTTCTTCTTTGGAGAATCACAATCACTTGATGAAAAAAAGCTGCAACACAATATGATGGATGCGTGATTTTAGTTAGGGCTTCGGGTATTACATTTTGGTTTCCGGTAAATATGATTTAAATGAAAAATCTAATTGAGTTACAGTTTTACAAGTGTGCTAAGTTCACCTACTGTTGAGAATAGCAAATGACAAATGGAAGATTCGGTATTTTAATTTGCTAAATGCAACTTGGTTATTAAGAAAAATGAGAGAATTAATGTTCTTTATATTTACGGTTAGCAAAAGAATGAAATCATCGTCCATGATTCGTAGTATTTATTATTTAAGTCTTTGATGATACTTCTTCCTATTTATCTTTTTCTTCATAGCAAAGAATGTTCTTTATTATGTTGTTAAGTTTGGTGTCACGACAATCGAAACATGAATTTGGTTTTCTTCCTCAAATTTTGTTGTGCTAATTATTTAAGTGTAAGATTCTTTTAAATATTTTCTTATTCTCCTTTTTTTTCCCCATTAGCAGAGGCCAGAAATTTCTTTTTCAAGAGTATGATGGGGATAAAAGTGAAACTATTCCACTTTATTTGTTCTTTGGTGCACACTTGTCAGATAAGAATTTGTCTATGTTCTTTGGGATCATAAAATATGGCATATGGGGGGTTTCTCCATTAGATTTTTAAGTATGTTGAATATTTATCTTATTGATATTTGACCACACGAAATGTTGTGGTTCTTTGATCACCACAGTGTAGGAGTCATCAGTTGCAAAGGCTAAACTGACTTGTTCTCATGGTGGGAATTGAAACACATGTAGTTGGAAGATATGTTTATTTGTTTTGTCATGCACGAAAACCCTAGATAAGACTTCAGGCAGAAAAGAATAAAGAGAAGAAAGTGGTCCTTTATGATGGTGGGTGGGATGTTAAAATATGGTTTGTATTATTTCCAATTATGAGTCAATCCTAAAAACTTCCTTTGATTATTTACATTCTAATATATTTTTATTTGTATATAGGCTAGAAGTTATCCGTCAGAGTTGAACAGGTTAGACAGTTGAACCTCCCAGTGTGATCTAGTGTTATTGCTTGATATAAGTAATTTAGAATATTGCTCTTTATTTCCCTATGCTGGCTACTTCTTGTCTAATAGGTAGGTATTACTATTGAAATATCAAGTTATCTTGTATCCTTGATTAAATTCATCATGGTTTCTGTCCCATTTAATGGAGTACGTGATAATATGGATCTGTATTAGAATTAGAGTGAGTTCATACTTCAAGTTAAAAAAAGTTGCTTGGTCACGTGGAAATTTATTCAACTATATAGAACTGGGAAATGAGCCGGCCCACTTTAGACCATAATTTTAGAGGGATTAGGGCTTGATTTTTATGACCCCAAAATAGGGTGAACTGTTGCTCTTGCTGGAATTGACCTCGACTATTTGGGTTAAGTAGGGTTGGCATGCTTAGCTCGCTGCTTAGGGTGTTTTATATTTTAAAATTATTAACTTCAAATGTAATTTACAAAGCTCAAATATACAAAAATCATGTTAGTGGGACATGTTGTATTTTGGTAGAGCTCCGTGCGGGGGCTCTGCCGTTCGTTAAATCAGAGTCTTGGAGAAAGGGATAATGAAGTGGTGTCGGGTTGCAGGCATCCATGAATATTCGGCGAGTTGACGGGTTGTCAACGGACCCCCGGGAAACATGTAAAAAAATATAATCTAAAGATTTGGTTTATACTTCTCTCTTTATTTTTTTTTGAAGATAAATTAAAATACTTATTTTACTTGTTTATTAGGCGAGATATGAGGAAATGTTAAATTCTTTGCGACTCAGCGTATTCAGTCTACTTCGGGTTCGTGTGATGAATTACGCGGTAGTTCTCATTCATCGGCTCACCGGTTGATACGAATCAGTTGGTATAAATTTGTTGATGGCGAGGAGAAGATGCGTGCATGGCGTCGGTTGTCGACATCATCATTCCTGCCTCGCGCCAGGCGACCCGGATTATGAGCTCCGTCTTGAGGACCATTTTGAATTTGTTCTGGCAGTGGAGGCTTCGGGGCGATGCGAAATGCGATACAATATCAATTGGCGATCGCAGACGGCGCATGATGTATGAGGATGATAGGGATGGCTGCGTGCAGCGTTTGGTGGCTTACAAAGAAGTGTCGGGAAAGGTGAATTTGTAGTTCAACCACGATGATATCTGTCGGATTGTTCGGCGTGCTCGATTCGGCATCTGCTCCAACACCTACGGCGGCCTGCGACAACCACATCGGGATTAGCGGCGGTGACTCGCCGTGCCCTCGCCCATGCGGATGGGATGCATCTCGGCATCCACGATGATGACACTAGGTTGGATGATTGAGTGTATTACACACTTTTTATGTCTTATACTTAGTTTGAAATTCATGTTTTTTATTTTCTCTTGACTTATTTACTATATATATATCATTATATATATTAGTTTGCTGTTTTAAAATATTTTTACTCTCTTTATATAATATGCATGTACTATTGTACTTTTCTTTATTAATATCTTAATATTTATATATATATATATATATATATACTCTCTCTGCTATATATATATATATATATACTATATATATATATATATATATTTAAAAACAGATATCAAAACTGAAATGGAAAAAAAATATTTAAAAATTATTTCTGAGCAGTACGACGAAGCCGACCAAAATTTTTTAATATCATTTGGTGGGGTAAATGAATCTCAAAATGGTCGACAATTACCGACATTTTGGCTGGAGACCATTTCTGGCCAATGATATTAAAATTTTGGTCGGTTTGGTCGATGATGCAAACCATTTGGAGACCGACTAGACTCGATCGGTAAATGGTGAAAAATAATCGAGAAATGGTTTTGTCGTGAAATGCCGGTGAATTTGCAGGCCGATTGATATTTGTCGATTGAAATAATTACCGGCCCAGGAAAGTGCGACTAAATAATTTGGTCGGTAAATCGTGCAGGTAATGGGTTTAGACGAAAAGTGATCCCGACCAGTCGGTGATTTTTAGTAGTGATAGCATAAGCAGGTTGAAATTTGTAGTGCGGACGATTCACTATCTCTGAAGCACTACCTCTTCCTTGTGAACCACTTTGTCTTCTACCCCTACTTTAAGTCTGTGGAGGTATATTTGACCCTCCTCTACCACTTCCTTGAGGATTTCTAGAACTTCTCGATCCTCGCGAACAATTGGCTATCACATGATCAGTGCTCCCGCACCAGAAACACCCCCCAGTTACTCGTCTACACAAACCATAATGATTTATATAACAATGCGGGCATGTAGGTCTTTCCTCTTGTCCGATTGAGGTGCCTCGACTGAAACCTTGTGTCATGGTAGGTCCTTGTCTCCTACCCCTTGTAGCTGAACTCTGTATTGAATCAACTTGTGACTCTCTAAGTATTTTTCCCGAAGAGGAACCCCCTCTTGAGAACCTTTTCTCTTTCTTTCTTTCTTGAGTCTTCATTTCAGACTTCTCAATTTTTATAGTTGCTTGTACTTCTATGTGATAAAATTAATGACTTCAGCAATGCTTATTTGTGAGGTACCTTTTATTGACTCATGTAAGCCCTCCCCATTTAATACACATACGAATTTTTCGTAAGAGCAGTTTTGGTGCATATTCGTAGGTTGAATTCTTCCTCATATTCAGCCATTGTCAGTTTCCCTTGTCTTAGAGGCAAGAATTGCTTCCATTTTGACTCATTGTAATCATCAGTGACATACTTTGTATTAAACTTTGTGACGAAGTAGTTCCATGTAACTGGATGCGGAGTAATTAGTTTCTCGAAGTGATGGTTTCTCAAAACCGGCTTCCACGATCATAAATGCACGCTACTGACAATGAAGCGCACATGTGGCCTTTTGGTCCACAGGACATCTCACTTCATCTAGAGCCGCTTTCCAATTTTTCAAGGCAAAACTCGGCTTTATCAGACTCTTCCCATACTTATACCATAAATTCCTTCCACTCCATGCTTTCTTCTTGAATCACTCGGAGCTTGAGTAGTGTCGATCTAAGACCCTTGCCATATCTGAGGGTTTTTACGATGCTTATGTTTGAAGCATATTCATTTTTCGTTGAATAAGACGGACCAGAAACAGATTGATCCAAAGGATTGACGCTTTCAACTGTTTCATCTACAGCTTCCTGAGGTGGATCCATTCTAGACAATACACAAAACACATCCGCATTAGGCCAACATATTACTAATATTGGGGTACATCACTTAATCTAAGACACTTCGAAGCGCTAAACACAGGCTCACGATGCAAACTTGTCATGCCCCATAAGCCCCCTGCATGGTCTGGACAAAGTATAGAATCTCTAAACTTATACACATACTTGTACTTATAAGCGGATACTTATTTAGATCTCAGTGGAGTTATGAATCTTATACTTATACGGAGGTACCCGTAGGTACTATAGAGTTTATACTTGTACATTACTTTACTCTTATTCATTATTCAAACTCTTATCATATAATTGTTTGACTATCTAGGCAGTAACAAATAGGTAGGACCTGTGCTAATAAGTACCCGAAGAGTACAGTAAAAATGCGAGGTCTTTATGCCTGGCGAGAGGTACGGCTGACAGAGAGTGCCATCACACTAATCAAAATGCCAGAAGTACTAAATGCCGAGAAACACGATTGAGAGTCTTGGATCAGCACTAATCGAAGTATCGAAGTACTATACGTGCACACTTACGTAACATAGGTGCCATGTCATTCCATGTCGGTCTTAGCGGTCTGATTATATGTGTTCGGGGAATTTACTATCTTATCATAGAAGCATTAAGTTTGCTAACTTCGAACTTCGCTTTAGAAAAACGACAATGAGATGATCTAATTTTCTTTGCCCCACAAACATGAATGGACCATTTCATACGCTTATAGGGTCCTCATTAGTCGATAAACAAGTCCTTGGGCAATAGAAAAACAAGCAAAACCAACAACAATTTTCATCTTTGTGAACGATCATTTGCCGCGGTGTAGCAACGCTACTGTGACGTATAAGGCTTATCAAGCCCTCTCTCAGCCTGTGCGGTGTGAATTTCTATTTCTTGAGTGGGATCCCTACACCACGGCGTATGACCCCCGAAATTGCTAGATTTTGCTGATTTAGTCGATTTTGCTAGAAATCCAACTAAAAGCCAAAAAATAATCCAAAAACAACTCCCAAGTGGGTAATAACCCAACCAAAACCAAACATCGAGATTAATTAGGTTTTTTCCAAACTCAAACTCAAATACTTGTAAGTTAGGTTAACTTCCTAACACTGAGCATGTATCCGTACATCCCCAAGCGAATCCATGCTAGAAAGGGAGGATTTCATACTCATCTTATACCAACTAGGGTTTTACCAACCCAACTTTCAATAAATCTAGGGTTAGGATGAATTCCTAACTAAACTCTAGAAAATGGAACCAACTAATATCCATACAAACCCATAGCCATCCATACAATTCCATACAAATCATAGAAATCCATACATCTCCATACAAATCTCTAGTTTCGATACTTATCCATACCTTTCTTGGCTTCCTTTCTTATTCTTCCTCTACTTCTTCTCTTCTTCTCTCTTCTTCTTCTTCACGTTTTTGCTCCCCAAAAAATGAGAGATCAACTTGGTCTTATCCCCTTTTGACTTTTAATTTTCCTTTTATTACACTTTGGTTCTCAAACTCTCCTCTATTTGCAAATCAAGTTATGCCATTTATATAATAGCCTACCATCTTCTTATATTATGACTTTTTTGTCCCATTTTGAAAAATTCAACTTTTACCCTTGTATCTTGTACACAAATTCACGGGTTTGAAATTTTCCTTATGAGTGTGATTCTGAAAAATTTCAAAAAATGCTTAATATACAATTATGTTTAAGCGACTATGATGTATTTAGGTGTTACACCTTAATACGAAAAATAGCATGTTGTTATCGTAAATATAGAATTGAGTGATTTCGCTTTTACGCATACCTTATTACCATGGAGTTTCTCCTCTCTTGTTATGAATGTTTGATGGTCTTAGACAACCCCTCTGCTCCCGATGATGAATAAATAAGGGAACAAGGGGTCTCCTTGTCTTAGCCTCTCATAGGGTTAGTTAGCCCAACTAGTTCCCATTTACGAGGCCCGGAGTATGTATTGTGGTGATGCATTGTTCCATCCACTCCACCCATTTGGGTGCAAAACTCATTCTCCCCATTACTCCCAATAAATAGTCCCATCGAAGCCTGTCATAGGCTTTACTAATATCAATTTTGAGTGCCACCTCCCCTATTCTTCGTCTCCTCCTTGTCTTCATACGATGGATAATTTCAAAGGCCACCAATACATTGTCAGTTATGGCCCTTCCGAGGCAATGTTATTGTTCTTTGTCATCGATCTTGCTTGAATGATTTTCAACCTATTCACCAAGACTTTGGCTATGATCTAGTACAGAACATTGCATAATGCAATAGGTCTTAAATCCTTCATCTATATCGGGTTTGCATTTTTTGGGATCAAAGCAATAATAGTCACATTTAGGGTTTTTGGAAATTTACCTTGGTTGAGCTAATTGGTACCTGATTGAAATTTACCTTGGATGAATATAGGATAGACTTGAGTGTGCTTGATTCACATCCTCTTCAAACAATTTGTGGAAATATTTTAGTGCAACATTAGTTAGATCTTTTTGGTTTTCCCACCAATTTCCATCCTCATCCCTCAGCCTCATAATTTTGTTCATTCGTTTCCTTGTGTTGGCCAACTGAAATATCTTGTGTTTGTCCCTCATGAAGCAGTGTTTTTCCTTGCTTCCAATGAATTTCCTCCTATTCTAATAATTTGGAGAGCCCCTCCTTATGAGTTTTGAGGGTCTGTACACCCTCTGGTTTTGTCGAACCTCTATAGTAATCAATTTTCATCATCTGTTGTGTAATTTTGTCCTTGAATCTATTTGCCACCCCACGTCCCCACTTGGATAAAAATGCTAAACACTTATGCAGTTTTTCTGTAGCATTTTGATGATCCCTAGTGTCCTAGATTTTTGTCACCGCCTCATTCAAGGTTTCCTCCAGTAACCAACTATTTTCAAAAGCAGGCAAGGCTTCCTTCTAAAGGGAGCATGAGTGATATTAGATTAACTTGATGAATGATCCAAAGTGCTTCTGACCAAATTATTTAAACAGGAATTAGGGAATAAACTATGCCATTCTTCATCTACCATAACCCTGTCCAGTCTTTCTTATGTGTGGGGCTATTCTAGTGGCTACACCCGTGTGAATGGTACCCGTCTGGCCAGTCTTGGAGCGTGTGTTTGTGACAACTGCATTAAACCCCTTCATTAGCTAGAAAGGATGTGGAGCTCCTCCCTTTTTTTCCTCAGAGCATAAAATATCATTAAAATCCCCCATGCAACACCATAGGAGGTTTGAGACTTCACGAAGTTTTCTTAATAGGCTCCAAGAAAGGTGCCTTTTGTGTCTTTCAGGATGGCTATAAAAGCCCGTCAACCTTTTAAACTACCTCATGTTGTATACTACCCTATAATTGGGGTTATCATGGTTCCCATGTATGGTCAAAAACAAGATTCTATGAGGTGGAGCAAGAAACCATCCAAGATCACTCTTAGTGGCTATCAGGCTAGATGGTCCACAAGGGCACCTCGAAATGACAACATCTTTCCCCTTGTCTCAAGCATTTTCCCGGGTTAGAGCAAATGTGAAATAGTGGCTGAGAAGCCGTCTATAAAGATAGTATCTGACGATTTGCCTCTTAGAGTCCCCTTCAATATGTTACCCAGTACATCTTTGGTATGATATCTGATCCCTCTGTAAACGCAATGACTACTCCCAATGGCCGGTAGATATCATACCCTGACTACTTATGGATTGCAGCGTCCATGAACCTTAGTGAACAACCTCAAACACAAGGAACCCATATTTGTGTCCTTTGTGCATCCACACGCACCCAGACATGAACAATGTGCTTGAACTAGGCCTAAATGAACATAATAATTTGAAGTAACCAAAACACCAATTTTATCAATGCAAACTAATTTCATTATAAACCATGAAACTAAAAAACTAGAGAGTACATCTGAGACCTATGTTGTATACATGAGAGTCAAACACTTTAGTCTTAAGTGCTTTAGTAAAAGGATCTGCTAGGTTATCCTCAGATGCAATCTTCTCTACACAATCTCTTGAACTAGGTGATACTTCATTTCGATGTGTTTGCCTTTCCTATGATTCCTTGGTTCTTTGGCTTGAGCAATAGCCCCTATAACACCTCAAATTATACCTTAGTAGTTTATTTCATGTTTAGAGTATAATATAAGTAAATTTTGTATTTTTTGGAAATTTAAGTACCAAGGTTAAAATGGTAAAAATTGACATTAAGGACCCAAAGGTAATAATTCAAGAAGATAATATGTTATTATAAGAATTATATAAGTTGATGTGTAAACAGAATGAAACTGAAGGACTAAAATGTAAAAGGAGAAATGAAAGTCTAACTTGTGATAAGCCAAATATGGCCTTAAACCAAAAATTGGGATAAGACCAAACATGGTCTTAAAGATGAGGGTTTCTCCATTGGATTTAGAGAGCGTTCACGGTTTTGGGAGGAGGGAGCAAGAAGTTTGGGGTTGAGTTCTCCATTTCTTGGTGTTCCTTGTTCAAGTGGGAAGAAAAAAAGAAGTTTGGTTCAAGTCTTTGAAGATCAAAGTATGAAAATTTCTCATATGATGTTAGGAAATTAACCTAACTCCCTCTTTGTCTATGTTTGGGTTAGGAGAACCCTAACTCATAATAAATGTGTTTTTGTGGTTGGTTTAAGTTCAGTTTTGAAGGTTGGTTTGTTTTTGGTTGAATGATTTCTAGTGAAAATGGCCAAAACTGGTCCATTTCGGTTTTCAGCGCATACGACACCTCAGCTGGCGTAGGGAATGCATGCTGGTAGAGCTCGCCTAGGCGGAGGTCCCCTACACAACAGGCGGATTATACCCTCTCGAGAAGTTTATCTCGCTGGCGTAGCTCACGCCCTAAGCAAGCTACAGTTCTAGTATTGTTCTTTCTTTGGTTAATTCTAGAATCCGTTACTCTTTTGTTTGGACTTTCAATGGAAGTTAATTAGGCATAAAATTGGATTAATGAGGATCCTAATAAGTGAATGAAAGGGTCCGTACAAGTATAATAGTTATATGAAAAATGCTCTGTACCTCGTCGCCTCGGCGATCTTATCGTTGGGCAAACATTATTTCTTGCCCCTTATTTGCTAATGTCTTAAGAACAATATAACAAGCTCAATAATATATATAATGGTATTCATGTCGGAGACCGGATAATGAATGAATAAGCATATCTGATCAGTGCTATGACACTCTTGCTAGTGCTACGACACTTATATTATGTGTGAACCGTCTCTATTTAGTGCCGACACTCTGTTCAATGCTTGGCACTCACACTTTAATGCTCGACACTTCATTACGTGGGCGAGCATGTCTACGATCGATCTTGTACCTTACCTTTGGGTACCTATTGTCTTTAGTCACGTCATTCATTATTCTTGGTCTATACAAACAAAACATTTATATGATAAGAATATGAATAATGAACAATAAGAAAGCATAAAATTAGTTCGGTTATGTATTGTACCTATAGGTACATTACGTATAAGATCTACGTTACGAACTCCTACATGAGATATGTAAATTCGGATTAAAGGGTATGTTATGAAAACTCTTATATAGATTTTTGTTATCGTGAAACTCATTAAATCCATTTTGTTATGTATGTGGACTACCCCTCGTGGTCATATACGTTATCTGTTTCCCATAAGCTATAAACGCTTGCAGTGTTTCATCCGTGTAGTGCGAAGAGGGACATCAGGGTGTCTGCGTACCGGGAGCGACGCAATGATAGGAGTCCACTTGATGTAGGCTTTGACTTTTGGTTTTTGGAATGTAAATATAATATTTTGGTAATAGTGAATTTGTGTAAGTTCAAGTAAATGGGACTCAAGCATATATATGTACAGAATATTTTAAACACCACTACGGTGGTAGTTTTACAAGTTATATTCTGATATATGGATTTGTTTATTGAAATGGGCCCACCAATGTCAGAAAGTCATATAAAGAAGTCAGTCGGTCTGCGCCCCTTCTCTTCACCCGAGGCGGGGGATAGGGCATGACAACCCCACTATTATCTGTCTGAGATCATAAGATCAACATTGCAACATGACTCCTAATTCCATAAGGAATTTCCTAAGCCATCTTACTTGTAGGCGCCTTTGATCTGTACATATTCTTCCATAGTTGAATCAACAATACATGATTGCTTAATACTCCTCCAGTTAACAGCTGCTCCACCCAATGTAACAACATATCTAGAGGAGGATTTCCTCAAATTCACATTTAATTGAAAATCATAATTAGTATATCCTATAGGGACCAACACATCGCCATGATAAACTAGCATATAATCTCTGATTCTCCTTAGATACTTGAGTATACGCTTCATAATGGTCCAATGTTTCCTACCTAGATTAGACCGATACCTACTCACTATTCCAAGCCCGAATAGCGTATGTAGTCTAATTATATAACATCACATACATAAAACTACCAACTGCTGAAGCATATGGTACTGTCTTCATGTATTCTTTCTCTTCAGTTGTCTTAGGACACTACTCCTGAGAAACATTGATTTCATATCTAAAAGGTGTAAATACTTTTTTGGAATCTTACATGTTGTACTTAGACAATGTACTATCTATATAATTTTCTTGAGAAAGTGCAATAATCTTATTCTTTCTATCTCGTATTATCTTTATGCACTAGAAACTGCGCATCTCCCAAATCCTTCATTGGGCGAGTAGCCTCTTGGATCTTTACCTTGTGACATCTCAAAATTGCTTTCAATCAACAAAATATCATCCACATATAAAATATAAGGAAAAGCACTATATCATCTTGCATCTTTCTGTATACACAAGGTTCCTCTTCATTTTGATCAAAACCAAAAGATTTGATTACCTAATCGAAACGTTTGTTCCGTGATCTCGATGCTTGCCAGAATGCATGGACTTATGCAACTTGCATACCATGTGTTCTTGACCTTGGGCTATGAATCCATCTAGTTACATCATAGAGATGTTCTCTTTAAGAAATCCATTAAGGAAGGCTATTTTGACATCCATTTGTCATTTTTCATAATCATAATATGCTACAATTGATAGAAGTGTTCTAATGGACTTGATCATGGTCACTGGCGAAAAAATTTCCTCATAATCAAAACCTGATTTTTTATTATAACCTTTTGCCACCAATCTGGCTTTTTATGTCTCAACCTTTCCATCTACTCCTCTCTTTCTTTTACACACCCATTTACAACCAATGGGTTTAACCCTTAGGAGTAAATCCTGAAGTCGAACATTATTAGAATACATGAATTCTAATTCTAATTTCATAGCCTCTTTCCAAATATTGGAATCCTTATCATTAATTGCTTCATAGTAACTTGTGGGATCAACCTCATGTGAATCTAGGACTATCCATATAACGCCCTTCCCTCGATCGCGTCAAGTGAAGGGACATCACACCGAACAGAGAACTATTAACCTGACATTAGTGGGCCCATTTCAAGCATATAATTTCATGAAGACATAAACTTGTAAAACTACTACCTTAGCGGTGTTTAACTTGTCCTGTTTATACATGCTTGATCCTTGACTACTTATATTTACACATTCACTATCTCGAAAATATCCACACTTTACATTTTCATTATGACAAAATTGAATTACAGGACCTACATAAAAGAATCCTCTTTGTATGTTGTACAGCGAATGAGGGATGTCCACACGGCGACCTCTTTAGTACATACACGAATGAAAAACCCATGCTAAGCTTATGGCTTAGTGGGAAAACAGATAACATACATGACCACTTCTAGTGGTCCTCAATTACGATATGCATTTGGAAATAATTCACATGTCGGAGAAATTCATATCTCTGTAGGGTACTTACTCGAAATTTGTAACATAAGGTACCCATAGGTACACTACAATACAAAACTAAGATATGCCTTAACATCAGAATTGACTTATTTTGTTTTCATATTGTTCATTATTCAAATACTTATCATATAAATGTTTGTCTACATGGTAGTATGATATTTGAGAGGGACCTGACACAATGCGATGCGAAGGTCTGATCTGATGCGAATAAGTGTCAAAGCGTGAATAGACATGTCGCAGCTTGGTCGGGAGTGTTGTATCACTATGCGAGTCAGAAACTACTTAATTAGATGTCTTAGGTCACGCCAAAGCAGTGTCATATACCTGAATAGGAGTCTTGAGCACTAAGCAAGGCGTGTCTATTCATTCATTATCCGATCTTAAGCAAGCCTACAATTATGTGTTTCAGAGCTTTTTATACTAGTATTTATAACATTCGTTTAAGCTTTATGAAGTTAGAAAGCAAAATAGGAAGAGAAGATACGAGCAAAGGTCTGCGAGAAGACGGGTTGCGAGGCGGAGTGGTTGCGCCTAGCGAAAGGTGGTTGCTAGGCGGTGGTTCGCCTAGGTGAGGCATCCCTTCACCTTAGCGAAGCAAAAAAGGGTCAGAAAATGGTCTTGGGTTGCGTAGGCGAACAAACCTTTGACTAAGCAAAGCCTAGGTGAAGACGGCGGAGAGCCGCTTAGAGGCGAGCACTCGCCGCCTGGCCCGGAGAGGGCGTCGGGCTGGAGCAGTAAAAGCATTTTGCTATTTCACAGGCCGATTTCAGTAAAAACAAAACCGGATAAAAACCAACTCTGACCAGCTCAAACCAACCAAAAACACATTTATGGAAGAGTTAAGGTTTTTCTAACACAACATAACAAAGAATGAGTTATGATAGTTTCCTAACCTTGATGCCTTGAACTTCAAAGTAGCTTTCTTTTCTTTTCTTCCTTACTTGAACAATTAGAACTCCAAAGCAAAAGAAGAGAAAGCAAGCAAAATGGCGTCTTCTTGTCCCAACCGTAAGCCCTAGACCCCAAGCGAACAAATGAAATTCTTGTCTCTGAAAACGATTGTTCTCTTAATGCCATTGGCTCAAAATTTTACTCTTTTTCTTTTGGTCCACTCTTCTTCATTCAATTTGCAAATCAACTTATTAATATTTTATTTTAACATATGTCCTTTTAACTTAATGTCCATTAAGTCCCTAATTTGACAATTTATCATTATCCTCTTTACTTCTTTAATAAGTTCGGTTATATCATTTTTCACACTTAACACTTAAATTGCCGAAAAATACAAATTTGACTTTTATTATACCCTAAACATATCATAAAACTACTAGGGTATAATTTGGGGTGTTATAATCAAATATGATTCTCCCATCAACGTGAGCTTAACATGTGGTCTAATGACCCTCCCACTACGATGAGGCGTATTTGGTGTATTAGTATAAGATATTAGTGGTTGTGGATCAACATGAACAACATTGTCTTGGATGTTAGGGAATTCAGTCTTTTCCGTCCATTCATTCATATCCATAATTATGTGATTCATGATGTATACTTCTTACATGAACTTGGAATTTGTACTCGCAAATACATTCATGTCAGATTTACTATATAAAAATAGTAGCCCCTTGTACCTTTTGGGTATCCAACAAACTAACATAATTAAGACTCCATCTGACTTGTCATATGGCCTTTAACACATAAACAGACAACCCCATATCTGAATATGACTTAAATTCGGTTTCCAACTGTCCACATTTTCATAGGTGTATAAGTGCGGAAACATGTACCGTGTCGAATGTAGATATTGTCTAGGACATATCCCCAAAAGGATAAAGGTAATGTTGAAAAACTCATAATTGACCTTACCATGTCTAATAAAGTTCGATTTCTTCTTTTCGTCACTCAATTTTGTTGTGGAGTTCTTGGAGCACTAAGCTAAGATAAAATCACATGTTCCTTGAGGAAAGAAATGAATTCAATAGACATGTACTCACAACCTCGATCGAGCAGTGATTTAATGTGTCTTCTTAGTTGTTTCTTTGACTCAACCTTTAATTCCTTAAATTTATCCAAGGCCTTGGATTTCTCCTTCATTAGGTATACATATCCATATCTTGAGTAGTCATCAGTAAAAATGATGAAATACTAATCATAACCACCTCTTGCATGGACCTTAAATGGCCCGCTTTACATCTAAGTGTATCAAATCCAAACATCCCTTGACTTTAACTCCTTTTACAGTAAAGGGTCTCTTGGTCATTTTACCTTGAATACAATTCTGACATAGTGGTAGTTGCTCTAGGTTCAAAGTGGCTAATGGCCCACAACTGACTAGTCTTTGTAATATTTTCAAATTTATGTGACTAAGCCTTAAGTGCCATAACTGAGTTTGATTAATACTAGGCTCTTTTCTTTTCAATGATTTTTCCGCATTATCAACTTGTGCCACATGTAGAAACTTCATTTTCTTTCATAATAGAAACAAAAGTTTTATTAAAAGAAATTGAATAATTGTCATTATATAATTTAGAAACTAAAACTAAATTCTTTCTATAATCTAGAACAAATAAATAGTCATGCAAAACTACAACTGCGATCTCCTATAGTTATGAGTGATTGATGGTAACGGAAAGAAGACAAACATATGTATCTTCATAATCAAATTGGTATTGGTCAGTATGTGTTCATTGCCCCAGTGGCGCCCCAGCGGAGATGCGATGTGACTTGTCAACTGCGAAATACTCGTGGATGTTGGGTGGCTTGAGCACCATTCACGAAAATGGAAGAGTCCTTTATGCGGGGCTCTGCCGAGTACAAAACTTGTCTCGATAATCAACAATGTTCACCTGAGGTCTACATGCGAAGTAAATAATATGGCCCACTTGGGCCCCTGCATTAATACCCACAAAATATCCAACCAACTATCTTACATGGTTCAAGAGTTAACACATTACTCTTAATACAACATATATTAAAATGTACAATTTCAATACATGTTATACAACAATATCAAACCTTGTGCCTTTCTTCTAGCACGACCTCCCAGTGAGTGCAGCCTTCTGATTACTCCCTGTACCTAAAATGGTGATCCCTCGATAGGGTGAGCAAAGCCCAATAGTGATAATTTCCTACCTGAGATTACTCCCCACCTAAGTGCATATGTTATGGCAAACAATCACATTCAAGAAATTTCATGAACCTACTTGAATGTCTACATGCCCAAACCCATGTCCCGAGCCCTCATCGACTCCCTCACATATGCCTAAGCTAGAGATATTGAATAAAATCACCAGTTTTGAAAACAAAAAGCTTTTTATTCTCTAAAACTACGCTCTGAGATTTCGGTAAATACATTGGACTACCCTCCGAGGCGAATTGCTGGATATTTCTCAGAAACAGTCATGAGTCAGCCTCGAGGATATTTGTTGGACAACTCTCCAAGGCAATTCTTCGGAAAATCTTTCGTCGAAATTCTTTTTACAAACATTTTCGTTTTTGTTTCATTTCATGTCATGCACTCACTCCTAATATTCTAGGCTGCCCCAGTGCATATGGAATGCATTATGTCAATTTCAAATAATTTATGCTAATACAATTCACATGCACATATTAACATAATTAAATCACATAAATCATGTTATGCAAATTCACCATCAATAACACCAAAATTAGTTCACATGGGCTAATTAACAAACACAAGCAATTCATTTTGAATCACTTACAAAACACATTTTCACACCAAGAAAATCACGTCACTATTCACGTGAACAATGAAACCCTCGGGTTACTGTTCATGGCCACAAAATTTGGGATTTTCTCCACTCGGTTCAAAGCTTTTAAGACCGAATTTACAACTAAATCAAGCATCAGAATATCCTTAACCATACATATGACTCTTAGCGAAGAATATGTAGTAGGAAAAGATCACTGCCTCTTGGGGTTAATCGGAGCTTCCATGAGATCAGTCATGTAAGCGCCGCGTAGAATAGCTTTTACTTCTTCTTTCCGTCGAGCGAAGCCGTCGAATGGCCAGAAAATCTGAGAGAAAGACTGCAGCTCTCTCTAGAAATGAAATCCGCCTTTGCATGTCTCATTGCGTTTGGGCTTCAAATGGAGAAGATGACACTATTCGTCTTTGATCTTAATATCATTAACATTTCAAATAATTCTCATCGTATCCTTCTTTTAGATTTTTGACACTTAACAATCTGTGGTCAATTCAGCATGTCTACCACAATATTCTGTAATGTGTCACAAGAGTACATGTAATAGGTGACTTTTGTTACATCACATGTCCCTCAAAAACAGTTTATGATGCGATGCCGGTCTTATCAGCATTAAAAATTGAAGCCTCTCGAATTCAGCAGGTCGGCGATGGTAGTTTAGATTGTGAGACGATTCAATGGTGAAGTCAGTTTCGTCATCCAGGATATAGAAAATTTTAGTTTTACGAAATGGCCAATTTCTGAATTTTTCCGAAAATTAGAATTTTCTCAGGTCTTATAACTAGCATAAGACATGTATAATTATATATATAATTTGCACTTATAGTATATAATATAACATTCAAAATTACACACATCAGTACATGACAAATTAATTTCCATGAGAACTTGCTACCCTACTTTGGTGCTTCTCAAGTTAATAAAAGATATATAATCTAATCAATTCAAAAATTCACTTATCCTTAGACTAGATGATTGACTTAGAAAATAAATAGAGACTATTTTAGATAGTTTATTATTTTCTTCAAGTTAAGTGTATGCACCACTTATCTTAGTTTCAATATTTCTTATAAGAAACTTTAGGCTAGTTGCTCCACTAAAATATTTATTAATAACTAACATAAGGGAGTCTCTTAACTAGGATCCTCACATTTGTCTAACTTTATGTTGATCCCATAAACATGCCGAAGACACTTTACATGGAAGAGTGCATGAAGTATTATAAACCTTACCTCCACATATGTTTAAAAACTTGAGTGTTTTGAAGTTTATGTCCTCTGTCTGCTTATTCTTAAATTCAACCAATTTGATCTCTAAATTTCTCTAATTTAGTAAATTTATATAGTTCAACTTTAATTTTAAAGCACTATAAACATAATAGAAATATAAATTTTCTCGATCATATAAATTGTTTACTTTAATTTAATAATTCATCTACCTTAAAACAAAATATTTCTTAATTAAATCCATATTTATTAATAAATTAAATTATGTATCCTATTTAACAGTTATCCATTAAAAGGATATTTTTTGTTAAAATATAATTTGATTTTTAATAATTAATTAATTAATTTATCTATTAAAGAATAACTATTTTTAAAATATAATTTAATTCATGACAATAAATTAAATTATATATCCATTGAAGGATAATTCTTGTTAAAATATAATTTAATTCATAACAATAAATTAAATTACCATATCTATTAACCATTATCATTAAGGATAATTCTTGTTAAAATATAATTTGATTTCTATTAATAAATTAATTATTTATCTGTCCCCAAATTTATCTATTAAATAATTATGTATTCAAATATAATTGTAAATTCATAACAATAAATTAAATTATATATCTATTAAAAATTATCAATAATTCCACAAATTAAATATAATTCAATTCATAATAATAAATTAAATTATATATCTATTTAATAATTATCCATTAAAGGATTATTCTTGTTAAAATATAATTTGATTTCTAATAATAAATTAAATTATATATCTATTTAAAAATTATCCATTAAAAGATAATTCTTGTTAAAATATCTATTAATACGAATAAATTAATTATTTATCTATTTAACATTTACTATAATATAAATCCTTTTTAAATAGTTTAATTCCTAATAATACTGAAAATTATCCTTCTATTTAACATTTATCTACTAAAAGATAAATCTTATTAAATATAATTATTTCTAATAATAAATCATTATTTATCAATTTAAAATTTATAAATCTTGTTAAAAAATAATTTAATTCCTCTGTAAATTAAATTATTTATATATTTAACATTTATCTATTATAAGATAAATCTTGTAAAAACATAATTTAATTCATAATAATAAATTAAATTATTTATCCATTTAAAATTCATAAATCTTGTTAAAAATAATTTAATTCCTCCTAATAAATTAAATTATTTATCTATTAAAAATAAATCTTCTTAAACTATAATTTAATTCCTAATATCAAAATTAATTAAAACTAAATTTATCCCAAGTTTTTTTCTCAATACAAAAATAATCAATTAGTTAAACAAATAATTTTCTTCAGTTCAAACCAACTGAATTAAAGGAAACATGCACTTTCATTAAAATGTTTGCTTCACATTATATTTGTGCATCAAGAATTTGCATGAAACATCTGTTTCACCAAATGAATTTTATTTATAAATCAACCACGATATAGGTGCACCAAACATGCCACGACTAACCTGTAATATCTACCAATGATTCTAGTTTGATCGTTTGATGTTATGCGTGCATATAATCAATAAATTTTTTTTTATTAAACTTGTAAATCTCAAGATTTCAAATAAATTCTAAACCCATTCTAAAACCAAATGTTTGGAGTCTCAGGGACATCCATCCATAAATTTATGATTCATACATACTTGGAAGCAAAGGTAAACAATGAGCAAAAAATATGTTTAATTCGTTGATAAAATATCTGCAGAATGAGGCAGTTTGTATATGAATCTACAACAAGAAAACGATTTTGTAGGTCTTATTCTGAATGTTGGCCCCAAAGACAAATCACCTTTTATTATTTCGGATCTTGAACATAGAAAAATTCTCTTTCCTCTAAGAAAACAATTCTACTCCTACCTATAAACATAACTAAATATATGCATATTTATATTTCTGTCTTATTATCTGATATTGAATCCATATATACTTTGGAGCTATAATTAACTCCTTATAAATTCAATTATCAACAATTAAAATTCTAATTTACTAATTGGGCTTAGTTCAAACAGTTTTATCACAACATATAAAGTGGTCTGGTAGACACGTCTGATTCTCAATCCAGTCTTTTTCTACATTTTAAAGAATCTAAATTTGTGCAGACTAGTCAAAAGGTGATCAATGGTCATCTCAAAAACATTGATATCATTAAGCTTTTTGTCAGTTATATTTTGTTTTTATTATGTTTGTTGTTTTATTTATTTTTATTTTATTTTAAAAATCATTATTGCAAACAAAATATGCAAGTGTTAGATGGATGGATTTTAACATAGGAATTAGATCAATTCAATTTAAAGAGAATATTGTGTATTCAATGAAAGGCATGGACTGAGGAACAGTTCGATCGTGAATTAAGTGATCTTGAAAGAAAATAACTTCTTGGTTCCGTAACACAATCATTAAAAATGAATATGTTCGCATTTTATTTTGTTCGAAGCTACTGCAAAAAAAAACTGTGCAGGCGAGTTTTACCATTAGATGATGATTTTATTTTTTGAGATCGTGTTTTCCTGGACCATTTGTTATGATCTCAACATATAAAATCACAATGCTAATGTCTAAATTTGTTCTGATCTTCGGGGTATAGGCAGCATGACCATGAACACTGCAAAAGGACGATCCGGCAGCGGTGGGCGTGCCTCTGGAATTGGTCGTCGATAATATGGAGAGAAAAGAAGGAGGTTAAGGCGTTAAATTATACTTTCCCATAATGAAGTTTTCTTTTACATATACTCGAATTTCTCCTTGATTGTAGAAATATAATCTCAAGTAATTTAGTGATAGATAAACTATTTCTTATTAAGAAGTTAATGTCCCCATTTATCCTTTTGATAAACAAGGATAAAATCTGTTTCCATATCTGAAGTTATCCTTTTGAGAAATAAGGGATTTGAAACTAGAAAATGTGGATCAAATTCTTTTTGCATATTTTGCCTCAATGTCATTCCTGCTTGAACTTTCCAAATGTGATGAATGGCCAGTTGGGGACTTAGATCCAGAGGTTTAGGACTCTTAAATGCTGGTTGAATTCTCAAATGCGGTTTTATCGATAAACCGTCTGAGCGAAGCATGATGCGGGCGGACTAGGCCGCATGAGTACCAGGCCTATTAGATAGTGGATCAGGCAAAGTCACGGCATTCACACACACATCTAACGGTCAGTTTCTCTATAAGAGCGAACTTTATAGTTGAGCCATTTTTCCCTTTGGAGTTTAAAATAGAAAACGTAATTTAGGACTTTTCGGTTATTCTATTTTGTTTGTGCTTGAGGCACTTTGCATTCAAGTGGCAAATGAGTGGAATAGTATCACAGAATAACTAGAATGATCTTGCCAAAAACAAATACTATGACGTAATATGTAAAAATGAATAGAAATAAATAAAAAAAAATCATTCATATTCCTTTTTATGTAAAATTTTAATTTCATTATATGAGTTGGACTTTGGAAATGAAACTAAAACAAAGTTATTTATAAATCAATCTCTTACTTTATAATCTTAAAATATACCCACTTTAGACAAAATTACCCCTCGATATGTCTTTCCATATCACCCCCAAATTCAACAATTCTCTCTTGTTTTCTTCTAGCATTTCATTCCTTGAATTAAGCCAAACAACACTATGTGTTCATCGTTGTGTACCAGAACAAACTTGAAGGATGTTAAGTCTAAGTTTTTAACACATTTTCTCTACTAACTGGATTTAACCTTTGTTGAAGTCAGCATCTATTTTCTGAGGTGTCAAGTCAACCACTTTGTTTGGTGTCTCTCGGATTCTCAGAGACTCACAGGATGATGAAGTCTGCTGGCAGAAACTCAGACAATAGACCTTAGCACATATTTGTTCTGATGGCATGTCGGCTCTCGATGCTTTGTGTAGATTGAAGCAGAGAGATAGAAAATCACGAATGTCTCACAGTGCCCATCTGTCTCTTCCATCCTTTCTATTGTCATTTCCTCCTTGCATATATGGAGGATGATGATCACTTTGGAAAGTGGGTGATTGGTTTTCAAATGCTCTCTGGGAGCGTGCTTTCTTTACGCGATCAGCTGTTTTCCTTTTGAAGTCTCAGTGATAAATCTTCAGCACGAGATCGTTTGATGTTTGGTCAGATTCGTACGAGGTTTGTGGGAGGATATGTTCTTGATCTATAAGGGATCAACCGGGAAATCATTGGCTGGTCATCTTAACAAAGCAGCATACAAACTGAAGAAGGTATTAATACAGGCAATGTGGTCCAAATCCGTGCATGGGATACTTAGGCCTCTGGGCTTTGATCCATTTTGGGCCTTGAGTAGGGACATGGGGCCCGCCATGGCCCCTCATGCCCCACCACTGTTTGGCGAGTTCGATATTCCCCAGTTGGAAATGTCAAGCCCGGATCCCGACCCGACTTAGAATAAGTAAGTCGAACGAGTTCGGGCGGGAACTATATCTTGGGACTCTCATTGACTGTTGCTATCATAGGCCAGACATACACAGTAGTATCTGAATAATTCTGTAATAATAAAAATCAATTACATATACAAAAGAACTACCACGGGAGTGGTGTCTATCAAAATCTATCCACATATACTAAATCCATTTACTTATACATGTACATTCTGTGAGATATGTTTTGCGGCGGAATCTAATAATATATCCGCATACTCCTTCATTGGGGTTTATCTTACTCCCCATATACATATCTAATACAAAACATACGACGAGATTATGCCGAGCTGGCTTTCGTGAGCACCTATCTCTGAGATGAAGCACTCTGGCGATGTGGGATGTCCTCTATCCTTTTCTTCTGCCCACGCCACCTACGGATTGACACGCGTGCTAGCACTGCAACAGTGGGAACATAACTTTGGATAAACACCAATGGTAACAGTGTCTATCACAGCTTATACATATCCATTTCA
Organism: Tetrastigma voinierianum; assembly: GCA_016808115.1. Taxonomy (NCBI): domain Eukaryota; kingdom Viridiplantae; phylum Streptophyta; class Magnoliopsida; order Vitales; family Vitaceae; genus Tetrastigma; species Tetrastigma voinierianum. Next base: position 142,981 of record JAEQBH010002451.1, read on the forward strand.
TATATCTATACATATTCATATAACTTTTGTGCCTCATGCTACATTCCTTTTCATGTCAATCTTTTCCGTTACATGTTCTATGTCTTTGGCATATCTCTGTATCTATACTTTACTATATTCCCTGTTTCTGCTTTACATATTCTATACTTCTCATCTTTATGACTTATTGCCTTTCCTTATACTATTACTTATATCATTTCTTAGGCGTATGTATCATGTCTTATTTCATGTAGTGGCTATCGCCCATACTATACTTTTCATTCTATATTCATACTTGTACTATCGTATACTTTCTGTGTTATGATTTCTATGCTTGTACTTTTCATATATCTTGTCATCATGCTATTCATCCTTCATATACATTTGTACGTTCTTATTCTATCATATACTTTGTACTTTCGTATACTTTCTATACTTTAATAATAACGTGGCCAAAGCGGTAAGCAATCATATCTTTGTTTTCATATTACGTGATTTTCTATCATCCTTTCATATCTAAGTGAGATATAAGACTTATACTTTTACTATCATATCATGCCTATACTTATGTTTCCATATGCTTTCATGTCTTTTATATTACGTCTTGTCTATATATACCTTCATCTTATACTTTTATATATTACTTTCTCTTTCATGCTGTAAATCATGTTAGCATCAATGTGATATGTTCATACATTATCATGCTCTTGTGTTCATATACTTTGTACTTTTATATACTCTATACTTTTCATGTGTTCATCTTTCTGTGCCTGCTTCTTGCTTTTCATATTCTATTACATATTCTTTCATATACTTTCATGTCCTCTTATCTTGTATTTCTTGTTCTTGTAGCGGTATATTATCATCGCATAAGCAGTCTTGTACTTTCACTCTCATATCATATACTTTAGACATTTCCTTTACATATACTTTTCATTTTCTTTTATGTTCATGCCTGCGAATACCTTAGAAACGGATACGAGAAATAACTGTATGTACCCGAATGTACTATCACTATACGAGACAATAATTTCTAGTATATGTACGAGAAGTACTATCGATCTGACCGAGCGATGATCTCTCTATATACTGACCCGAAACGGGGCCATATACTCCCGAAGGTATCATCAGCTGTACGAGACAGTGACCTAACAACTGTAATGATCAAGCGCGGGATCTATGTCATCGACCGAGCAGAGGCCTCGATATTTGTATGCGTATCTTTGCTGACGGCTGTATCTTATAGGCCCCTATCTATCCCTCTACACGTTCGAGACACGAGGCAATCGGTTTTGTTATTTTAATATATTTCATGGCATGAATAATGACATCATGATTGTATGCAATATACTATCATTACTTTAATCGTATTCGTTCTCATATACGTAGCTTCATGTTCACGGTTCTCATGTATTTCTCTATATTACATATATTCCTATATTTTTTATCATGCATACATTTACTCATTCATATATTCATATATGCCCCTGCTCGAGTCTCTTATTAAGTTCTCATATTTTGCTATAATACATATATTCCTATATTTTTCTCATGCATACATTTACTTGTTTATATATTCATATATACCTATCATTCGTGTACAGGTACTCATTCTTGTGCTTTGTCATCTTTTACTTATCTCTATTGGTCTTAGCATTTATGCATTTCTATCATGTGTTCCTAGCATGTTCCATTTATTCATTTAGGTATGTCTATCTATATATTCATATCATATAATCTATATTCATATCTCATCTACTTATAACATCTTATATCTTGTTAACATATCTTCATGTACTTTGCTCAGTTTATCATATCTTATGACATATACCTATCATATCTTATAACATATCACCATACATTTCTATACTTGTACGTTTGGCATGCTTGATCGAACCTATCTATCTCATTAGAAGATGCGAGCAGAGACTCTTCCTTTGATACCCATAGGTACTTTTTTCTTATCTAACACTCCTTTACATATGAATCTACATATATTACTATTTCTTGTTCATATCTACATATCATTTTCTTACCATATGTTTAATTAACTTTAACCAACTGGTCATACACTTGGTACAACAATTCAATTTTCAGACAAGATGTGGGCACCGTGCATTCGTAGCATATGGTTAGATTCTGAACTCAACTGATCTTTCCATAGAGTTCAAGAATCGCGATAATGGAGTCCCTAACGAAGGAGTTATCTGATCATAGCGGTGAAGAAAATCGGCAACTTGCAGCACTGCGGCGGCAGCGTACTTGTCTTTTGTCATTTTAGAGGTCTTAACTTCATATTTGACACTAGTTCTTTGTACTCCTTTGAAGCTAAGGTGCTAAGGGTTCTTCTCCAACTAGAATCCTCCAAGACACGAAACTCAGAATATATGTCCCTAAATAACCGGGATTACTCACGTTAAAGCAGACAGAGGAAATTGGCTTGAACATAGCCCCACTTTAGTGTCTAGTCCAAATATGATCGGAAGGTACCTGACTTGAGGTGCTGTTGTCATAGTCTAGTTTAAACAACTTGATCACTTAAATCAGGATAGAAATACAGGCAAGTTATGGCCAAAATATTAACATTGGTCCAAAATAGAGCATTGGGTACGGTATTAGTCTGCGTACCAGTGTGGCTTATGGTACCGGTACCACTCTGTTTGGTACCGGTACCACCCCTGTTTCCATAAAAGGTGGTTTTTCTCCCATTTTCCATATTTGCTGCAAATCAACTCAATACTCAATATACTCATCAAAACCACTCCATATCCATCTTGTAACCTCTATTCTACTCAAATCATCTTTCATTTCATATCTTTCTTCACAAACCTATCATGAATTCCTCTGAAAACAACTCTAAAATGGATAACCTTGTACATAGAAACCAAAACAAAGATTGGTGAGTTCTTTCTAACCTAACCATTACATGCAATTTAAATAACTCAGAGGAGGATTCCATATTCTCTTATTCATTTAGGGTTTTACACCGCCTCTTTCAATAATTTTAGGGTTTGGATGAATCCTCCTAAACCATAGGTTTGGGGACAACTATAACCATCGATGCATGGAAATTCCGCCTGAAGCTTTAAATTCCTGCAATGTTGAATTCATACTAATAATTATAGTTCCATGCAACTTTTTTATGCCCGTTTCCTCTTCTCTTCTCTCCTTCTTCTCTTCCTCTTCTCTTCTACTTCCTCTTCTTCTTCTCTCAGTTTTTGGTCTCGAAAATAGAGACTGATATATATCCATATTTTTGAGTTAAGGCCATGTTTGCAGCGCTGCATTTCTTCTTTTCTCATTTTTGCATTTAGGTCATTTCTCTCTTTATTATTCTCAATTTAACTTATTTAATTTCTATTTTGGCATACAAGCTATTCTTATTATGTCATTTATATCCTATTTTGACAATTTACACGTTTGCCATATTCCTTGTACAAATTTCGGGTTTGCTTACTTTATTTTTTAGCATTCTTTTATTAGGAAAAATACATTTTCTTTTATTATACTGAAACATGTTATAAAAGAACATTTTTGTTTGTCTTAAACTCAGTTTTTAAGCCTAGATGAGTTGTATGTAATTATGACGCCATTTGGTGTAATTAATAGAGAATTGTGTTTACGATTACATGTGTTGTTTTGCCTTATTTTTATTGTGCTTGGCTAACTGGTGATCAAGCGTGGACTAATTTCTTGGGACATGGGTTATGGCATTTGATGTTGATGAATTCAAGGATGGATCTGCCCTTACGGTTTCTTTGGCTGAACCGACTTGGTTGTTACTGCCTAAGCGATCCATCGTGGGGCATAAGAGGCTGGCGCAGGCGCGAGCGCAGCGTATTTCGTTCGGCATTGCTAGTAAGTGGGCGTCGTTGGGATTCAAATCATTTGGAGGGTGATGAGTCGACATTTAATCTTGATCGTAGGTGCTAGACGCCTTATAGTTAGGGAGTCATAATTGGATTTCATCTGCTCCCATCGTGTCCACACCATTTCCTTGTTTCCCTTCTATTCAAGAGTTGCTGCAAATACTTCACTATAGGGTTACGTGTTTTGCGAATGTAGTTTTTCCGGCGTTTGTCTACATCTTCTGGCCTTGATTTTGTCTGATGCGTTAGATTCGATTCTTTGGCATGTGACGTGCGAGAGCGCGTGGGAGGTGTTTTCCAAATACGCTAGAACTAGGGGAGTTTTTTCCTTGGCCTGGTGGGTTCATGTCGTTCGCCCTTTACGGTTTAGTATTCTGGCATGGGCCCGAAGGCTCCCCTTTCCCCTGCATCCTTTACTCTTTATGCGCGCGATATGGAGAGAGGTCGAAGAGACTATTCCACTAGTGGTACGGGCCACGAGAGGACTGGCCGGATCGTCTTCTGCGGCATCATTTCTTCTCTGTCCATGGAGGAGTTGAGGTCTTATTTCCAAATTCCTGACAATATCGATATTGAATTGACGGACGGTCCGGCCGAGTCCACTATCGGTGAAGGAGACGGTGCAATATATTTTACCCGGGAACAACTCGTAGCGGGGCTTCGCTTCCCCATTTCGTCTCTAATCAAGTAGTTCCTACACTTCTCAAGAGCGCCGCCTACTCTTATCCATTCGAATGTTATTTGGATCCTGATCGGGTGTAGCGTACTGAACCTCCTTTACCAACTGGATTCGAATTTAATTACCCCTTGAAGATGGCGCACGGAAGTCGGCCATCCCTGTCGGCCTAGAGCCCCCGACTGCAAGTTGTTCGGGACTCCCCGACTCGCCTAAGATCGAGGCGAAGGGCGTGATCTTGGTGAAAGGACCGTGGTATGAGACCCTAGGCTCCCCTGACCTCCCTTTTACTTTAAACCGAACAATGTCATTCCCAGGTGTATTCAAGTTGTGGAATGCGTATGTCGGCTATCGTTTTTTGTCGTGTTTATCCTCTTGTGAGGGCGCGTGTTGTGTAAATGTACTTCTAATAATGCAAGTGCAGCGTCGCCCCAGTAATATAGTGTACCAATGAGTACGGATGTCGATCACGAGGATATAGGTGTGTTGACTCTGAGAAATTGCTTTTAGAATGTTATCTGGATATACGTAATGTGTGAAAGGGTACTATTATCGCAAAGATATAAATTAAACTCTTGAATTGAGCGACTTACTATTTAATGGGGACTAGGGTTATGTCTCCCTTGCCCTTCCGATGGATTATTTCTTAAGATGATATTGTCGGTCTATTCATGATTTGTGTGGCAAGGTGATCTTGCTACGAGATACCCTCTCTCTGGGATTGTATTCGCCTATCTCAGCTAGTAGAGTTGAGTGTATCTCTACTGACTCATTGCTCCAGTACTTAAATGTTCTAACCTTAATTGCCACCTTCGGGATCGGGAATATCTCTATTTCTTAGAATCAACCAAAGGCTGCTCTACTCTTATCTAGGTATCCTCATCTCTCGAATCTCAGATCTCTAGTATGATCATGCTAATGTTGGCCAAACATACCATATGAGTGATCCACAGATGTAAGCGGATGATAATGAATCATAAATCCCAATGAATAATATAAATTAATAAACTTTAATCCATTCAAGCGGCTGTGTGAGTTCAGCAGAATACCAGAGTTTAGATCTAGAACATCGCGAATAAGAAAATACGATATGTGATATATAAAACACAGTTCCCATTATCTGGCAAAGAAAAATACAAATCACGGGCTCTTCTTCAAGATCGATGTCCTTCTTTGCTCACGATTTCATGCTGGTTAAATACGATTCCCGATCTCCGTCCTCGGTCAGTTTCCCATTTTGCCTTTTAATGATTGAAGAGGGCTTCGCGGCGTCGCTGGCGTTCAATATCCTTATACCTTGCCTCCTCTTGCTCAAAATTGCTTCAGGCGCCTTTTGCGCAATTGCACACACGCCTTTACAATCCTGAAGTATTGAATTATCCGGCCACAAAAACTACTTATTTAAATATAAAATAAGCAGCGTAAAACAGCCTTGGGTATAATCGGGAGTGTTTTAGGCACTCATCACCCCGAACTTAGTTTCTTGCTTGTCCCCAAGTAAAAGCCCGGCTCCTAAACCTAACACACACTCTGTACTATAATCTAGCTACAGATCATGTTGTCAATCTTGATAAAGAGAGATCAAATTAGATCGACTCGCACCTCTCTTTAGTTACATTTTGAAGTTCTGAGTTCGCAAATGTGTTCGAATTCGAAGAACTAGGTTGAACTCGGTGGAAATTCGCCAAGTGTCTCGACCTCGATATATTCAATGGCCTTTCCCAATGATTCTGTAATATAGTATAAAGAAATGATCTCTAGTGTATACTTAAGTTCAGAGCTTTGAGCGGTTAGACTACTTTTCATTGGGAAAATCTAACTACAAGAGAAGATAAACGCACCGTTTACTTGATATCTAATATATCTACTCACTACATAGAAGACAAACTAGTGCCCATAAGTTTATGTTAGTGTCCATGTAGCGAGGATTAGTTGGTGACTCCCACCGGTTAGTTAGGAGCAGGGCATTCGGTTCCTGAGCGTCACCAGAACACTCAACTAAACCTAAGGGCCTAAGGCTGTGGGAAACTTCCATCTTGTCCTATGGCAGACGTGAAGTCAATGACTCCGGCCGGTTGGCTCAGGGCATTGGGCTTTGAAATGCCCCTCGATTGTCTGCAGGATTCCGATTGAGCTCCAGCATTCTATGCCTAAATAGTCATAACTCTTTTTTTCTTTTTTTCTTTCATTTTTGGGCGTGAGAAGGCAATCCTCTTTATTCCACGGTGTCCGTCTCTTTGGTATTGAGGCTCAGGGGTTTGTTGAACCTTGTAGTAGTTGGGCTCGCTTTGTATGTAACGAGAAAAAAATGTTCGGCCGATTTTAGCGATTTTAGGATTATCGGTTTGGAGTGGAAAAAAAAGCCATGGAAAAATCGTTTGAAAAATTTGGTGAAAATGCGTTGAAAAATCGGAAAAATTCCGACATTTAGTGGGATTTTCGGCGTCACAGGCTGGAGCCCGGCGTGCGGAAGATTTTCTCAAATTTTGGCGATAATTTAAGAAAAAAATCGCGATTATCAAACGATTATCGGCGTTTTTAGAAGCGTTTTTAGAGCTTTCACGGCCTTGATTTGTCTGGTTTGATCCAGCGGTCGATTTAGTCCGCCTTTTTGCAGATAAATCAATTTGCTATTTTTGGCGATCCAGGCTGATTTTAAATGCGAAGCGATCTAACGGTCTAGAATGATTTCTGCCGGATATATGATGAGTTAGCGGTGATTTGAACCCAAAATCAAAATCCAGCAGTTTAGAAATAAATCGCGATTTTGACAATCCAACGTGACTATTTTGACTCAAAAACTTTATAAATACCCTAAATCATACAATATCATTACAAACTCTATCCATCCCACATCTAACCTCCATTTCACTCTCAAATAATTTTGTTTTGTTCTTTATCTGATCTTTGAAGATGTTAGAATTAGGTATGTTTCTTTGTTCATTAATTTTTGTTTTAATATATTTGATTTAGTTTTATTTTTATTGTTCAAGTAGTTTATAATCTATAATTTTATATTATAGTTTTTATTTTAGTTTATAATTTTACATTAATATAATTTTAGTTAATTAATTATATTATTTATTTTAAAGACTTGATTATTGATATAATTTTCAAACTTAGTTATTTACTATAACAGATGGCCATATGTAATGTTTGGAAATGTTTTATTTATAATCTATATTTTTATATTATAGTTTATAATTTGATAATTTAATTTTTAGTTAATTAATTATATATTATTTATTTAGAACTTAGTTATTTGATATATAATTTTCCAAAGCGAGTTGAATTTATAATAGAATGGCTACTTAGGTAATGTTTGAGTATTTTGATACTATAATCTATGTTTTATATTGCCAAAGTTATAATTTGATATTTAATTTTTAGTTAATTAATTATATTATTTATTTAGAACTTAGTTGTTTGATATATAATTTTCCAAACTTAGTTGATACTATAATAGAATGGCTACTTATGTAATGTTTGAGTATTTTGATACTATAATCTATATATTTTTATATTATAGTTTTATAATTTGATAATTTAATTTTAGATTAGTGGTATATTATTTGTTTAGAACTTAGATTATTTGATATATAATTTTCCAAACTTAGTTATTTACTATAATAGAATGATAGCTACTTATGTAATGTTTTGAAGTATTTTGATACTATAATCTATACACTTATTGAGCTTTTTGCATTACACGATATTTTTGTCAAAATATCCACATAGATGTTCAGATATTTAGATATTTCAGTAAAATCAAATGTAGATATATGTCAGTAATCTGATATTTTGTTCCACTTGTGCATAACCTAGAGATCATTTTGTGTAATAGGTGTGATAGGCTCATTGAGAAATGGTTTCTTGAATAAGTAGTGATTCACTACTTTTTCCCCTCTATTCCAACTAATTACCGAACTGGCTTTGACCAATGCAACCTTTCTTTATTATTCGTAAGGTTCGACTAAAAATTTGATCCCTACTCTAAAGCATGGCATCATCATAGCAGCTCCTAGACAGACACACACGTAATATGAACACACAAAAGCAAACGCTGACTAAACCTGGCTTCGATATCTAGGATGAAGCGGTATTAAAGTAATTCGTGAAACTGCGAAATATAAATAACATGCATAAATAAAAATAATCGGCACTAATAAAATAAACGATCTTGATCTAATAAAAAACTAGTGCCACTCCACACCCCCAAGCAAAAATATCTAGTGTCCCAGCATGAAAAAGAAACCTTGATGGGAGTGAAGAACTCCCAGTGATAGCTGGTCCCTTCTGCGGTGAGTAAGCCAGTCATGGTGGTCAATCTGAATTGAACAAGGATATTTGGGCTTTGGAGGGAGTAGCTGCTGAAGAATCGTGGCTTTGGTTGGCCAACAACATGCGCATATCGAGCTAAGCGCCTCCGTATCTGTGTGATGAGGACTCTAGGATTGTATCTGGGTCTGCCCGAGAATGCACATCAGCGCTGGTAAAGTGAGCAGGATTATCGGTCGGGTGAGGGGCGGAGGAGCTGCCTCCAGTGTTCTTGAGTGGTGTGGAGGTGGGTGGAGCAGACACCAATGTCACCACCAGGGATGTCGGGAGTCCAAAACGGACACGATGAGTCGTGAGGCTGGAGTCCTCGTCAGGGCTCATAGTGGAATCATGAACCCCCTCGGGTCGTGGTACACACCAGTTTGTCCTCTTGGCCCGATATGGCCTTGATAGGTGTAACCGCCTCATTTTCATCCCAGGGGCACCCAGGCTCTCCATTCCATAAGCCGCCGTGAGAAGGGTGCCCCAATTCGGCGCGTCGGTTATGGAGGATGATATACATAACTTTTGACATCAAGAATATCACGAATGATGGCATAGTTGATTAGAACACGCTTGGCGGTCACTTCACATTAGTCTTGAATGAGGCGGCGTGATAGTAAGAAGTGATGCGAGCCTTGAGAGGATATCGCGAATGCTTTGGCGCGGGTGGACTACATGGCCTCACTATTGATTTCCTCACCCGGCGCATTAGTCAGAACCCGAATGACAGGGTAGTGAGGTCTTCAGTAAAGCCGATCGAAAACGTCGAGGGGACATGGGCAGATCATAATAGTGATTGACTCCGCGCACTGAAGTCGGCCAAAACACCCTCGCCGAACCTTCTTGGCGGCGTGGGGCGGGTGAGCGTAAAATTCTACGCACCACACTCATCAGCGACGGGATGAGGTGGTTGGCAAAGTGCTCGCCACCCCTTTGCCGCAATCGTTTTGCGGAAGAAGTCGTCAGGGTGATGAAACCCCTTCTCCTTGATAAACGATCGGTTCTGCAGATGACCAAAGCCTGCGTGGCTTTCATTGGTGCTGACACATCACATGGTGGGGTCGAAGATCCTCCTTGGGTGAGAATAAACACAGTATGTCATAATTATGGCGACTTCTACCTCTTTCCAGACATTGGATGAGAAACTCAAACTCTTAGGAGGGTAAGGCAATGAAGAAATTGCACCAGGATTACCTCAGCCGTACCAGACAATTTAGAAACACCTAGAGTGCACTGGGGAAAGAAGACTAACTAAGTGCACCGGTGACCTAAATGTGACCAAACCTAAAATAAACCGAAATGTGACCCTAAATGTAGACCCTAAATGGGGACTCTAGACCTAAGGTGATGAAGTGGACCGGTCTGAGACCTAGAAATGGAGTGTAATGTGAATACGAGACACAGGCGGTGGATTGGGTTTCACGGATGGTGAAGGTGATGAGTCTTAGGTGGTGTCTTGGGGAGAGTGTGGAGGGCAAATGGCACTCCAGGCCCACGTGTAGCCAAGGAACTACGGCAAGGATCGGTGTGGAAGGTGGTCACCGAGAGGGAAGGAAACTGGGGTTTATGATGTGTGGGAGTAGAGTGAACCAAAATGAGAGGTGACCATGGAGCCTTAAAGCGAGAACGTCGTTGAGACAACGTCGCGACGGCGTTCGAAACAACGTCGCCGCCGATCGGGTACCAACGTGGCGGCGTTTATAATAGCGTTATAGCGTTCTGAGAATGGGTGAATCAGCGTCGGCGGCGTTGGGAGATCAAATGGCGATGTTCGAGAGAGATTCAAAATCAGCGTCGCTGACGTTGGGATCTCCGTCGTGGCGTGCGAAGGAGTGTAAAAATCAGCGTCGCGACATTCTTGCGAGGCACTCAAAATCAAAAATTGCGACATTCTAGAGCACTGAAATCGCGTCGACGTTGGAATCTCGCCGCCGCGCGTTCGAAGAAGAAATTAGTGTCAGCGTTGAGATCAAATCCGCGGCCTTTAGATTGCAAGAAGGCTCGAGAATGCATTAAGCAGCGTGTCTAAGATAAGAGACACTCCCTCTTGTAAGTAATGACTCCTCTGGACTTTTGTAATGCTCTGCATAAGCGGATCCCTCTCAGTACTTCGTTAGCGAGTCACAGTAAACAACAAAAAAAGATACGATTACGAACAAAATCAGCAAACCAACATAGCTGACGAGACAATAAAATTGCTGAAGGGGAAAATTGCAAGAAAAACTGGGTTACCTTCAGCTTCATGGCTAATGTGGGTGCTCGTGACCTGAATATCAATGATAGAGACACGAGCTCGTCATTTCCTTTCTTGAACCCAGTCAGTGCGATCAAGGAATGATACCTTATCTGCTTGGAACTATAGCCCTGAAATAAACTGTCGTTGGGTGGTAAGCGTGAATGTTCCTTTCTCGAGGATGTGTAATCTGCCCACCATGTGAAAAGACGGTCCTTTGTGAAGGCAGGACCATCTCAGACTTGATTTTCACGGAAAGGGGAGTTTTAGACGGAGTTGAACAAGAGAACTTGTTGTCTCGCTTGAATTCCTTCCTGTGTCGTTTATCGTGCAAGACTTTTGTCTTTTCCTTGTAAAATACGGGCATTTTCATAACCCGTTCACGAATCGTCTAGTTCTTGAGTTGTAGCGGTCGCTTCGCGACCAATTCGCATCCATGTCGGTTCTAGGGTTGCGGAGGTTGCGGTAGGCTACGATGTCAATTCCCTTTGGAAGATGGCATCGCTTTGCCATAAACAATTCTAAAGGGTGACATACCCGAGGGTGTTTAAATCTTGGTATGCCCGTAATTTTCAATCTTTTAAGACCAATCTTTCCTGGAACTGTTAACTGTCTTCTCCAGAATGGACTTAATTTCTCGATTAGATACCTCTGCTTACCCATTTGACTATGGGTGATACGCAAGAGATGTACGATGGCGTACCCCATACTTTAAAACCTTGTCCAACCACGCTATTTAGAAATGAGTACCATTATCGTGATCGGTCTTTCGAGAACTCAAATCGTGAGAATATGGTATGTGAAGAAGTGAGTCATGGCATCGGTGGTCTTGCGTTGAATCGCTTGACCCACTTTGAAACATAGTCACTACTGACCAAGATGTACGGGTTTTTTACAAGATGGAAATAGTCCCATGAAATCTATCCCCCATAGGTGAACGGTTCTACTTGAGAATGGGGTGCATGGGTGGTTCATCTGGCTCTGAAAATACCCCATTCGTTGACGTTTTGTCACATGTGAATCTGAAATGATCATCTTTGAATAAAGTCGACGATAGAAGCTGATTGAAATACCTTGGCGGCTGTTCTCTGGCCACCAAAATGTCCGCCCACATGTGGTAGAGTGTGATTGGTTCAATATCTTTGGTCATTTCATCTTCGAACACATCAAGATCTACTGATCAGTATGATCACGTAAAGTGGTTCCTCGATGGCTTAGTGTTTCAAATGTAGAAAACCGTTTTCTATTGATAATTAAACTCAGAGGAACTACAGGCCACTAAATAATTCCTCATCACAAAAACCATGGAATTTCCCTCTTGTCTTCAATAAGCTAAGGTTTCTCATCTGGAAATTAAGTCATTCTTTGAACATCATCACTTGCCCCTTCAATGTCGTGAAAGATGATGCGCGCGAGGTTCTGGTACCTTTCTTGTTTGTCTCAACAGCCAAATTCTTGCAGCAAAATAACCCATCGGATTAATCGAGGTTTAGGCGTCTTTTAGTCATCAAGTATTTGTGGCATAATGATCGAGTGTGGACTACTGTTGTTACCAATCAAATAAGGCCTGAATTTGTCAGAAGCAAAGACAATGGCAGTTCTTTCTGTTGGCATAATTCAGCGAGCATCATTCAAAGTTACACTTGCATAGTAGATTACACCGGAAAATTTTCTGCAGTTTTTACGGCTGCGCCCCAATCGCAAAGTCGCTTGCGTCACACATCAGTTCAAATGGAAAGGACCAATCAGAACCCTGGTAGCAATGGGGTGATGCCAGCATCACCAACCTTTGAAAATGCATGCAAGCTCATTGCCAGATCTCGAGCTTCAAATGGGATCCCTTGGACCGGAAAGGTTAGACAACGGTTTTGCAATCACGAAGTCTTTGATGGCGCATAGAATCCGGTGGCCTAAAAACTTCGATCCCTTTTGCGTGAGGGTGGAGTAATTTTCTAGTGCTTCAATCTTAGCTCGTCTCTACCTCTATTCCTCTTCTTTGAAATCTAGATGTCAGTCTGATACCCTCTTGTACCATAAAATGGCACTTCTCCCGATTGAGTACTAAGTTGGTCTCCTCCATCTTATCAACCATGATCTGAATTTTCCAATTATTTTATCAAATGAATAACGCTCGAGAAAATCATCCATGAAGATTTGATTGTCTTCTGACCATGTGGGAAAATGGCCATCATACATCGTTGAAAGGTTGCCCGGCGCATTTGCACGGATCAAAAGGGGGCATCCGCTGAATCACGAATGTCCAGTAAGGACATGAATATCGTCTTCTTACGATCTTAAGGGGCTATAGCGATTTGATTGTAGCGGAATATCCATCAAAAAGCAATAATATTCATGACGGCTAATCGATCCGGCTTATCCCGATCTAGCTTGACAATGAAATAATCTTTAGTGGCTTTGTTCGATTTCCGATAATCAATAAATCCTCCACGGTAACTTTTTCGAGAAAGCGATAATATGTTATTCTCGAGTTCTTATGGCAGTTGTTCCGCCTTCTTAGGTACTCGCAGGCCCAGACTTACCCATACACTATACGAAATAGGATAAATTGCAGAGTATCAACCATTTCAATACTTCCTTTCGGACGACTTCTTTCATCGTTGGATTCAGCCTCCTCTGCACTTCCACTGAAGGTTTATGCCCATCTTCTAGCAAAATACGATGCATGCACATGGAAGGGCGAATCCCTTTTAAATAGGGTAGAGACCACCCAAGTGCATTTTTATGGTCTCTAAGGACCCTCAATAACTTCTCCTCCTCTAGTTCAGTCAAGGACGCCGAGATAATCACTGGTAAGGTAGATGCTTCCTCTAGATATGCATACTTCAAATGGCTAGGTAGAGGTTTTTGTTCCATCTTGGGTGGTTGTTCAACCGATGGCACCGGTGTTTTAGCTCCTTCACCTAGAGATTCGAAGTATTTCCTCCTATTGGGTCCGAAAGAATCCATCCATTTTACATATTCCTCTGCCTCTTCGCTCATGTTCTCAGAATCATTCTCTACTAGGCTAGCCTCCAAAGGGTCAGTGAGACCACTTTGGCTAGACACTATAGCCTCACTATTTTACGCCGCCGGAAGCGCGTATCACTTTACGCACGGATGTCTCACGGCTGACACATTAGACTTGGCCGTCTTCACTCTCATTCGGTTCTCCCCTCGAACATCAATCATTTGCCTGTCAATTGCAGAAGCAGTGCTGCAGATTATGGGTATTTCTTTATCTTCTTCCATATCTAATACAATGAAATACGCTAGAAAGATAAACTTGTCCTTTACTAGAGACATCTTCTATTACCCCTCTCGGATGCTTCAAAGATGCATGCGCGGCCCAAAAGTGTATTTGTAGTTAGACGGGCCTGCCTAATCCCAAGCGTTTAAAAATGGATAAGGGCATAGGGTAATCTTTGGCACCCCGAATCACAAGAGCTCTCTCAAGATAGCATTTCCAATGGTGCATGGAATAGTGAAGCGCACAGGTCTTTAAGCTTTGCGGCGGCTTCCTCGAAGTATGGCGCATTTCCTCGATTAAATTAACGTTTGAAATCAGCCAATCTTCTCTTACGAGACATAATGTCTTTCATAAATTTCACATAAGTACGGGCATCACATCGGAGCATCAACAAATGGGATATTGATGTGTAACTTTTTAAACACTTCCATGAATTTAGTGAACTGCTTATCCAGCTTATGCTTCTTTAGGCGTTGTGGATATGGAATTGGTGGGTTGTCCTTTGCTTCAGTAGTGTTTCTTGCAGACTGTTTCTCCTGAGGTTGTTCCTTCTCCGCATGATCATTTTGACTGGGCTGGATGACCTTCTCAGCCTCTACCTCCTCTACAACTGGGGGTTGTGCCTGTGTTTCCAATTCCTTACCACTTCTCAGCATGACTGCTTTAACATGTTCATTCCCATCTCTTCTTGGGTTTACTTCACGAATTAGCGGTAGGAACACGAGTTTGCCTTCTGTCATTAGATTAGCCGTTTGGCCCATACGTACCTCAAGTTTCGCAGCGTGCGGCAGTTGTTCAATTGAGTGGCACATTCTTTGCATGTCGCCTTGGTCTCATTCATGAAAGCGAGTGTGAGGTCGGCATTTGGGCAGGGCGTTACAAATCCACGCTTTTTTCTCGGGAGGTAGTTCCGCCTTTCGGTTTGATTGCGTATTACTCGATTGTTCCTCGTCCATACCCTTGATTGTTTTGGCCCATTACGATTAAGTTATTCACGCCACCCTTGGCGCGATTTTGATTGCGATGGTGTTTCCCCATCTTGTCCTTCTTCTTTGTGATTGGTTCTGATTGAACCTTGACACATCTTGAGCTGCTCTCTTGTTGGTTTTCTAGCGGCGTGTGCTATTGTGCATCCTCCACGGGGTCCACACAACTCCATGGGTTAGTGTATGGCATTTGTCGTACCTTCTTTGTCTAGTCAAGCTGCCCAGTAAGTTGTGTGACACGATTAACCAGTTATTGAGAACCTCATTATCAGGTGCCACCCATGAAACTCAACGAGTGCAGTCTTCTCCCTAGGCCATTGATTTGTGTTGGTCGCGGCATCTTCGAATTTCATAAACAGTGCGAGGTTTTCTTCATTAGTGCTCCTCGGTGAGGCATCAATCAACTGTTCGTTGCATTCCTCGGACCATTATAAAAAGTATGGACACGCATCCTTACAGTCGATGTGATGTGGACACTTCCTTAATAGTTCGTGAAATCATCCGTGCCTCTGCCCGAGTTCTCCCCCTCTGGTGCCCAAAAGTGATCTCTTGCATAAGTTGTACGAATTTTGAGGTGGAAGAATTTGGTCAGGAATTTTTGCACTAAATCGTTCCATGAGGTAATGGAATCTAGTGGCTGACTTGTTAACCAATGCTTGGCTCTATCACCTAGTGAAAGGGGAAACAGTCTCAACCTGAGTGCTTCTTCAGTAACTCCATTGTACTTGATCGTATCGCAGACTTCAAGGAAGTTGGTCAAATGCATGTTTGGATTCTCATTAGGCAACCCGTGGAACAAGATGTTCTGAAGCATTTGTAAAGTGACTGACTTCAACTCGAAGTTGTTTGCCTGAATAGGTGGTCTTGATGGCTATGCAGTTTCTTGATTAGGGCGGTAAATTAAACTCCTCTAAGCGACATGAATGGATCATGCACGGGTTTGTATGCGCGGCACGGGTGCTTGATTCCTTCAGATTATTCCCATTTCGGCCTCTGTGCCTCGTTTTGCTCAATCTTGAATCTACCTTCTTCATTGTTCTCCATATTTGCTAAATTTAAATTTATTAAAGTTCTCTTTGTTCTCGCGTGTTCTATGTAAAGTTCTTTACGGCCGGGGATCAAGCGGTGTTGAAGTCGACGATCTCCTTCGGTGCATGTACTCACTGAAATCTAAACTGCAATCACACACGAAACAACAAGACCAAATTACCAGCACTTGTAATACTAAATAAAAACAAAAATTTCAGAGTAATATCTAATTACTTTGTCTCTATATCACTCTAAGCTATCACACCGGCACGGCGCGAAAACTTGACGAGGCCGAAAACGTGTTGTGTAAAATGTATGCTATGTGCGCAAGTGCAGCGTCGCCCCGAAGTAATATAGTGTACCAATGAATGCGGATGTCGATCCGCGGGGGGGATAGGTGTGTTGACTATGAAATTGCTTTTCAAATATTATCTGGATATGCACGTGTGTGTGAAAGAGATGCTTAGTATGCGAATGTAAATTAAACTACTAAATTGAACGACTTACTATTTAATGGGGACTAGGGTTATGTCTCCCCCTGCCACTTCCGATGGATTATTTCTTAAAGATGATATTATTCAGTCTATTCATGATTTATTAATGGCAAGGTGATCTTGCTTACGAGATCACCCTCTCTCAAAGGTGTATTAATTTTATCTCATTATTAAAGTTGAGTGTATCTCTACTGACTCGATACTCGAAATGCTTAAAATGTTAACCTTAATTGCCACCTTCGGGATCGGGAATATCTACATTTGGCCAGATCAACCAAAAAAATTGCTCTACTCATATCCTAGAGTATCCTCATCTTTGAATCCTCGGATCTCTAGTATGATCACATGCTAATGTTGTGAAACATCGCATGTAATTGATCCACACGGATGTAAAGCGGATGATAATGAATCATAAATCAATGAATAATATAAATTAATAAACTTTAATCCATTCAAGCGTGAGGTTCAACAAGACCCTAGGTTTAGATCTAAATTTATCATGAATAAGAAAATACCAATTTGTGATATAAAACATAAGTTCTATTATCCTGAGAAACAAAGAAAAATACAAATCACGGGCTCTTCTTCCAGATCGATGTCCACTTCTTTATTTCGATTTCGCGCCTGGTTAAATGCGATTCCGATCTCGATCCGCCGATTCCGTTCCCATTTGCCTTTTAATGATTGAGAGGAGAAGCTTCGTAGCGTCGCGGCGTTAAAGCGTCAGCGGCGTTGCCGGCTGTTGACTTCTTTATATGTTGTGACTCAGCGTCGCGGCGTTCCGGCCATCCTTATGCCTTGCCTCTGCTTTGCTCAGGCGCCCTTTTGCACCAATTGCATCTGCATACACACCAATCACCAAAACAGGTATCCGGCCACAAAAACTACTTATTTAAATATAAAATAAACGCGAAAACGTAAGAACGACGCGGGTATAATCTGAGTGTTTTAAGCACTCATCACCTACGTATTTTCTTAATAAACACTTTTTTCGTGCAGGGAAAAGCCGGAGAGGTAGGCTGGTAAATTGGGTGGAGAAAGCTGGCTTCAAGAACATTCAGCAGTTACTAGAGATTTCTGAGCGGGAACGACATCACAAAATTCTCTTAACTGTGAAGAATCTTCGTGAGTTGAGTTGCAATCCCTCTCCCTATATCTTCTAGTTATTTTTTTTTGGATAATTAATATTCTTCTAGTTATTCCTCGCTCTCTTCCCATAGAAATAGTGGAGGGCGAGCATTACGTTATTGTTGACCTTTTGAATTTAGTCCTGGGAAGCTCGTCTCAAGCCTAAACTTCTGAGATCGAGGTGGTTGGTTGGGAATTGATGATAAGTCTTGGCTGGCGACCTCCTTTGGCTAGAGAGGATTACGGCCCCTGCCCCGAGAGCATCTAGGAGGTTAATAGGGGTAAGCGAGTCTTAAAGCGTCTTCCTTTACGAAAAAGGATTCATCTGCCCCCGAGCATCGAAGGGAAGAGCGAGGTGCGAGCGATGAAGCGCCTAGCGTGAGGGTGGAAGATTTTGTCCATTGGGTTGCCCCCCGATATCCGGCCCACCCCCTGGCAGCGAGAGGAAGAAGGAAGGCGAGATGGTGACCTCGTTCATAACCGGCCTTGCGAAAGCGCAACCAGGGCGCCAGTTTCAAGCGAGTGACTGATGTTACCCTCGAGGTGGTTGGTAAGGCTCCTGAACACCCAACCGGCGAGGGTTCGGACGGGCAGGCGATATTCATTATGGACTCGCCTGAGATGGGCTTTCATAGCCAATTGGATTCTGAGACTGCGTCCTCGGCTGATTTAAGAGAGGTCCCTATAACTCATGAGGAGGTCCGGGAGGGTATTCCCTCGGAGCAGACTACTAGCCAGCCAGCCAAGGCTACGTCTTCCCGGTTCGGGCGTACTAGGTCGTTGCTTTCTGACTGGTTGATGCTGTATTCTTATATTCCTCCATAGGGCCAGGCTCCCTCTATGAAGGATGTAAAACTCCAAAATATACCCTAGTCGTCTTCAACATGTTTAGGGTATTTTGTAGGTATAATTTGAATTTTTCATAATTTAAATTCAAAGCATTAACCAGAAACACAGAATTTATCTGAGATACAAGGGTAAAAGTGGAATTTGTCAAAACATGATATAAAGTCATAAGATAAAAGATAAGATGCTATTATAGAAATGGCGGCATAAGTTGTAGTGCAAATAGAAGGAGTTTTGAGGACCAAAGTGTAATAAAAAGGAAAATTATACCAAATTGGGGATAAGACACGATTAGGTCTCTCATTTAGGAATTTTGGAGGAACATTCATGAAGAGAGAAGGAAGAGAGGAAGGAAGAGAGAAAGGAAGAGAAGAAGAAGAAGAAGAAGAAGAGAAAGAAAGTCAAGAAAGGTATGGATTGTTATGGTTTTGTATGGATTTGTATGGATTAGTAAGGATTTTTGGACTTTTGTATGGATATTAGTTTATTCCATTTCTAGGGTTTAGTTAGGAATTCATCCTAACCCTAGATTTGTTGAAAGTTGGGTTGGTAAATCCCTAGTTTGTATAAGATGAGTATGGAATCCTCCCTTTGAGTATGGATTATTGGTTTATGATGTATGGATGTCTATTTAGGTGTTAGGAAGTTAACCTAACTTACAAGTATTTGAGTTTGGGTTTGGAAAAACCCTAATTAATCTCTATGTTTGGTTTTGGTTGGATTAGAACATACTTGGGAGATGTTTTTCTAGAGAGTATACGAGTTTTCTTTTGATTTTGGTTGGATTTCTGGAAAAGGGTGAAATAAACAAATCCCGGGCAATTTCGAGTCTGCGCCAGGGATTTGGGATCCCACGTAGCGGCGTAAGTCACGCGAGGCATGGCATGTACCGTGCGGCGTGCGGCCGAGGAGGCTTGGACAGAAGCCTCGGGTGCCTTGAGCTTAGCAAGCTTCTGCTTGGCCCAGTAGGAGCTCTGTTGCAGCGTAGCCTTTGATTCACGGACATATGTTTTTGTCATGTTTTGTTATTAGTTATTACGGGGACTTGTCTATTGGACTAATGAGGACCACTATCGTGTATAGAGGTCCATTCATGTTTATGGAGTAAAGGAAAAATTAGACCGTACCTCGCCGCCTCGGCGAGTTTGATGTTGGCAAACTTAATGCCCCTATGATAAGATAGTAAGTTTTTGAATACATATAATTGTAGGACTGCCTAAGGCCATATATTGAATGACGCATAACCTCTATTACGCGGGTATTGCGTATAGTACTTGATGCTCACGATTAGTCTCGTGACACTCTTTGGCCCAGGTGCTTGGCACATTTAGTATTTCGGTACTCTTTGATTAGTGAGATGACACTCTCTGTCAATGCTTCGGCACTCTTTCTTTGTGCTACGACACCTTAGTACTGCACCGTACCTTCGGGTACTTATTGTGCTATGTCCTATTCATTTCTTATTACTGGTATAGGTAGTCAAACAGTTATATGATAAGAATCTGAATAACGAATAAGAGTAAAGTAATGTACATCGTTTTGCTCTGAAAGTACTTAAGGGTACCTTTGTACAAGTATAAGCTCTGTAGTATTTACAAGTACCTCCGTACAAGTATATGTCTGCTATAACAAGTACGCGTATACGATTGTTATATGAATTCATGAAATTTTTATATACGCTCTTGTGTATATACATTCTTGTTATGCTTACTATAAATGAGTATTAGTGCATGTATACGTATAAGTCATATCTTTCCCACTAAAGCAACAGCCACTTGAGAGTTTTATCGGTGTGGTCTGGAGGACATACGCAATCTTCCGCATCTTTGTGGCGGGCGATAAACTAGTAGGAGTCCTTCACAGTAGGTTTTTCACTCTGATTATGTAAATGTAAATGTCCAATTTTTGTATATGTATATGTAAATAGGACTCAGGACTGTATGTATTGACACTGTAAACACCACTACGGTAGTAGTTTTATTTTGTATCTTTGTATATGATATTTTGATTCAGTTATAAGACTTGGGCCCACCAATGTCTGAAAAAGCAAGTAAAGAGTCCTAGTATAGTTTCGCACCCCCTTCATCCGCCTAGGCGGGGGTTGGGGGTGTGACAAGTTGGTATCAGAGCCTAGGTTTAGGCGTTTCTAGAAGAGTCTTAGATTAAGGATGTACCTACATAGTAATATGTTGGCCTAATGCAGATGTCCTTGTTTTGTGTATTGTCTAGAATGGATCCACCTCAGGAAGTTGTAGAGGAAACAGCTTAAAGCGTCAATCCTTTGGATCAATGCGCACAGTTACCGTCTAATTTAACGAAAAATGAATATGCTTCAAGCTGAAGCATTGGTAAAAATCTCGAGGATATGGCAAGGTCTTAGATGACTCACGGCCCCTCTCGGCTCCAGTGATTCAATAAGAAAGCATGGAGTGGAATAATTCCATGGTACAAGTATGGAAGAGTCCGATAAAGCCGAGTTTTGGCTTGAAAAACTAGAAAGGGCTCTAGATAAAGTGAGATGTCCTGTGGACCAAGGCCACATCATGCGGTTTCATTGCTTCAGAGTCACGACACCTTGATTGGTGGAAGTGGTTTGATAAATCACTTTGCTTCCAAATCTAGTTACATAGGACTGCCGTCCTGAGTTTAATCTGAGTAATAGCCACTATCGATTACAAGGAGTCAAAATGGAAGCAATCCTTGACTCTAAGACAAAGGAAACTGACAATGGCTGAATATGAGAAAGAATTCAGCCATAATAGTAAATATGCACCGGAATCCGTTCTTACGGAAAATTCAGATGTAGACAGTTTGAGGAGGGCTTACATGAGTCCATCAAAAGGTACCTCAGGGATGTTACTTCGCTATAAATTGTCAATTTTTATCAGCTAGTACAAGCGGCTATAAAAATTGAGAAGTTTGAAATGAAGAGTCAAGAAAGAAAGAAAGAGAAAAAGTTCTCAAGAGGGGATTTCTCTTCGGGAAAAAGACCTAGAGAGTCCACAAGTTGATTCAGTACGAGGTTCAACTACAATGGGTAGGAGACAAGGACACACGGGACACAAGGTTCAATCGAGGCACCTCGTAGGACAGAGGAAGAAGACCTACATGCCCTCATTGATATGGAAATCATTATGGTTTGTGTAGACGAGTAACTAGGGGGTGTTTCTGGTGCAGGAGCACTGATCATGTGATAGCCAACTATCTGCGAGGATCGGGAAGTTCTAGAAATCCTCAAGGAAGTGGTAGAGGAGGGTAAAATGTACTTCCACAGACTCAGAGTAGGGGTAGAGGACGAAGTGGTTCACAAGGAAGGTAGTGCGAGGAGATAGTGGATGTCTGCTACTCTGATGACCAGACTTATGCTATGAAGGCATGAAGATATAGACATACCGAGGGTTATTCTTTGAGTACTCTCACTCTCTTTGATATTGACTTGTACTTTAGTGTCAAGACTCTACGCATTCATATATATGCATGTAACAAACTAGGTGATAAATTGCCTTGATGGTATTGGGTGATGACACGCTGTTACAAGTCCTCGGGGGCATAGTGTTAGAGTCAATCGCGTGTATAAGAATTATCCCCTATTGGTACATGATAGGGAATTCTCGATTGATCTAATTGCTTTGCCTTTTCATGAGTTTGATTTGATATTGGGAATGGATTGATTATCCAAACATCGGGCCATAGTTGATTGTGATAAGAAAATAGTCCTGCTTAAATGTTCTGACCTATTAAATGCTTGATGCGAGGGTATCCGATCACGAGATCAATAAGAAAGTTATTTTAGCTATGGAAGCCCGACGTTTTCTGAGGAAAGATTGTGAAGCCTTTTGGCTGATTCTTGACTCCCGAGGAAGCGAGTGAATTTCGAAAATATTCCCTACTTGTGATTAGGAGTTCCTAATGTGTTTCGAGGAATTACAGGGAGTACCTAAAGAAGTGGATCTCTCTATTGAAGTAGTATAGGAACCGACTCCTGTTGAGGGCACCCTACCGTATGGCTCCAACTGAACTAAAAGAGTTGAAGACTCAACTATAGGAGCTATTGGATAACGGTTTTGTCTGACCTAGTGTCTCACCTTAGGGTGCGCCGGTTTTATTTGTTAAGAAGAAAGATGGCACTCTTCGGATGTGCATTGACTACCGGAAAATAAACAAAGTGACAATTAAGAATAAGTATCCGTTGCCAAGAATAGAGGATTTATTTACGATCGAGTTGAAATGAAGCGGAAGATGTCTTTTCTAAAATAAGACTTGCGATCGGGATGTCAACTCCAGGTAAAAGAGGTTGATGTCTCAGCGACTTTGAGACGTTATGGCCATTATAAGTTTTTAGTAATGTCATTTGGGTTGACCAATGCTCCGACTGCATTTATGGACTTGATGAATAGGGTTTTCCACCCTTATTTGGATTAATTTATTGTGGTATTTATTGATGACATCCTGGTGTATTCTAAAGATGCACAGGAACATGAACACCATTTGAGGATAGTATTGCAAATTTTGAAAGAGAATCAGTTATTTGCAAAGTTAAGTAAATGCGACTTTTGGCTTAAGGAAGTGTCATTCCTAGGTCATATTGTATCTGCTGAAGGTATTAGAGTGGACCCAGAGATAATTGAAGCTGTCGTGAATTGGAAACCTCCTCGAAATGTAACCGAGGTGAGAAGTTTCTTAGGCTTAGCAGGTTATTATAGGAGATTTGTATAAGGATTTTCAGTTATAGCAGCCTCACTTACAAGATTACTCCGGAAAGGAGTGAAGTTTGAGTGGGATGATAAGTGACAATCCAGCTTTGAAGGTTAACGAAATGCGGTTGGCCTGTGTGAAGTTGACCTACGCCGGGTAGGGATTATACTATATGTACGGTGATGCTTCGAGGGATAAGTTTGGGATGCGTATTGATGCGGGATGGGAAAGTGGTAGCTTAATAGCTTCCCGGGACCGAGTTGAAACGCGTAGACAGACTATACCACTCATACGCCACTCATGATTTGGGGTTACTTGTTTGTAGTGTTCATAGAAATTGTGACCTTATTTATATGGAGAAAAATGTAAATTTTCACTGATCATAAGAATTTTGAAATGTTACTAACTCAAAAGATTTGAACTTGAGGCAACATCGTGGTTAGAATTGTTTAAAGTTATAGCGCATATTACGACTACCACCCGGGGAAAGCAAATGTAGTGGCGGATGCCTTAAGTAGGAAAATGATTTCTACTTTGACTTTGAAAGATTATGATTGGAGACTTGCACCCAATGGAGCCTTGTTGGCTTAATTGAGAGTTACAACGGATTTGAAGCAAATGATAGTAAATGCTCAGAAAGATGATGCCAAGTTACAAGAGATAGTGCGGAGTTAGTCGATCTTTGGGGACAAGGCCAGTTATGCCATAGATTAAAGTGGAGGTTTGTTGTGCAAGAGCCCGGATTATATATCTTAGAATGTTATGGATTTGAGAAAGAAAATATTATATGAAGCTACAATCTTGTTTTCACCATGCACCACAGGTAATAAGATGTACTAGGATATGAAAGCGGTACTCTTTGGTGGCGAGGATGAAAAGGACATTTATGGTACACGTCTAAGTGTCTAATGTGTCGACAAGTAAAAATTTGAACACCAAGTACCATACAGTTTATTAGTCCCTTTTTCCAATTCCCCAATGGAAGTGGGATAACATTACTATGGATTTTGTACCCGGTTTTCTCCTCACCCAAAGGAAACATGAGGCAGTTTGGGTAATTGTCGACAAATTGACCAAGTCTCTCACTTCCTACCAGTCCGACTTGACTACTCCATGGATCGTCTAATGGAACTTTATGTGAGTGAAATTGTCAGGTTGTAGGATTCCCTTGTGATGTAGTGTCCAGCGTGATCCACGGTTACATCAAGGTTCTAGAAGGAATTCTGATTGGCTTTTAGTGCAGGGGCGAATTTTAGCACTACTTTCCATCCCTGAATGAGGGACGGAGTCTAAAGTGGTCGGGTGTTGGAAGATATGCTACGGGGCTGTGTATTAGATTTTTCGGGAAGTTGGGATAGGCATATCCCTCTCATGGAATTTGCCTATACCAACAGTTATCAGTCCAGTATTGGTATGGCCCCGTATGAAGCTTTTTATGGAAGAAGATGTAGAACTCCTATGTGTTGGGCGAGTTGAGCAGGCATAAAGGTGTGGTCTAATTTAGTAAAAGACACGAAAGAAAAAGTTCAGATTATTCAGAAGAGGTTAAAAGCTACCAGTGATAGACAAGGTCTTGTACTGAATTTGAAGAAAGGATACGCAAGTATGAAGTCGGAGACAAAGCGTTTTTAAAAGTATCTCCGTGGAAAAAGATACTCCGCTTTGGAAGAAAAGGAAAACTGAGTCCAAGATTCATTGGCCCTTACGAGATTTTAGAAAGAGTTGGGCCAGTAGCGTATTGTTTTGCACTCCCTCTCGAGTTAGCCAAATTACATGATGTATTCCATGTGTCTATGCTTCGGAGATATCGTTCTGACACATCGCACATATTACCAGTTCAAGATATACAAGTACAAGAAGATTTCACTTTCGATGAAGTGAAAATTATTCTGAATCGTGAAATAAGACGATTCTGGAACAAGCAAGTCCCTTTGGTAAAAGTGCTTTGCAACATCACGGTATGTAGAGCATAGGAACCAAAATCGACAATGAGGGCCACGAGTATTCTCGGATCTTTAGTTAATTAATTTAGGGCCGAAATTTATTTTTAAGGGGGAGGGGAGAGGAATTTTAACACCTGAGAAAATAATTTGTAGGTATAATATGAATTTTTCATAATTTAAATTCAAAACGTGAAAACTGAGAAACTCGGAATTTGTATAAGATACAAGGGTAAAAGTAGAATTTTTCAAAACAGGATATAAAAGTCATAAGATAAGAAGATGAGATGCTATAATAAAAATGGCATAAGTTGTGGTGCAAATAGAAGGGAGTTTGAGGACCAAAGTGTAATAAAAGGAAAATTATATCAAATTGGGATAAGACCAATTAGGGTCTCTCATTTTGGGGATTTTTGGAGGGCATTTCGTGAAGAGGGAAAGGAAAAGAGAAAGGAAGAGAAGAAGAAGAAGAAGAAGAGAAATAAAGCTAAGAAATGTATGGATTGTTATGGTTTTGTATGGATTAATATGGATTAGTACGGATTTTTGGACTTTTGTATGAATATTATTAGTTTGTTCCATTTCTAGGGTTTAGTTATGAATTCATCATAACCCTAGATTTGTTGAAAGTTGGGTTAGTAAAACCCTAGTTTGTATACGATGAGTATGGAATCCTCCCTTTGAGTATGGATTCTTGGTTTATGATTTATGGATACCTGTTTTGGTGTTAGGAAGTTAACCTAACTTACAAGTATTTGAGTTTGGGTTTGGAAAAACCCTAATTAATCTCTATGTTTAGTTTTGGTTAGGTTAGAACACACTTGGGAGAGTATACGAGTCTTCTTTTGATTTTGATTGGATTTGGAAGAATGAAATCGTAGTCACAGGCTGATTTCGAGGTCCCGCGGCGTAGGAATCCCAGTATGTCACTTGTAGCGGTGCGTGGAGGGAGGCTTGGACAGCCTCGAGATGTTGGGACGTGTAAGCTACGCCCATTTGCGTATGCCCCATTCCACGGACATGTGTTTTTTGTCATGTTTGCTATTAGTTATTAGAGGGACTTGTCTATTAGACTAATAAGGACCCTATAAGTGTATGAAAGGGTTCATTCATGTTTGTAAGGTAAAGGAAAAATTAGACCCTACCTCGCCGCCTCAACGAGTTTGATATTGGCAAACTTAATGTCCTTATGATAAGATAGTAAGTTCCTGAACACATATAATTGTAGAATTACCTAAGACTGGATATTGAATGACATGACACCTCTGTTACGTGGGCAGGCACATACAGTACTTCGGTACTCTCGGTAGTGCGATGGCACTCTCTGGTATCTTCGGCCTTGCGTTTAAATCGCCCCAGTCTTTACGATTAGTGCGGCAGCGCTCGCGCGTATTCTGGCGCCCCTCAATCACGTCTTAGTACCTTCGAATTATTTATTGTGTGTTGTGTCCTACTCATTTCTTATTACTAGTTTAGGTAGTGGCTTGAGTTATATGATAGAATACGAATGATGAATAAAGTAAAGTAATGTACATCTTTCTCTACTGCGAAAGTACCTCGCAATTTTCTTGTACAAGTATAAGCTCTATAGTACTTACGGTACCTCATTACAAATATAAACTCATAACTCCTACGGGAATCCCGAACAAGTATATGTGTGGCGCCCTTGCAGACCGACCAGCTTGGGTGGATCAGGCAGAGTCAGGGATGCCATAAAATCACTGAAATCATATCTTTGCGGGCGATTACGAAATTAGGCGGCGTACGCATTCGTTTAAATCCATTTACAATGTAGGCATCAAGCCTTTGCAAAATGATTTAAAATAGATGTTCGGTATTCCATTGTTTATCTAAAGAAATATCATATCAAAAACGCATGAAATGAGTACATGTCGGAGCATACTCGAGATTTGCTTTCTTTATGACTCGGCCTTCTCGATCTTGGGTCATATGATCTTTATCTATCGCGATGCGCAGCGCGATTGAAATTCAAGCAATACGCTCGCGTTTTCATGCATAGTGGTTCTACTCTAAATCCATTCCTCAGTTCCGGCTTAAATCAATTCATGCAATTTAATAATTGAGCTTTCAATCTTTTGGATGATCGATATAAATACATTACATATACACATTATATATATACAATAAATTATAGTTCATTGATCATCCCTTAAATACATTTTCATAATCAATATTTCACAATCTCAAATCAATTCAAATATGCTCTAAATTCAATTTAGTTCGAGCATTCAATTCAATTACGAAAATCAATTCGAGTTAAATCAATTCGATTATGCCAATCGGTCGGTTAAATCCAATCACTTCGATTATACCAATCAATTCGATTATGCCCATCAATTGATTATGCCCATTAATTCCAGTTATGCCATACTTAATTTAACTATGTCTTCGATATACGAGGATATCGAGTCAAACGCGGTCATTGGCTGCGAGGCGGTATCACATGGTTTTATAACATAGTACGGTCCCAGAGCTGTATTTGGTTATAAACAATCAAATAGTGAACACTCACCGTCACGGTCCCTACGAAATACAACGTCGGGTGACACATAAATAGTTCGCGATGCGCTGTTGACCCACTATTGGTATACCCGATCTATCCTTAATGTAGAATAAGCGGTTAACATTCTATTAGAGGCGTTGAATCCTTTATAGCAAAATATAGTACAATATACGCTTGTATAAGCAGTTTATTTTCAATAATCATGCGAATTTTATATCACGAAGCGTTCGCGTCGAGCACTGCCGAATCAATTAAATCAATTCAGTATGCTTTTAGAACAAACATGCAAAGGCTTGAAGCGATGAATGGAGTTGGTAGAACCAGGCAAAAATATTTGCACTTTGATTCCAATCCTTGGAATCTAAATCCTGATTGGCTTTTCCTCTCTTGATCCACTGTCAGAAACCATTAAAGAATAATATTATTAAATGCGTCTTAGTAGTTTTGGTTAGGATTGATTTACCGGAGAGTTATTATGAGTTCAATTTAAACATTAATATGTAGATGGATTCTTGACTCAATGGGCTTTCCATGAGAGTGCAAAACCTTTCGAATCGGAGTTAGACGAAGGAGTTATGGCCTTCAGAAGTTGGAGAATTAAATACGTGGTCGAATCACAGGCCCGTGGCTTGATTGAACTGGACAGGCTCGTCTACCACCTCGGTCAAACATCCTTTACTCCTCAGGCATATGAATTTATTCTTGACTCCATGGGCTTTCCATAGAGTCAAGAACACCCAAATCGGAGTTCAAGCGAAGGAGATATGACCTTAGAAGTTGGAGGTCATACTGCAGTCAAATCTGAGCGGCCAGGCAGACCCGAGCTGGACAGGCTCGTCTACCACCTGAATCAAAGCGTCTTTATCTTTCGCGGCGTATGAATGTATTAGCCGACTCATGGGCTTTCCATAGAGTCGAGAACACTCAAATCGGAGTTCAAGCGAAGGAGATATGACCTTAGAAGTTGGAGGTCATACGCCGTCAACTTTGATGGTGACTCAAAGCGGCGAGCGCTGTTTGGCGAGCCTTTGTTTGGCGAAACCTTTGTTGGGCGACCAGCATTGGACGACCTTGTTGGAGCGGCCGCGTTTGTTTGACGGCCGTGTTGGACGACCCGCATTTAGCGACATTGTTTGGCGACCCTTTATTTGGCGACCGGCTGTTTGGCGACAACTGTTTGACGACCTCGGTTTAGCGACCAGCGTTGGCGACCCTTGTTTGGCGACCTTTGTTTGGCGACCAGCGTTTGGCGACCAGCGTTTGTGACCTCGGTTTGGCGACCTCGGTTTGTGACAATGACGTTGGTATTCGGAGTAAAAGGCCAATAGCAGTACATAGAAGTCGAATTAAGAAATTCAAAGAGCCTAACATCAAGTTCATTGATGTGGATACAATTCTGAAAGGACTTACTGCCAAATTCTCTTTATTTCTGATCCAAAACCCATTCCTAAAGAAGTCACGACTGGATTGACTGAAACTGAATGATGGCCGGCCGTTTAGTTAGGGTGACGCCGATAAAGGACTATAACTTAGTACGAGTCCCGAATTGAAAATTAGCCTGCTTGTCAGAGTTAATTGATGTGGCTACAATTTACCTAGAAGGACACACTACGAATCCTTCACTTCGTACTTGACAATCGGCTCTAAGGTTCGGCTGGCTGCGCTACCTGATGTGGCGGCTTCCCATGGTTTAAAACACCTTAAACCTAAGGCGGATAACTACCGACAATCGCCCAGGAGAAGACTTTCCAAGTAGGAGAATACCTACCTCATGGAGTTTGTCGAAAGTCCACAGGTTAAAATTCTACACTTGTAACTCTTGTCACTAGGAAGGACTTCCTTTGTCTTGTAGAGACATGGTCCGATCGTCGGAAAATCTAGAGGAAGATTAAGGTACTCTCTCTTTCCTATTTTCTCTTATTTTGGCACTAGCATGGATCGCTCTTGAAATGCATTATTTTTTTAAAAAAGGAGGAAGCTTCCTCCTCTTGCATGCCACATGTCATTTCCTTGATTTTTTTCTTTACTCATTTATTTCTCCTAATATCACTTAGGCTACAATTGTTGGCCAGGTCGTTTTACAATTTTAATATTTTCTCTTTTTTGGCTTGGGTTCATTTCGAGTTCAACGATCACTCTAATCAATATAAAAAAGAATTTCCAGAAAAATACCCAAGTTGGCTCAATTACACCCGGAATATATAATAATTTTTATTATAAAAATTTTAGGGTATTTTTGGGGTGTTACAATATGTCTGCTATAAGTACAAGTACGCGTATACGGTTGTTATATGAATTCATGAAATTTTTTTATATCTGCTACTGTATATCTGTTACTGTTATATGCTTACTATAAATGAGTATTAGTGCATGTGTATACGTATAAGTCATATGTTTCCCACTAAGCGTTAAGCTTAGCACGAGTTTTTTATTGTGTAGGTACAGAGGAGGACGTCCGCGATCTTCCGCATACTGTTGAGCTAACAAACTAGTAGGAGTCCTTCACAATAGGTTTTGCGCTTTGATTATGTAAATGTAAATGTCCAGTTTTTGTATCTGTATATGTAAATGGGACTCGGGATTTGTATGTATTGACCTTTGTAAACACCACTTCTGGTGGTAGTTTTATTTTGTATCTTTATATATGATATTTTGATCTGATTTATAAGACTTGAAGTATCGATATGCGAAAAAGCAAGTAAAGAGTCTCAATATAGTTTCGCACCCCCTTCATCCACCTAAGAGAAGAGGTTGCGACTCTACGCTCAATCGATCGTTTCTGACCACAAGGCGCTAAGTGCATCATACTGGCCGAAGGAATCAAGATCCGGTCTTTGGGAGAATTAGGCGAAAGCGTTGAAAAAGATGGTCAGTGAGGCGGAGAGAATCTTTGCTTTCGCCCATGATGCCTCGATGGACCGTATGAATGTCGATGCGACAGGGAATGCCAGGGAGAAGGTGGAGTCCGAGTTAGCTCGGGTCCAAAACTCCTTGGATGTTACAGAGGAGGCTAGGCAGAAGGCGGAAGACGAGGCTAGCCGTCTGGCTGACGAACAAGTCTCTCTGCTACTAGAACTTGGGACTTGTAAGGATAAAGTGTCCGCTATCCGGGCAGAGGCCCTTAAAGAGAAAAGGGCTCTGGAAGAGGCTTAAGAGGATGGCTTCGACGTAATCTTCAACTATGGGTATGGCTATAGTGCTTTTGCACATAACATTTGCAGAAGTCAACCTGAGGTTCCAGACGGGATGTCGGACACGTCTAAGCCCTAGATTATCTCCCGGGGTTCTTTGGCCAACCTCGATGTCCCTCGGGTCTTGTCCTGCGAAGAAATTTGCATCCATGTCGATGTCGTCTTAGTGAAATAGCAGAATGCGCGAAGAGGGAGGCTCTTGCTTCAGTTCTTGAGATAGATCATAGCAAGGTAGGCGAGCATCTCTCACCTTAGGGTTGGGCGGAGTAAAGAGCACCGCTCTCTGCCCATAGTGACGGGGAAAGTGAGGAACATGATGTTTACTGTATTTTGTGATTGCTCGGTAGGCCTTGTTCCTTCGCCCATGTTTTGTCGCCGGGGTTTTAATTGTTTTAAAACCAAGCTCGATAAAAAAAGCATGTGTTGATGCCAGGTAATAAAGCATGTGTTGTTCTTGATCTAATGTGGAGTGCTTTATTTTGTTGAACCACATAATTAAGCTAATTTAGCCAGGCAATAAAAGATGTACCTTGAGTAGGATATAGATTAACTCTGGATGAACACTCCGGTAAGCAAGGTTCATTAGCCCCTCTTCTAGCTTCCTTACTCGGGCTTCGTAATAGACGGTTGGGCATCAACCATCTTGGGCTGATAGGGCGTGACCCTAAGCGACATTTATGAACGGTGGGCATCAACCATACTGGGCCGGTAGGACATCAACCTTACCCGAGCTTTGCAATGAAAATTTGAGACAGGAACAAAGTTAGAAATTGAATCATTCTTTATTAATAGTACCTTTTGAGGTGCATAACATTCCACATTCTAGGTACAGGCATCCTGTCTAGTTTATCTAATGCATACGATTCGGTTCAACGGCCTATGTTGTCTCTGACCCCTCCCGGTTTGGCTAGAACTTTTCGGTAGTGATCGGTTGTGTTTTTGAAAACTTTTCTTGGGCAGGTCCCTAATTTGAAACAAACCAGGTTTCACGTGCTGTTTATAGGTTTTCTTTGTTGTGGTATGATGCTATATACGATTCGCGCTGCGCGAGTTCCTCTCCCATGTCTAGGTCTTTGACCCGCAGTTTGACATTCTTTGCTCGGGTATATCGGTTAAATGTGGCCATGCCGTTGTTAGATCATAGCCTCCATCCATAAGTGGCGAAGGGGGATATACGGTTAGTGTTTGTGGATTCTTTAGGCCCGAAAGGACCACAGGAGTTCATCACCCACTTGTCTTTAGGCGAGATCTAATCGTTTCTTTGGGTGGTTAATATGGTCTTATTTGAAGCTTACCTTGGTCATTGCTGCGGATCTGCGAGGTGGAGTGTAGATTCTTTATTTTCAATTCCTGGCAGAAGTTCCTATAGGCCCGGCTATCGAGTGGGCCAGTTATCGATCTGAATGATCAAGGTATGCGAGCCCGTTGACGATATTCTTCCAAATGAAGTGAGTGACATCCTTATCTTTGATTGATGTAAAAGCCTCGGCCTGCATTCGCTGGCGGAAATGTCGGTGGCTACTGACAATAATTTTTGAGCGAGGCGGTAGGGAGGCTGCTGACTCGTCAATTCCCCGTTGACCCAGACGAGGGTAGTGGTTGAAATTAAATTATGAAGTGGTGATCTCAAGGCGGGGCTAGTCGGCATCGATCACGCTGATGCGTGGTCGGTGTCGGATCTCATGGTTGATATGCCCTTAATTATGAACACGTATTGCGATGTTCTTCTTTGCTGGATGATTACCACATATCCCTTCATGCAGTTCGGCCAATACATTTTGTCCATATTTAGTAGTTAAGCACTTTGGAAGTGCGGCTGTCTAGGGACCGTTTAAGCATTCTGCGTTAGCAAGAGAACTGTATTAGATTTGGATCTTGTGAGCCTTGTTCCTTTCATTTGAGAGCTCTCCCGTGTTGATATACTGCACTATGAGGTCCATCTAGGAAGGGGAGACCTCGTCCACCTAACTCACCCGGGTAGTGATAATTGAATTATCTAGTTGATAATAGATGGCGGGAACCTTTGTTTATGTCGAAAAAGGCGGCTATGGCGGCTAAAGCGTCAGCTGAACACGATCTCTTGTGATGTGTCGAGCTTCCGGCCGCCAAAGGCGCGTCGTTGCTTGACCAGGATACATACTTTGCCATTCGGGGTTCTCGCGACTCATAGTCTTCGTTTACTGCCACCACGGCGAATCCGCCAGTTAGGAGCACATTCGGTTGACACAATGTACTAGTTCAATTTCGTAGGATGGCCTCATGCTCTAATTCGTTGTTGAAGTGTTGAAGCCTAAATGGATAACCTCAATTTTCTCCTGACGAGAGATTTAAGTTGTAGGCCAGATGTCGATTTCAGATTTTCGAGATGTCCGATGCCTCGGCCATGTGCGTGCGATGTAGGGGCGAGGTGTCATATTCACATTTACCTATACACTATAACACATTCATTTCATACACTAATAAGAATGTATCTTGAGATATATTAGCATTTGTGAGAATTTCAAAATATATTTAAGCTTCACAAATAGAGTGTTCGACATACAAAAACTTTACATTTGTTTACAAACAACAAAAAGAATGTGCATATACCAAAATAGACTAAAATCTTAGGTGGGCATCTAACTATGTGTTGACCTTAGAGACTGATGAGGGTTATCCGGCCTTCTTGCCTCTTGCTTCCGTGCCTGCGGATGAAAACCGATGTAAGCTTTCACGGCAGTGAGATAAACTAAGTGGGCCGACCACTAACACGGATCATCACTTCTATACACATGCATACACATCCCAACATATCATATCATTTAAACATGCTTATACATATCTCATATTTACTTATCATATCATGTTTCATTTCTTATCAACGTTCGTATAAGTATTAGTCGTTTGTTTTATGTTTCATCTGCATAAACCTTAGAAGTGGATAAAGGAAGTATAAGGACAGTATTGTACTCATGCGAAATTGTGATGTATAAGAGCCGAAGAAGTATTGTTATCATTGTCAGTTAATAGCATTATAAAGTGAAGTATTGTATTATCGTTATGTAGACAATAACCATCCTATAAGGGCCGAAGATTTATAATGACTTCATAGTAGGCAGTCGATATCTTTGCGAGCTTGTTTTTCACAATAAGCGTACCCGTATCCTCTAGGGTTCTAAGCGGATAATCCATGTATTTATGTTGATTACATATCTCGTATTAGAATAATTATTGTCATCTGGTGATCATATCAAATATTCTGATACGTTTATTAATATCTTTGCATTTTCATATCTCATTATATGCATGAATACTATGGTTACCATGTGTAGCGCAGGCTGTTCTTATCGATTCAGATTTCGTAAGCTATATATGGATGGGTTCTGACTCAAAGGTTTTATAGAGTCAAAGAAAATCGAACGGAGTTGAGACGAGAAGAAATTATGACCGTCCAGAGTTAAAGAACTTCGCATGAGCAGTGATTCTGGCGAACCCGGCATCTCTTATTTTTGTGATTTCGGACATCGCCATGAGTTCATTCATCAAGTTATATATGGATGGATTACGAAGTACCGAGGCTTTCCATGGGAGTACAGAACATCGAAATAGAATCGAGCAGAAGAATTTATGACGAAGACAAAAACATGGGTTTTGGAGAAATTTTGGCTTGACATCTCCCCTAAAACCCCGATATTTCATAATACAAATATTCTCAATTAGGGGATTATAATCAACCAACTCGAGTCTAAAGGCACAACCCAGGCAATTCACAAGAAACACATATGAGGATTAAACATGGTTTGCTAACGCCATCCTACACAATTAATGGGTTAGGAGAGTTTGCAGAATCTCAAAAAATTTTGAGGAATGCATACTTGAGTTTAAGTACAACCCCAAATCAATCACAAAACCAAACCAAAACAACTCCGTCTAGTCCCAAAACCAAAAACACCACCCGATATCTAAGTATGGTTCTTTTATACCCATATTCATAATAAATGAGTTTATGGTTTTGATTTTTATCGCCCAATCTTTTCTTTTCTTCTTCCTTCCTCTTGTTTCTTCTTCTTGATCATACCAAACACGGAAAAAATGGAAAGTGCCCCACAATTCTCTTCCTCTCTCAGTCTCTTTCTCAAAATGAAGAACTGCATTTCCATGACCATTGTGCCTGAATTGGTAAATTACTAATTTACCTTACTTCTTGAAATAATTTTTTCGTTTCTCGTTTTATTTCCCGAAAATTCTGATTTAACTTATATTACACCCTAAACATGTTATAAAACTGTTAGGGCATATTTTTGGGTATGACACCACTAGTTCAAGTTACCTTGGCACACTCCGGATTGGGGGATTTCTACTAGAAAATCTGCTAGAACCTATCAGCGCAGCGATCTTGGCTTGTCTTTGAATGCAAAGTCGCTCAGTTGATTGTCCATCGCGCCATCCTCCCGGACAAGTTAGACTTGTGAATGGTGCTCCGAAGCGAAAGGTCAGTTAGCATAACAATGGGGTGTGCTTGGAACTATGGACGGAGCTTCTTCGTTGCTACCCGAAAGGCTAATGCCGCCTGCTCGAGGTGGCTGTATCAGGTTTCTGCGTCGGCTAAGGACTTGCTAACAAAAAAATACTAGCCTCTGCTTTTTATTCTCGTCTTCCTTGAACAGGGCAGCACTCATTGAGACATCTGAAACTGCTAAGTACACGAGTGTTTCGCGAAGCCCGGGGCTAGCAGAATTTGGAGGTTGCGAATCGCATTTGATAAATTGTGAGGATTCATCACATTCCTCATTCCACCTGGCCTTATTGGCTCCCTTGAGGGTAGCAAAGCGACTTCGCGGTCTGCCGTCGAGATCAATCGCGGGGCCGGCGACGATCAAGCTGTGTCTCCCTTTCTAGGCGGGGCGGGGACTCAGAATAGCTTTAAGTTAAAGCGGGGTTGAAGCTATACTGCGGGTCACCATGAAACCCAAGAATCAGCCCGTGCTAACTCCGAAGGCGCATTTTGAGAGATTGAGCTTCATAGCGTATGCCCTTAGGAGTTCAAAAGCCTCTTGCAAGTGTCTAGCATGGTCCGGGCGTTCTTTGGACTTTACCAGCATGTCATCAATGTAAACCTCCATGGTTTTTCCGAGTAGAGGCATGAACATCTTGGTCACAAACCTCGATGAGTTGCTGACATTTTTAAGCTGGCGCATCACATTGTAGCAGACAATCGTATTGGGGTGATGAAGGTTGTTTTCTCCGCATGCGGGGATGCATGGGTGATGATATCGAAGGCATCGGGAGCGACAACATCCCATGCGTAGATGCATCAACGATCCTAGTCTATCGGGGGTGGGAAAGTGGCATCTTTTGGGCATGCCTCGTTGAGATCACGTGTAGTCAGCGCATATCACTCTCCGTTTTAGCGCTTTTTCGGGACTACCACTACATTGGCCAACCATTCCGGGTACTTTATCTCTCTAATGAATCCTGCTTCCAAAAGATTATCCACTTCTATCTAAATAACTTGATGTCGGTTTGGGTGGAAACGCCTCATTTTTTTGTCTGTCGATTTGGCGAAGGATGACATCCAGTTTGTGAGAGGGATGTACGGGGTTAATGTCGGCCATATCTGAGTGAGTCCAGGCGAACACATCCATATTATGGAGAAGAACCTGTTGTATTTGTTCCTTCTCCGCACCAGATATGAGGGAACTAACATAGGTGGATTTATCCATTTCATTATTTGTGATTCTAAGGGTTGTGACCAATCGCTCCTATGTTCACCGCGCACGGGAGGCAATCTGTAGTTGCTATTACGGGGCTGGGTCTCGAGGAACGGTTGTATTGGGAGCTTACGTTTTCTCACGCTCTTGTCTTGTGTGATTGACGCCTTCTTAGAAGTGCTAGTTAGTTTTGCTTAGGAATCGATTGCCCGTACTAGTCAGATAGCTAATTATTTGGTGGTAGGTCGATGGCACGGCTTTCATCGCATGTGCGACCATGCTCAAGACAATGGCATTGTAAGTGAAGTCGCCCGACAAAGCTGAAAACAAAACTCTGAGAACCCACAGGCCCTACTCACGGCGGGGAGAAATGCTCACCCATCGTCACGCGTAGTTGCCAGATTGCGGACGAGTTACCAACGAACTCGGCTGTCAAGGAGATGTTCATCTACGAGAGGCGGGCGGTTACGCGAGATCGGTAGCGTTGCGGGGTCGGCCGATTACTGCTGTGCACATCAAAATCATTGATACATAAAGTAAGTCTGAGTGCATCATGGTGTGGAGTAATGATACGGATGGGTTAATACGCTGGGGAAAGGATATAAAATTTATCAATCGGGTTTGGATTGCTCTACGCGCTATTTGGGACGTGGATGGTGTTTAGCCGGGCCGGACTGTATTTGCCACCTTGACATTCTCCTCTTATAGTGCTTAGATTGATACTGATTGTCGGTCGGTTCGCCCAGTATGTAGTTTATGGTGGGTCGAGGTTCGAGCGGAACTCTGCTCCTACTTGGCTATTCCTTTCATTGCGGGCTGACCTGGCTCCGTAGATGGAGTCTCTCGGATATATCTCTTGAGGTGCTTGGCCCTGATTAATTTTTCAACCAAAAATTTCAGGCTTCGACTTCGGTTGGTGTCGTGCCCGTGGTCTCTGTGGTAATCACCTCAAGGCGGATTGCGTGAAGTGCATTTGGATGGGTGTGGGCCATTTAAAGTCGGGGTGATCCCGGATGAGCGGAAGGAGTCTGTCATATGAGATGTTCAGACGGGTAAACTACGGGGGTTCCCTCTTTCTCTCTAATTAGTCTCGGGAGCGTTTCTGGTTCTTACTCTGGCTCCCCTTTTGTTCATGCTGACCTTTAATGGTTGGCTTGCCGCTTTGGGTTGTGATATTGGCAGTGCAGGGGCTCTTGGATATTATCCTCAGTGTCGAATGTTATCACTCCCGTCACCGTACAGATTCTTGAAAAAATTGTCAGTAGAGGCGAATAAAGATAAGCGAGTGGAAGAATGGGGTGAATCGACAAATTCACTGAAAATTCTGGAGGACCGCATCCATACTTTATGGTCCCGATCTGGATGACCCCTCTAAATCTTACGGTGAAATGCGCGGATGGACTCGTCCTCACCTTGAGAGATGGTTTGCGAGAGAGGCGTGTTTAAAGCTACGTGAGACGGAGCGCATATGCGGGAAACAAATGAAGCCCTGACTCAGAAAGAGTTGATAAATCGCGAGTTTGTGGAACCAAGCCTGACCGGGCCCGCTAAGTTTGGCCCGGGAACACTTTGCATAATAGAGCGTCCGCATTGAGTATCATCGCTGATTGAAGTCGCGACGCATGTAGTCATCTGGTCGGAAGAGCCATCATACATGGCAAATGACGGTATGACAAAGCCACGCGGCGGCTCGTAACTTAAGATGTGCTAGCCTAACGGGGAGGATAGCATGTCTTCTAGTCCCCGGACAATGGTGGGTGCAAGCATGTATGCAAGAATTTAGTCGCATTCGAAGGTAGGATACCGCGAATGAGAAGTGGCTTGATGCTATGCTTTTTATGCGAAGAGGGCATATTTTCGAGGAACTGCTCATTGCCAGTTTCTCTCTGCCAAGATTCTCCCGTACTTTCGTGAAGGCATGCCACTGTAGGAATGGCTAGAGCGGTGTGGGGAGCCTCTTTATTGATTTGGCCTCCATGTTTTCGTTGAAGTGGCATATCGGGAAACGGAGAGCTACGAAGCTAACTTCGTCATCCCAGATTCTTCTTGTCCAGTGCTGTCGTATGGCGAGATAAAGGCTCGCTTCGCGGCTGTCCTTTGTTTAACGAGGGTGCGGGGTGGGCTGCTCCGCCGTGCGTTTCGCCCCGATCCTCTTCTGAGCCCTTGGCGATCGTTCTCTTGTTGTAGATAGTCAGCATGGCTGCACCTTCGGCCATCTGTTTAGGCTTTGTTCGTCTGCCGTCTCATATCCTACTTGCCCCGGCGGAACTAGTCTTCAAGGGATTGATTTCTTCGGAGTTCAGCGCCTAGCGGCAATAATTTGGATGAATGGCGGGAACTACCAAATGTCGGGGGCTTGGGGGATCGCTTGGCCCAGCGTAGACTCGCTCGTTCGATGAGATTTTTCTTGGTACGTTCCGCGGGGCGGGTGTCAGGTGTGTCTCTCAGTTCTCAAATCTTGAATGTGGGCGTTAACTGCTTGAAGAACCTGCAAAATAAACAAGACCGGCGGTGCGTGTGCCGTCTTAAGTTAGACAAGAGATAGAGAGCGTAGAATGTATATATCGATCTTGTAAGTATATTTCACATCTCTTTTGTTACCATTCCTCCCTTGTATATGAAGGATGATGATGATCACTTTTTATGGAAAGTGGGCGGTGGTTTCGAATGGAAGGGAGTAGGTGACCTTAGGCATCGCCGTTTCACGAGATAAACAGTCGTTCGAATCTTATTTTCCAGGGGATCGTTTGATCGTCCACAGGGGCCGAGTTCGTCTGGGTTTATTGGGAGAATATGTTCTTGGTACGCAAAGGATCGGTCGAAATCATTGGTTAGCCATCTTCTTAGAGGCAATGATAAATTTAAAGCGTCTGCAGACGATGTGGTGCAAATCCGTGTTGGTATAGGAGATACTTGGGCCTCCTGTGAGGCTTTGATCCCGATCTCACAGGTGCTTAAGTAGGGACGTTAAATGCAGCGTAGTCTTGTGGAGTTCATACATATTAGACTTGTATTGTTAAGTTAGCGTTTAAACAATGCCCGATGTGTAAAATTCCAGTTTCTTACATTTTATACACGTTGGATTTAACCATAGTATTTAAACAAACATGAATACAGGTAAGTTCAAGTTTGTAATATAATAGCTATTTAGTTTGAACTTAATCATCATTAAGTTATATTTGAATAAACTTGAAGAGGTTAAGCTCAAGTTTGAAACAGAATAGGTATTTAGATTGGACTTAAAATAAATTTTATATCAAATCTTAGACTTAACCATTGTAACAAAGTTGTTTTTAGTATAAAAAGTAAAAAGAGAATAGATGAAAAATAAGAGCTAGAACGTTAAACTCACTACCATATTCATATGCTTATTATAGTACATCTCGTAACAAATTTCCTAAACTTAATTCTTTATTTTTAGAAAACTTATATAATTGTTATTGAAAAGGACATTTGGTGGCAAATTGTAATTAATATATACATTTCTTCAACCAAAAGTCAAAACCAACGAGTTTGCTGCTTACATGGCAAAATGCAACGGAAAAAGAAACCTATTTACATTCTAGTTTCACTCAAATCCACAATCTTATTTAAACAACAGAAATACAAGCCACCATAAATTAAAAAAAACTCACCAAATGATTGAATACGTCTAGGAGACCCGATCCGTTATTTTATCCGATCCACTCGCCTGAAAGTCTTCCCCAACCGGCATCACCATACCTGGCGGATACGCCTGAACCATGCCAGCCGGTCTGACTCCGTAGTATATCTGTTGATGATTCATGTTCATCCCATCCGAAACCACTCTCATCGGCATCTCGTAACCCTCCATTGGACCCACTGCTCTAATTGCTCCACCGTACACTTGCCCCATACCGGGACCCGGCGCTGTTCGGAATCCCACTGGGATTTGAACTGGCGGTCCGGGGTATTGTGGAACGTACTGCGTCCGGACCGGAACAGGCTGAACTGGCATATTACCCGGTGGAACCTGACCCGGGACATAGTAAACTGGAATTTGGTGCACTTGGCCCGGATATGAGTAGGTCTCGGGTCCCAATAATAGTGCCACATCGGAGTTTCCGGCGTACCCGCCCGAGTGCGGATTCCCGGGTTCTACCGCATCGGCCGAACCCTCAGGCGGATTATCCTTTGCTTCAATTGGAGGAACCGATCTATCAAGCCTGGTTTTTACCGGTGGAAGGTCGGGGATTGCCGGCACGGAGGGGCCCGATGAGGTCGAGCAAAACGGAGAAGTGAACGCCGGAGCTGGTGATCCAGGATTGACACATTTTCGGCAGAATCGTTGGGTTTTCAATTTGGGCTCCCGCGGCGGTGCTTGTGCGTCGTCTGAATTATCCAGTCCGAACAGATAATCTGGAACCTCCGACACAATGGACGACGCCTCGGATCGGCCGCGCTCAAGGCCGCCGCCGTTGATCGCATCGAAGAACCAGTGCTCGCGCTTGCTGGAGCCGTCGAGAAGCGAGCTGATGCTGCTAGCTCTGGAGCCGCCGCCGTCGTCGGTTGGGAAGAGAAACAATCGGAGCCGAGCCGTTTTGGATCCAATCCCACTAAGAGCCACTCTATCGTACTCTTCCATCATGTTCTCAACGTCTTCATCGGTAGACCACGGAGTTAGAATCGGTCTTCGTTGGGAAGCTGGTACTTAACGCTGATGTATTTCGTACCAGATAGCTTCGACAGCTTCAGGACCAGGGCGGAGAAAGTGATGGCCCGATGAACTGCGACGATTCGCGTGTCTCCGCCGACGTAGCGTAGCTGATTGTCATGAGGCCGCGGTAGAATCTTGCCGCCGAAACTACACATGAATCGGACACGGAGTTGAACGTCGTTCATCCGATAATCGGATCTCGGGGACGACGCCACCGAGTCGCTGGCGGCGGAGTCGAGCTCCGATGGTTGATGCGACGCCATTCCAATAAGAAAAACCGTATCAAATTCCTCAATTTCTCCGCCGGCAATATTCGGTATTGTGAGGAATAACCCCAATTGATCAGTGATCACACACTACTAGTACTGTCGTGAACGAGCATCATCACAGATGCGTTTC
Organism: Tetrastigma voinierianum; assembly: GCA_016808115.1. Classification (NCBI taxonomy): domain Eukaryota; kingdom Viridiplantae; phylum Streptophyta; class Magnoliopsida; order Vitales; family Vitaceae; genus Tetrastigma; species Tetrastigma voinierianum. The sequence goes on from JAEQBH010002451.1 coordinate 184,905, forward strand.
CATCCGTTATATAAAACAAAGAAAAGCCACGTCCCTATATGGCTATATCTATATGAGAGAAAGCCTACAGCACTAGGAAGTTAATGGACTGTCACCAGCTATATGTAAGTGAACGCAACGGAGGGGAGGACAGCGTAACACGGGACCCACGCTATCCAATTTCACTATTTATCAGAGGCTAAAAACGGAGCGACGCCACCCGATGTTTTCATATTTATTTTTCATTTGTCACTCACTACCCAATAGTCTATAGTCAATAGTCGTTGCTTTCTTCCACCACAAAAATTTTAATACCTTCAATAGTTAAACATCAGAAAAATGATTAAGCTTGGTTTTGCAGTAAGTTAAGAGAGAAATAGCCGTCTTTTTCCCTGTGGACGGACATGAGAAGTGAAACGAAACGATTTGGGCGGCGGCACAAGAGCCAGGTCATCCTGAAGGGTCATGGGCGGCGCAAGTTGAGGCAAAAAAAGTAGTTGTCAAACTCTATTTATATATTTTGGAATATATACGAGAATCATTGTGCTCTTTATAAGACTAATTTTTCCGAATTTCTATATCATTAAATAATTCAAGAATCTTTTAAGCAAATGGGAGTTGTGTTACGTTGTTTCAGAAGTTGACTGCCATGTTGCTACATCCACAGAAATCCAACTTAATTTATATATTAGAATTTAGAAAAAAAAAAAAACATCTTTGGGAAAATAAAGTGAGAAAAAAGGTGCTTACCTGTACTAAAAGGCTTCGTCAATGGTGGAGAGTGGAGACTGGCTTAGAGAGAGAGAGAGTAGAAGGTAGGTGGGGGAGTTGAAAGGGTAGCAAAAAGCATGCTAAGTTTAAAGATGGACGGCTGATGTAGGTCCCACGTCTTCTTTCCAATCCTTTTGTTGTGCAACGCTTACGTGGCCCACAGTCATCTTTCGTCTTCACGGAGTTGCTAATCTCACGCAATATCTCTGTCACCCTCCAATCACCAACTCTTTTATGAGTTATGTCTCTGTAGTCTGTTCTATATTTTTTGTGTCTCTCATTTGTTTGGCGGTCGACCGTCGACGACTGACTGCACGTGGCTTTCGCTATACTCAGTATAGAGAGAGATTAGGGATTTCTAAACGTGTCAAATTTCCCTTTATATATACGAAAATGCTTCGGCGACATCACGGTATCCGATACCATTTTTAAAAATAAAACTTTTTTAAGAGTAAATTTAAAAAATATAAAAGTTAAATAATATAAATACCATTATCCATTTTCTTCTCTTTCTTATAAACATTCAAAATCCAGTATCCTTTTATGATATGCTTTTCTTTTCCACTTGTCTCATATCTTTATAGCAACATCACTTTTATATATATATATATATATAATTGATGATGCTTTTGTTGTCAGTTTGAAATTTTGAAGTGTATGGGGATCGTTAGTGGGACACCATTCCTTTCTTGAGGCGAGTCTGCGAGCTCTGGATCGTGTGAGTGAAGTAGAATTTGCTCTGATCCTTTGGTGTGTTTCTAGGCAGTGGCGTTTCTCTGAAAACGAGAAATAAGAAGGGTAGGCGGGGGCTGCGGGTGGCCAGCTCCGTCACCCTAAGTCGAGTTCTTTCGCAGGAAAAAGATTGGGTACAACTTGGCGAATGTGTTGCATTGCCTTTCATAGATGGGGTGGTAAATTATTTATAGTATATGTTATAAGGTTGGATGGTAGTTAGGATTAACTTTCCCATTGGACGGGATATTTCACCTTTTATCGGTATCGGATTTGGTTAAGGATATTGAAGGAGCGGTTTATTTAGGAATTATCTTTCTTCGCCGTTGGTGGGATCACGGGCAGTTGCGGGATGGTACATTATATTGTGAATTATATTATTTCGCTGTTGGTGAGATTTAATTGGATTCTGAGGATAATATATTATTAGGGTTATTATTTCACTTGTCGATGGGATTTAGTTTGATTTGCGGAATGTAGGCTTTACCGATTACCCTGCTTAGATCCTTTGGGCGAGCGGATTGGGTCGCCATTTCGGAAATTTGGCGTCGAAGGCACGGGTGTTTTGATGGGCGCGCCTCTTCTTTGGGTTTAGCGGAGTGTGGGCTGGTGCGCGTTTTGAAACACATGGGTTCTGACCCTTGTGTCGCGATATCACGTGGGTTATGCATTCTCGTTTGAATCTGATTTCCGCGTGTGCGCCGAATTTAGGTTAGTTGGAAGCTTGGTCGTGAGTCATCGTCCTTGCGACGATGATGACTCTTTGGTTTTGGCGCTCATCCCTCCTTTGCTTCGGTTTCATACATTTTAGCCGCGAATCCTCGTCTTGTGTGCCCCGATCTTGAAACTTTTTCTTCGCTTTTAACGAGTTGGACACCTCTTTATCAATTCATCAAATGCCTTTTGTGCGAGTCAGCACTACGGCATCTTTCACGAGATGGCTTTTCAGTGTTATTCACAGGACCATTCGTCTTTTCTTTCTTTAGTGTATGTTCGGAGATACGTCGAGGCTTTAAGTTAAGTGACCAGTTGTTCTCATGCTTACTATCACCATGGGTCGGGTCGCTCTTCTTCTCCTTATTGGAGGTGAATCTTGGCTGCTTTGGGTTCTAAATGACTGGCGGCGCCTCGGAATCATCGACGGTCGATCTTCGAGATGCTCGAGAGTTTGCCTCATAGACAAGGGTAAAGGGAGAGTAGACCCGGATTAAGTATCCTGGGGAATTCGGAATACCTACAAATCAGCCGTTCGATGCTTTGGGTGGGGCCTACGAGTTGGTCCCTTGTATGGGACGATTTTGCTGGCGTTCTGTAGACCTCCTTTTAGCGTTAGTGCGGGTCCACGATGTTTTGACCTCTTATGTGGTTTTAATTGCCTAAGATGGTATGCTTCTTTGAAGTAGCTTCGATAGTCTTAGCTTCCCTCTGCATCCCTTCATAAGAGTTTGCAACTGTATTTCAATGTCTGTCCTTCTCAGCTTTCGTGATGGCTGGAGGGTATTTTGGTTTCTTTAAGGACGGGGCTCGGTGTTCAGTATAGCTTGCTCCTTTATCTTTTTTAGTCTGAAGGAAACCACCCAGGGCTTCCTCTATTTTCGAGCGTCTTGGCGCTCCTGCGAGTGATTTTCGATCTTCCTAACTGCAGGCTTGGAAGAAGGCAGCTACTTCTTTGTTAGCGACCTTGATTTGAGAATATAACCCTCTTGACAAGGGCGACACCCCTGGCATTGCAGGTTGCTTGGAGCCGCCCCAGGGAATGCAGCATTAGTGTCGCTTTGTTTTTGGTATAACTTGTATGAGGTTGTTGGATATCTCTAATTCTGCATTGTCTACGTGCCTCTTAGGTGCTCGACCCAATCTCAGCCCTGAAGATGGCGTCGTAACAATGGCGCTGGCTGAGTGTTCTCCTCGTCCTACGGACTGGTCCGTCGGATATTCACCAGTACTTGAGCTGGTCGACCCGCTCTGCTGCTTTGGGGCCTTCGCCTCCTTCCACCATGAGAAGTCTCTCCCGCCGGACCCTCTCTTGCCCAGAACCCCCGAGAAAGCACGGCTCGTTTGGAGCGTCTCGAAACCGGAGTGAAACGGAAAACCTTGGACTCCGTTGAAAAAGATCGAGCGGCTTTGGTCAAGGTTCCGAAATTGAAATTCTTCTTCCTCTTCTCTGTCTGCCCATGTCCGTAGGACCGGCGCTGTCGCCTCTGTGAGGTTCTAAAAGTCTTGAGTTCGCGGCCGTTATGGAGTGCTTCTTTGCCGTAAAGGAACCCTACCGGGTAGGAGCCGTTGAGCGACCATTACGTGATCATTACCATCCTTTATCTGGAATCCTCCTACTTGAAGAATGTTAGGTACCTTCTCAGAGAGCGGGAGAAGGAGATGAAGAGGAAGGACTCGGCGGCGGAGATGGCTACTCCTTGCTTCTCAATGCCGAACTTGCGGCTGGCGTGGTCTCGTCCATTCTTAAGAGTTCGACCTCAAGGTCGAGCGTCTTTGTTGATGGGCTTTAGCTCTATCCCTTCAGGGGGTCGCCTCTGTAAGTTCCCATATCTTGTCGTGTCTGATTTCGTTCCCCGAGTTGAGTGGAATCTTATGTTGGATCTTTTGAATTCGTTGGGTGTGGCAGTGGCTACTCATTTGAAGAGTTTAGCTAAAGGCCTGGAAATAAATGAAGAACGTGCCAAGGCACTGGTTTTCTGAGGCGAGGATGGCTTCGCACTACGCTGGCGGACTATTTGGGTCCGGGTGCAACGTATGGGAGGCGGTGAAGCCATCCGTTTGAAGCATACCACGTCGGCGCGTGCTCGGGCCGAGGATAGAGAAGATGAGGCCCAAAACAGCTTGAGGGCGGCTGAAGGCGAGCTTCGGGAGGTTCGAGATGGCTGCGGGCACCTGAGTATTCTTGGGGCGGGGACGGGCTGCGATGCGCTTGATGAGCTTGGATGGTTAGGGATTGGGCTCCTTACAGCCCCGAGCGGCTGCGGGAGTCTAAGGAGGAGGTATGCGGTCAAAGATGAAGCTGCTTGACAAGGCGGGCGTTGCTGGACGAGAATATCGTGAGGTCTCATTTGCAAACTGGGGGAGCGCTGGCGAGAATGTCGTGGGCTGCGTGGGGACCTTCATCAACAAATAACTCTGGTTGCTCAACGGGATGAAGTTATAGGAAGATTGAGGGATGAGGCCTGTACTCAATGGGCTTCTAGGTGGCTTGTCTTTCAGAGAAAAGCTGTTAATGCCTATCCCGGCCTGGACTTCAACTTTGACATCCCTAGCGACGAGGAAAGGCGAATCCCCTCTCTGGCGACTGTGCGTAGAGTAGGTACCCATTTGAGGCCCATCATACCACCCTCTTGCTCCTCAGCCACCGATGCACGATCGCGGCGCATATCGGCGTCGGTTTTTTGTTTATTTTTCTTGGAGCTGGGACCTGGGACGTATGTAGCCTTTTCCTTAATAAATGTTCTTTTTTACCACTTTTGTCATCACCTATGCATTTCGCACTGTTCTGCATGAACTGAATTAATTTCTTGGCTACATTGCCTGAGTTGAGTGTCTGAGTTGAGCAACTCCTGGGCTGTATGGCTAGAGTTGAGTAGTGGAGCTCTCAAAATTGAGCTGTCGGGCTCTGAGAGGCCTTATAGAATTTGAATAGCCTAAAATGATCGATATGGGGTACGCATAGCTGAAGCGAGTAGTCGTGCTCGTCAAAGTACGAAATTTATTTAGGTCAGTATTGAGGCCGCCAATGGAATTTGTAGATAACTGGTAGTCGACTCTTAAGTGCATGGCCCGTCGCAGTAGTCGAGCTCGTCAGTAGTATTGAGCTCAGGCGTGGCCCTTGTGTTGAATAACTGGTGATCGACTCTTAGGTTGCATGGCTGTGCAGTGGTCGAGCTCGTCAAGTAGACTCTTGGGCTCGGGTATTGTGCCCTTGTAATTTGAATAACTGGTGATCTAACTCTTAAGGGCATGGCTGTGCGGAGAGTGGTCGTGCTTTCGTCAGCCAATTTCTTTGGAGCTCGTTGTTGTGGCCTTGTGGGAATTTGAATAGCCTGGCGATTAATTTCTTAGGATGCATAGCTGTCTGAGGAGTAAGTCTAGCTCGTCAATGGTGTTGGGCTCTATTTGTGTGCTGTGAAATTTGAATAACTGGTGATCTATTTCTTAGAGACTGCATGACTGTCTTGAGTAGTCGTGCTAATCAATGTTCTTTGGGCTCTCCGGTATTTGAGCCTTGTGGGATTTGATAACTGGCGATCGACTCTTAGGTTGCATGGCACTGCGCGAGTAGTCGAGCTCGTCAGGCCCGAGGCCTGGCGGGCTCGGTATTTGAGGCCCAATGGTGAATAGCTGGGTTGATCGACTTTTTAGGGTGCGCATGGCTGTGCGGAGTGGTCGGCTCGTCGAGCTAATTTCTTTTGGGCTCGGTATTTGTGGCCTTGTGGTGAATAGCTGGTGATCGACTCTTAGGCTACATGGCTGTGCGGAGTGTCGAGCTAGTCAAGGCGAGTTCTTGGGCTCCGAGTATATGGCCTTGTGGAAATTTGGTCTTTGGTGATCGACTCTTAGGAGTACATGGCACGTGCGGAGTGGTCGGGCGCTCGTCAAACTAAGCTGCTAGGCTCCGGGCGTTGTGGCCTTGTGGGCTGAATAGCTGAGGCGGTTACGACTCTTAAGTGCATGGCATGTGCGAGTAGTCGAGCTCACGTCAAGCGAATTTGCTAAGGCTCCGGGTTGAGGCCTTGTGGTGAATAACTGGTGATCGACTCTTAATTTTGCATAGCTGCTTATGAAATGTCGAGCTCGTCAAGCTTCGAATTTCTTGGAGCTCGAGGCGCCCCGAGGCCTTTATTAATTTGAATAACTGAGGCTGATCGACTCTCTTAGTTTGCGTAGCTGTCTGAGTGGTCGAGCTCGTGGCGAGTTCGCGGGCTCCGGCGGCGAGGCCTTGTGGGGTACGAGATAACTGGTCGATCGGCTGCGAGGTTATGGCTGTGCGGAGTAGTTGAGCTCGTCAAGGCGAATCACGCATGCGACCATTCGACCGATTTTTGGAAGGATCACGAGTTTCTTTAATCATCTTTGGTTCATGGAGGTGGAAGCTTGATTTGCGAATTCCAGGAGTGCTTTGGCCTTCTTATAAATAAGCGGCTTCATTGCTCGGGAGTTTATGCTTCGGATATTAGCCCCTTACGGTGCGTATGAGATCTGGCAGAATTAAGCGTCGAGAAAAACTGATCGTCTTCGTAGGGATCCACACAGAAGATTACGGTTTAGTTTTGTTGGATCTGCTGCTTGTGGGAGTTGTGTTTTCCCTAGTCTCCTTTATGGGGTTATGTTGATACCCCCAGGCCGTCTTTGGGAATGCGTCCGAGAGAGGCGGAGTGAGCTTTCTTATGCCGCTATCCACTGATACCTGTGCTTTCTCTTCCTCTCCTTTCTTCTTTCATTCTCTCTTCCTTCCTTTCTTCTTTCATTCTCTCTTCCTTCCTTTCTTCTTTTCTTCCACATCTCATTCTCCTTTTTCCTTTCCTTTCGTACAAACCCTTTCCATCCTTTTTTTCTTCTCCTCCTCTTTTGTTTGATTGGCTTGAAGGATGGGCTGACGTTCAACCTATGTGTGATTATTATGGGGTCAATCCCTCCATATCTTGCTGCTTCATGCGAAGACATCTGTTACATCTCGAAAATGTGTGAGAGGGCTTTTGGGAGATCCTCTGCTAGCCCAGGTCGATGTAGCGAGGTGTTGGTCGTCATCCAGCGTGCGGGTTCGGCTCTTACAGGGCCTCATGCAGGGTGAGCACCTCGTCGCGTATGTTCGTCCAAGTATATGTTATTGACCGCTTTTTGCTTTATGGATCTTTGAGTAGCATTCCACAGCCTCGTTGGTCTCCTCGAGACCATTAGGTACTCAGGTTACGGTAGGAAACTTGATCATCATGTGGTAGCGGAGATGACTTTTTATTGCATTGAGAGAGGGTGCACTTTAACAACATATTATATAAGCGGATGGGCGTCTACAGCGGGAATCTCATTGTCATTAGTTGCCTAGCATGGGGATCTCCCAGGTGAGTACTAGTTGTATTGAGTCGAGGTAATGCTTTTCTCAGGAGAATCCCTCGCAAATGGGTCTTGACGGGGTTCCATTCTCTCCCATCCGATGCCCACATCTTATCAAAGGCCGGCGAAGATGATGTCGGTTGAACTCCGTTGTCCTTTAAGACTCGATGGACCGTTTTGTTAGCCCTGGCCTTTCAGTGCAAAGTGCGTCATGGGGGTGTTGGCATCCTTCCAGATATGAGTCAAAGAACATTATGGATGTGTCGAGCCAAGGCAGTTTGGACACCGCTTGTACTTCCACTACCTCTGCTGACCTGATGTTGCGTAGATGGGCCTTCCGAGCTGAGCTGGATTCCCCTCCTCCTGCAAATCCATCGAGATCGTGTGGTTCACTCCAAGGTTGTTGGTCTTTGAGTTGTTGTACGTCGAGGTGGTGGTGGTGAATTTCTTTGGCCCAGGAACTGGTTAAGGCACGGTCCCGAGGCGATTTTGAGCTATGAGCGTCGAAGATACCCACGCCGTATTAACTACTCTATTTCCTTCTTGGGTTGTATGCAAATCATCCAGTCTTTGTGCGAGTAGTCCCTATGGAACTCGCGATGCACGGTGTTGTCCTTGTGGGCGGGTCGCTGTTTGGGTTAGCCACCTCGGGGTGCGTTTCGTACTTCGCGGGACACGAGATGCGGGGAATTTGTTAAGGGGGTGAACGTGAGTGAATCGCGTGGTCGTCTCGGGTTGGGAGGTGGACCCAGACGATCTCACAGGGTTGCGCTTTTTGAGAGCTGGTCGCCATCTTTCTTTGGAGACCTCTCCCGATCGCTTTGTCTTTTGGGGCTCCGTCCTCGTCGCTTGTCCGTCCCGCTTTTTTCTTTATGGGTGGAGGAGCTCCCCTTCTTGGATATGAGAGCTTCTTCGTCATTGATGTACTTCTCCGCTTTTGTGACATTTCGGCCATGCTTGTAGGGGATTTTTAGAGTGAAACACTCGAGTCTTTCATTGCACCCCTAATCCAGCAATGAATGCGGTGATCGCAAACTTTTCGTCGGGTATATCTACCTTCAGAGACTCTGCGTTGAACCTTTGAACATAGGACCTCAGGCTCTCCTGCGAGCTCTGCTTGATGGTCAGTAGATGGTAACTTGGCTTTCTATACGTCCTGGCTCCAATGAAGTGAGAGACAAACGCAATGGATAGCTCTCTGAATGAGGAGATTGATGAAGGCGGAAGCCTGATGAACCAGGCCAAGGCTGGACCTTTTAATGTGATAGCGAAAGCTCTGCATCGCACAGGGTCTTGAGACCCATGCAACTACATATGGTTTTTGTAAGTGTTGAGATGATCGACTGGATCTTTGGCTTACCTGCCAAGTCACTTCACTTGGCATCTGAATTTTCTTTGGAAGAGGGAAGTGAAGCACCTCGTAGTGAAGGGTGACTTAGTCTGTTGTACCAGGGTGTCCATGGAGTGTCGGGAGGCGCGTCACTGCCACCTCCTTCCTGCGGCTAAGCTCTTGAACCTGCTCCCATGATTGCTCTCCTGCTCCTTGCTGAGGGTGACGTAGTTCCTCATTCCCGACATGCCCTCCGAGTGTTTCTTCGTTGCCCTCCTCTCCAGGGGCTAATTGCGGTCCATGCCTCCTGGCTCGGCTGGACTCTGCTTCTGCTTCAGCACCTCAAGGAATGTCGGGATTGTGTTGCCCTTCAGGAGGAGGAAAGTTGTAACCTTCCTGAGGTTGTCGTGTCTCCCGTGGGCGTTACGTCTGCGCGGTGAGTTCTTCCCCAGCTCTCCTATCAGGCGTTGGTTGGTGAGGCGGAGCGCCTCCACCTCGTTCGTGTTGGCTTGCATTGCTTCTAGCGCGCCAAGGGGTCTGCTATCCGCATCGCCTGCGGGTCCTGCATCCTTGGTGGATTAGCGTTGCTCCTGCTTGTGTTCCGGGTTGATACCATCAGTAACTGAGAAATCAGTCTTTATTTATCAAGGAATTGTCGTTCCCACAGACGGCGCCAACTGATGATGCCTTTTTTCAACCAGACTGGGCTGGAGCGTGTGGGGGTCGTTGGGCCGGACACAGGCTTTGTTGCCCTACGGGCTCTTGGATCGTCGGGGCGAAGTAGGGCTGGCTGCGATCTTTGATGCAGGAGCTCTGGGCCGTGGCACTCCTCTACAAAACAAGAAGAAGAAGAAGGGCCGGCGGGCCGCCGTGTGGCCGCTCCGATGCCTAAGTCAATTCTTTCCTGAGAGAAAGATTGGGCGCCCAGAGGCGAATGTGTTGCGTGCCTTTCGCGATGGGATGTAGTGCAGTATTTATAGTATGTATTTATAAGGTTGGATGGTGATTAGGATTTTTTCCCATTTGACGGGATATTTCCTGCTTTTATCGGTATAGGATTTAGTTAAGGATATTGAAGGAGCAGTTTATTTAGAATTATCTTGATTTGCAGTTCATATCGTGAATTATCTTATTTTCCTTGCTGGTGAGATTTAATTGGATTTACAGGATAATATGTTATTGGGGATTATTTTATTTCCCTTATCGATGGGATTTAGTTTGATTTGCGGAATGCCAGGCTTTCTCGAATTTTTATAGCCGTCGGCTGGGCCGAGGCGGATTGGGCGCCGTTTAATTTAGCGTCGAGTTTGAGTGATGTTTCAATGGGCGCACATCTTCTTTGGGTTTGGCGAGTGGGCCTGCGAGCCCATTTTTCAAACCCTATCATATATAATCTTGATAAAAACAGTAAATTAATACAAATAGAATTATTATTATTTTTTAAAACATTATTATTATTATTATTTTAATCATACAATAAAGATTTATATTTACAGCTCATTTCAAATATCTGAATTTTTAAGACTTCAAACCATAAGCTAAAGTGGTTGATAATCATTAATAAATAAGTATTATTTTCAAAATCACTTTATTTTAAGTCATTATATCTAACTCAAAGTAACAAAAAGTTTAACGCTTAAAATTTTAAATAGCCAAGGATATAAAGAAAGGAAAGGTCTAAGGTTGGATTCCTAGAAAGTCTTTAGCTATAAAAAAATCACTTTATTATAATATATCAAAAAAATTAACTCAAAATAACCCTCAAACTAATTGTATTTATTCTAAAAAAAAAAGTTTGATAATATATTAATTTGTGATGTAAATATTAATTTTCAATTAAAAAATCTAATAACAAAGCTTTTGACTTTTCTTTGTGTTTAACTTCATTAAAGTCAACATCTTGTAGAATTTGATAAACCAAAGAATGGTAAAATGGGCTCATGTCGTTGTTTTCGGCTAGACAATTAAGTGCCCACAACGATATTTATGAATAAAAACAAATTAATAAATTAAAAGGAAAAAAGAAAAGGACATTACCTTCCTTCCAAGGAACCAAGCTCCATCAATGACTAAAAAAACAACAATCTTTTTTGGCTGAAGTTCTGATTAATTATTTTCCAATTGATTAGTGTTTCATTTCATCCTAAGCTGGGTGGGTTTATCTTGGGGAGTTGGGAATTTGGCATACATTCGTTGTTGCTTCAGTGTGCACAAAATCATTAACTGAAGTTCATAATCATTAGTCCAACCTCCAACCATATTGCAGAGAAATATAGACATCTCTTACGATTCCGATTGATGTTGAAGTATCAATATAATGTGTACAAGTCTGAAATAGCAATCCAGCAAGTTGAGAATGCTTAAAGGGAACTTCTTTGTCATGCGTCTATAGATTGGTGATTATAACCCTTGCTGAAAATAATACTTCTTTATTATAATAAAATACTTAGTTAAGAATGTGTTCGGTTATATCTTTTATTAGAAACCTAAGCGACCTTATCTACTATTTACTAACGAGCCGCCGTTAAATTTAAAGATGATGAGTGATTTTTAATAAATTCTTTGAAATCACTAATTCCATTGTTTTCTTTTCTTAATCTGAGTTTTCTTTTCCAATAAAGTTGTTTCTTATACAACGATATGTGTTTGCCTTTTTTTGTTACTGACCTATTGCCATATGTTTTATCGTCAACTTGTTGCGACGAGTAGTTGTGTTGTCGACGGTTAACTTATGTATGAGTTTTTGCATTTAATGGAATCATCGGATCAAATCTTGTTCATCAATATGCTACAGATCTTGTATCTTACGTATTTTAAACATTTTTGCTATTAACCTATGTTAGATCTGTTACAAGGATTACAGAGAGAAAGTAAAGACTGCGAGAAAGACCATTACAAGAGCAAAGCACAGGCAATTAATACAAAATCACAGGAGTCTCGTGGCGTCACGATCTCCTTCAAAAGCGGTCGTCGTCCCCACGGTGCTTTCGGAGAAATCACTTGACGTCATTTCCTAGGATACAACGGCGGACCAAATGATGCCTTAACACTAGACCAACTGCTCCGTGAGCGGAAACTCTGTCATTTATCACCCAAAACCTGGCCTCTTTGATAAACTCAAAGCTAAAAAAAAAAAAATATAACTACGAGATAAAGTCTACTTTATAGGCTAAAGGTGAGACCATGCTTTATTCAGAAATAGCATGGCAAGCCATCGTTGGACTCCCTGCCTTTTGACTCCTCAAGGAGTAAATGACAATGAATGTCATTTATTCCAACAATTATGCCCTTTGGACTCCTCAAGGAGTAAATGACAATGGATGTCATTTATTAATGATGCAACATGAATGACATTAGCGCTGACCAAAGATCTAAGGCGGGTGATAGATTCATTAGAAGAAACTTGCATAGGAGAGGTAGATGTTATCCTTTGAACCTTCCCTTGTAAAATATGTTTACTCTACTAACTAAACAGTAGACATGATGTCCTTGAACCATTCTATCATTGGTGTAGACGATGACATATTCACATACGGGAATCTTTACAACATATTTGATTCTCACTTTTATGTCCGTTTGGCCGTGGACGTCGTGCAGTTACTACTTGAGTTTAATAGAAATTATGCCCTATTCAATTCCCTCTGAAGCGGCCCCACTTCACTCTTACGCCAGGTGATCTCTGTAAAATTAAGAGTAGCTCATTATTACTCTTTGCCAATGTAGGAATCATTAAGCGTAAGCTTAGCTGTGCTTATGAGCATCATTGTTTCATCATAGGAATGGACACGAGAAGATCCCCACAATGATTGTATCCATGTCTTTACAATTTAGTTGTCCCTTTGAACTAGATCTTGGGATCTCTAGTCAACTAGGTTGGGTATCCATTGCATCATTTTTATTCTTTTCTGGCGGGCTTTAGTCCCATTCCTTGATGACTTTTCAACCAACTCTACAATTTAACCCTTTGGTTAGCGGATCATAATGTTATCCTTAGATTTTATAATCTATAAATATAACCCGGTTAAGAGTTGTTTTAATGGTATTATTATGCAGCGGATATGCAGACTTACCATTATACATCTTGTTTCAATGCTCTACCAATGGCAGTTAGTATCACAATGTATGAATATTGGAGGCACTGACTTTGGCCACCTTGGAATGTCCTCTAGGAAGTGGCGTAGCCATTCTGCCTCTTCCCCACATTTGTCCAGTGTTATAAACTCATATTCCATTGTGGATCTAGCAATAACCGTCTGTTTTGAGGATTTCCATGATACCGCTGCACCTCCGGTCTTAAAGACCATAACCACTATAGGATTTTGAGTCTTTAACATAAGATATCAATTAGCGTCACTTTATGACCTTCAAGTGGCGGGATATCTTGTGAGTGCGACACATAGTCACGAGTGAATCGTAAGTATTTTAATACTCTCATTATTCCTTGCCAATGCATAGCTCGGGATTGCTTTCGTGTACCACTCGGTTATTAGCGCATAGGCTATGCAGTCTTGTACAACTCATTAAGTACATTAGACTCTCTATCACCACACAGAGTATTCTACTTGAAGCTGACAGCTCTCATCATTTCATTCTTGGAAAGTGTAGAGTTACATCTGCGGTGGCTATGCAGTTATCCTTATCAAACTTTCGAGAATATTGTCAACATAGTGTGGTGACTTATGCGAGTCCATCGTGTTCTTTTCATTTTATTCCCCGAAATAACATCAACAAGTCCATGTCTTTCATGTCAAATCTTGAATTCAACATGTTCTTGGTAGATGTAATCATCTTATCATCACTACCCAGGCAATCGACATGTCATGCGTACCGACATACAATGACATAGCCATGTTCATCATCTTTGACATAGACACACTTGTCACATTCATTGATTTTGAATCCATGTGACAACATAACGTTGTATAATTTTTCATGCCATTGTTTTGGTGCTTGTTTTAATCCATACAAGGATTTCACCAATCTACAGACTTTCATTTCTTGTCGGGCGAAGCCCTCGGGTTGCTCCATGTAGATTTCTTCATTCAAATCTCCATTTAAGAAGGTACATCTTGACATCCCATTTGATGTACCTCAAGATCTTTTAGTGCAGCAATTGCAAGCACCATCCTTATGGAGTTTATTCTCGTCACAAGAGAATACGTGTCAAAATAATCCAGGCCCTCAGTTTGCCTATAGCCTTTGATCACAAGTCTTGCCTTGTATTTGTCTATTGATCCGTCTACTTTCCGTTTCCTCTTAAAAATCCACTTGGAACTTAGAGGTTTACAACCCGATGGAAGATATACTAATTCCCAAGTATGGTTATGCAGTATGGAATCAATTTCACTTTTAATTGCCTCTTTCCACATGAGACTCTCCGTAGAGTTCATTGCCTCTTTATAGGTTTGAGGTTCCCCTATGAGCATGTATGTCAGAAAATCTGGACCAAATGATTTTACGTCTTGCCACTTTCACTTTGCTTTGGGTTCCTACCTCTTTCCATTAGTATCTTCATCCTGACTATTTTCATGAATAGTCTCCAACACTCGTTTTGATGAACTAGACTTTTCCTTGGATCCATATGGAAACACATCCTCAAAGAATGATGCATTCCTCGATTCCATTATCATTGCAGTGAATATCAGGGATATTAGACTCATAAACAAGAAATCGTAGCGACCTTTATTATATGCATAACCAATGAAGATCACGATCAATAGTTTTTGGAGTCTATTCTCACCTTTTTGGGTGGAGGAGCGCCACTTTAGCGGACATCCCACACTTTCATAGTATTTGTAGGATGAAGCCATTCCTTTCCATAACTCATATAGAGTCTTTTCTGCTTTCTTTTTAGGTACCTTATTTAGAAGGTAATTAGCGGATAAAATGGCTTCTCCCCACATGTTTTGTGGTAGACCAAAACTTATCAGCATTGCATTCATCATTTCTTTTAGAGTGCGATTTTTCCGCTCAACCACTCCATTAGATTGTGGCAAATAAGGTGTTGTGGTTTCATGTATAATCCCATGTTGAGCACAAAGGTCAACAAATGGCGATTCATACTCTCCACCTCGATCACTTCTCGGCGCTGAATTTTCTATTGGAGTTGATTCTCAACCGTTTTGTAGAGAACAAATTTCTCCTATCGCCTCATACTTACTTTTAAGTAAGTACCATGCCAGGTATTTGGTGCTATCATCCACAAAGGTAATAAAGTATTTATTACCACCTCTTGTTTGTCTGACTTCAAATCACATGCTCTTATTATGGATTAAAAGTGAGGTTGAGTGTGTCTTTCAATACTTTGAAAAAGATGACTTTTTTTTAGTTAGTTTTCTCAACTATAAGTTTCACACTTATGCTTTGCATCAATTTGGAAAGTTGGTATATGATTTAAGTTGATTAATTTACGCAGTAATATCATAATTAACATGTCTAATCTACCATGCCATAGATTAGATGACTCGAGAATATAAGCGAAAAACTAGCTTTATTCATTTTTTACTTAATGATAGTCATTACATTAAGCTTCCACATCACAGCCACTCATATACCCTTTTCCAACACTACATTACGCTCTTTGATAGAACAAATTTATCGCGACTCAAACACCAATGAAATCGTATTGTCGGCAAAGAACCGGACACCAAGTTAACTGCGGTTCGAACCACATATAACACATTTGTTGAGTCGGCTCTTTCCAGTCGTCTTAGAGACCGCCTTGCCTTGCCCTTTAATATCCGATGTGGCAGAGTTCCCCATGAACACCTTTTCTCCAGTATCAATTGGTTCAAAGGTGGAGAACATCATCTTATCAGAACATACATGGCGGGTAGCACCAGTGTCAATCCACCATTCCTTGGGATTTGATCCCACCAAGTTCACCTCGGGGTCCTTTGCGGTGAGGTCAATTCGGACACATCCTTGGAGATGTCGTCAACCACGATGGCTTCTTGAGTTTGTTTCTCTTAGATGCAATCGAAGATTGTGACCTTGCTTCCCACGGTTGAAGCATTTCCCAATGAACTTTTGCTTCTTAAACACTCCCCCTTTTGGTCTCAGCTTAGTGCCTTTTCCTTTGTTGTTGCCTTTTTTGAACTTGGAACCTTGACCATGTTCCACAAATTTAGCCTTAGCCTCATTGGGATTGTGTGCCATTTTCCTCTCAAATCCTTTATTGTCTTCTTCAATGCGAAGTCGAATAACTAGATCTTCGATGCTCATCTCCTTTCTCTTATGTTTGAGGTAGTTTTTGAAGTCTTTTCAAGCAGGAGACAGTTTCTCAATAATAGCTGCCACTTGAAAGTTTCGGCAACATCATTCCTCGGCATGAATCTCATGGAGGATTACTTGAAGTTCTTGGACTTGACTGACCACGATCTTGGAATCTACCATTTTATAATCGAGGAATCAGCCTACAACAAACTTTTTGGCCCTGGCATCCTCGATTTTATATTTTCGGTCTAGTGAATCC
>JAEQBH010002452.1:0-143702 GCA_016808115.1 Tetrastigma voinierianum
AAAGCAATTAGGACTCCATATCAGAGCTTCGATTCGGCCAGAGGTGAGTGAGCTATCACGGAGAGTTTTACAGTCTTGCTTGACTCGAGAGGGATAGTTTCACAACTATCGGCACACAAGAACACCCCGGCAAAATGGAGTTCTTGAAGAAGAAATAGAACTCTTCGAGGATATGGTGAGGTTGATCTTAGTTATTCATCTCTACCTATATCGTTTTTAGGGATATGCCATAGAAGCTGCAATGTATCTTAAATTTAGTTCCTTCTAAAGCCGGTTCCTAAGACACCACGAATTGTGGAAGGCGCAAGCCTAGTTTAAGCCATATCAGAATATGGGTGCTCACAATGTCTTAAGAGGATCGAATAAGTTGGAATCGTACGGTTTGCATGTTTGTTGGCTACCCTAAAGGAGCGAGAGGTGGACTATTTTATAGTCCTTGGATAAAAAAGGTTGTGTGAGTACTCTGTAACTTTGGAGAGGAGAGACTATATAAGCATTCAAACGAGTAAAATAATTCTTGAGGAGCTTGACTCATTTCGAGACAAACTGAACCACCGGTGTCTTGGTACTCTATGCCACTGATTCCTATGCATGTTGAAGGGAAAATGTACCGAAGGTGAACAAACACGAGGTGGAACCAGTGGAACAGATCAGTACATGTGGAGACCGGAACCGAGGAAGGCCGGTGAGAGGAGACTAGTACAGCTACGGGGCTCGGAACAATGGGCCACAACCGGTGGAGCCGTCGTAGTGATAGAGTAGGCGGGCTCTTGAGATATGTCTTTGCTAAGCGAGAGTCTTACCAAGTTATTGCTATTGGCGGTGAAGATGATCCCGTCAATTACAAAGAAACCTTTGGAAGATGTGGATGCGGGTGGCAAAGCCATGGACCGTGAAATGGAATCTATGTATTCCAATTCGATGCAGTCTCTTAATAGAGGCACCAAGAAATTAAAACCAATAGGGTGTAAGTGGATTTACAAGAGAAAGAGGATCGAGATGGGAAGGTGGAAACCTTGAAGCTAGATTAATTGGCAAAAGGCTATACCCAGAGGGGATAGATTATGAAGAAACCTTTAAGCGGTAGCCAGCATGCTTAAATCTATCAGGATTCTTTTAGCATGTTTGCTAGTCTCGGTCTGAGATTTAGCGGATGGATCTCCAGCTTGACCTTTTTAAATAGCAATTTAAATGGGGACATCTACGTACGGCAACCAGAGAAGAGGTTCAAAAGCTAAAGCGAAGAGCACATGGTATGCAGTTGCAAGGTCGTTATGGACTTAAGCGACATCGGATCATGGAACATCGGGTTTGATCAGGCCAGTACTTCTTTGGTTTTTGAAAACACGATGAACCTTGTGTTCAAAAGAGAATCCAAGCACATAAGGTAGTTTTTCTAGTCCTTTGCGTCAGATGACATATTGTTAATCAGGCTTGACAAACAAGTGTTGTCCCGAGTGTAAGATTATTTGCATAAGCAGTTTGATATGAAGACTTGGGAGATGCTGACTATTCTTGGAATCAAACTTATATACGAGGCCAGGAAGAATAAGTTATTTGGCACTATCTCAAGCCTCTTATATTGATAAAATTCTTGTCGGGTTTAACATGGAAAATTCCAAGGGATCCTTACCCTTTAGACACATTCATCTTTCTAAGGAACAATCACCAAAAACTCCACGACGAAGAAGCGTATGAGTAGGATACCTTATGCCTCGGCCTTAGGTAGTCTCATAATACCATGTTATGCCGAGCCGGATATCTGTATGCAGTGGGGAGTTATTAGCCAGTATCAATCGATCCGGTGAAGAAGGCGGGATTGCGGTAAAGCATATACTTAAGTATCTAAGGAGAGCAGAGATTATATGCTAGTATTCCGAGTGGAGTTTAGAAACCATTGGTTTCCACAGGACTTCGAACTTTCAGGGGATATTGACTCAGGAAATCTACCTCACGGTTATGTGTTTTACACTATGGTGGAGCTGTCTGCGTTTGGAGGGTATTAAGCTGAGGCGTGTGTGGCGATTCCACCCGCGAAGAATTTGAGATATGTTTCTTGCTTAGATGACTAAGGAAGGCTGTGTGGCTAAGAAGTTCATTATGGATCTTCGGGTGATACCCGGTGCGGGTGGAAGCCCATTACCCTTCTTTGTGACAACGGTGGGACGTACTTGATCCAAAGACAAGGTATCTAAGAAACAAAAACACGGTGAGGAAGGAGTACCACTTGATCAGAGACATCATTGAGGCGGAGACCACAGGTGGTTACCAAATAAGCGTCGAGGAGGAAAACTGACGGACCCGTTCCACAGAAACTCTACCTGTTCGAGTTTTGAAAGACATGTAGATTCTATGGGTGTTAGAAGTTACGGACTTATTTTAGGACTAGTGGAGTTTTTATTTGAGCTTTTGTAGCAAGACAAATAAAATTATTGTATTTTTACGTATTAATAAAATTATTGTATTTTTACGTGTTAATAAAATTTCAATGGGGTAATTAATTTCACCTTGTGCACAGTATTTTCGTATTAAGGTCAGTTAATTATGCGGTATGGTCATATGGATACGTTCATGGAAGAGGCGTGATCGTAAGTTACCGTAATTAATGAATAAGATCACGATTATTGAATAAAAGTTGAATGCTTTATTTAGTTTACGCAATATTTTATGAAATAATCATCTTGGTTATTATAAAATATTAGTGGAATTATGTTTGCATGATAGGATCAAAGAAAGAATTTGATTAAAAGTTAAATTTGCAGCAGAAGAGGGAATTAAATCTCAAGTGATATTGATTATTATTTTTCTCTCAATCCTGAGTTTATTTTAAATAGAGTAGTGAATAATTATCGGTCTTTGAATTATCAATAATAGTAGAAATTTTATTTTGGCCGGCAAATACCTAGATGATTTGGGAGCGTGATTGTTTAGATACCGTGTTATGAAATAAACAAAAAAATGAAATGTATAGAAATATCACTCTTGATATGTTTCGGTCTTGGATATAATGAAGTCCTTGCAGCCGATTACATTTGATCCATTAAGAAAGCTGTTAAATCAAGAGATTAAAATAATTATTAATTGATGACATAAAATATGTCAGATTAATTATGATGTACAATGGAGGAAATTAATATATATATATCGATATTATTAATTTGAGTTCAACTCGGGCCTTTGATGGTGGCACGGATTAGATAATTGCTTTTCAATTATGGGGCTGGTGTAATAGCGTTGGATCCACAGGGCTAAGGCTCGGGAAAGTGGCCGGAGCTCGTATCGTGTGGGCTATAGAAACCTTGAGTTGAGTTACATGGTTTTGGCTTATGCTCAAGTTTGTACTCAGAAGCAGTGGAATTGTGCAATTATATTGCTCTTAGGTCCCACTTAGTATTCTCAAATATATATATAAATTATAAATTTACATAATAAATATAATTTATTATATGAGCGATTATTTATAATAAATATAATTTATTATATGAACAGGTTATTGTGATGTAATGGGTTTAAGTTTTCTCTTTGAGTTTTTTATGTACATTTTTTGAGAATACGAGAACCAAGAAAGAAGAATTTTCCCTATTCTTTGGTTTTTCTCTAAGTGTTCACAAAAGATTCGATTCACATTTTGATTCATTGTGCCCACACACATCCGCCACCACCTGAGGATAGATCACCAGAAGATCGGACCGAGGTGCGATTCTTGTCTGTAGATTGGACCAGTTTAGATGTCGTTGGTTGCGTCTTATTCTTTGGCCGATCGACGGTGTAGATTCTTTGGTTGGTGGCTGATCTAGAAGTCTAGTTGTGGATCACCAAAATCTATAGGTAATTTTATTTAATATTAATTTAGATCTACGATTTGCATGTTTAATCATAATGCTAGATCCATCACTTCATTTGTGTTTTCCTTCAAAAGGTTGAAATTTTGATTGGTAAGAAGCTTCCACGAGGATGTGTTGCATTGTTGGACGAGTTTTTGGGTTAGGATGTATACATTTAAAGTACCAGCAAACCCTGAGAACCATCTTTAGCAACTTGTTGATCTTGAGGAGGTGGGAGACGTGAATCTAATATATCAGTAAGCAATATGTTTTGAGCTAATGGGGTAGACAATAAGGAAAAAAGTTCTTTTGGATGCTTTCCCATCATTGTCTCAAGTGCCACTACTCCAAAGCCGTAAACATCACATTTTTCAGTTACAGCCATAGTGTAAGCAAGTTCTGTCAAAAACCAAAACTAAAAATAAGTTTCACACAAATAAGAAAAGAATATTCAATTAATTTTCTTATATTAGTCATACCTATAAAATTAAGAGGCTGAGAAGGATTCATCAAGTTGTATAATGGTTGACTTTAAAAATAGTATTAAAATTAATTTCTTACCTTGGTATTGAATTTTATTTCCTCCATAATGGTTGTTTATCTATTTAGTCCTACAACCTCGTAAAATATAGTGAGGACATTATGTTTACACTAGAGGTGAGTTTAATATTTTGCATCTAAAAGGAAAAAATAAAAGTTTCTGGGACTATTTATGTTTGAGCTTCTTTTAACTTTATAATTTTATTTTAGAGTCAAAGGTCTATTGGATCAAGAGTAGATAATATCCACACAATTGGGAGCGCATGTTGTCTAGCTTGCATGAGAAAATATAAAAGAAAATAATATATAATAATGAGTCAAAAGAATTTATTTACCCTTTGAGCCCTTCGTAAAATTGGAAATAAGTAATAATGATAGAAAATGTTTTATTTGACCAATGATCGACAATATTTCTGTTCTCTTCATCCAATATAATCTGACTTCTATGGCTTATATAATCATAATTAATATACCGTGGTAAATACGGTGAATTTGAAGATACCAATTAAGCTTATTAAAACAAAAACAACCAAAAGATCAAAGAACACATTAGAAGAGTAAAAGATAGGAAAAATATGGGAAAAATATACTTACCTGGTGCTATGTAACCATAAGTGCCTGCAAGAAGGGTTTGATTAGATGAATCGGAAGAGCGATCTAGCGATTGCAAATGCGATAGAAAAGCATCAGTTTAGAGTCAAGGAATATTGTTTGCCTGGGGACCCGGATCTGGAGTGGGCTAAGGTGGGCTTATTGAGAGTAAAAAACAAGAATTTATCATTATTCGACCAACGTTCGATAAAAAATCTCTCTTTAATTTTTATTTCATTTAGGGTTTTGATTAAGTTAGAGAGCTTGAGGAAATAGGCTTTAAGTCTTTAACGATTTCCCTCTTGGAGTGAATCTTTCTTTCTCCTTTCTCCTTTACGTTTTCTTTCCCCTAGCCAGTTCGCCTTTGTTTCTTTTACGTGACTTTGGGTACAATTAGTTTTCTTTCATTTGTTTGCTGAAAAATCGTGATATCGAAGCTAATTTATATCTGTCCATTGTTAGTGTAATGGTTTCTCGGCTTTCTCCACTACCGTGATCGTTTGGCTGCAGCTCACAGTAAAGGCCTCCGCCGTCTTGTTTTGGTTTCTTCTCTTGCATTTTTGCTATTATTATATAGTGATGGGTTCATGTATTTGGCTTTCAAAGCAACTTTTTATCAAAAGCAGTTCTTTTTGTCTTATTTTATGGATTAAAAGTCATAAACAACAAAATGAGTTCATGGAGAGAGGCAGAAGAGATTCTCTTGCAAGTGGCCTTTCAAATTTTTTTTTTTTATTATTTAAATTTCAAATTCTCCTTGTGTGAATCTTTTCTGGATACCAATGACTATGTATAAACACTCTTTTGCGGGCGTTCTTTCTGAAACTTCATTTGCTATCATCTCCCAGTTTGCCTCCAAAATGATAGGGTTTTGATATTTTTCGTTTATTTATTTGTTTTAAAATTAAAAAAAAAAACACTCTTTTAATTATCTGGTTTGTTGAGAACCTGTAAAGAAAAGATCATAAAATTTTAAATTATGATTTAATGTGCTAGGTCCATTTTCTTCTTTCAAAAGTTGATATAATGGCATAATCCAAACATTTAAGAGTTTTTTTAAGGTTTGTTGGGCAATTTATTTTATGCATTTTATGTATAAAGGCAGAAATGACGTTTGCTTCTAAGTTCTAACTCAAAGACATATATGATTGAATTAGGTCCATTTGAGGGGAGCTTTTTATTTTTATTTTTTATATAGGTTTAAATCTAATTTTGTAAACAACTGGTAAATTTTATTCCTTTCCTGTATTTTCTCATCAATCAAACAGGCTATCTACCTTTTTATTTTGTTTTCTTTCTCATAATTTCCTTATTGTTTCAATTTTTTCTTGTAAACTTTTTTATTATTATAGTGGATTCAGTAATAGGTTTGTAATTCAATTAAAATTTGATTATTCCCAAATGATGAAACACAATTAAGAACATCTAGTATGTGTAATTGTACCATTGTTTTTTCAAGGGTTTTGGTAGTTTGGTTTTATGAACTCTCAGTTTTACAGAGTTGCTAATGTTTCTTCGGTTCTATACAGGAGTATCGTCGCTGTTTGGAGTGAAGCTTTTAACGGGCCGTTCAATTTCAGGTAAAATTCATAAACTTTGCTAAATTGCAAAAAGAATCTAGATGCAATTCTTTTTTCTGTTTAAAAAAATAGCTCAATTGATTCTTATCTAGTTTGTTTCTCTAATTTTCAACCATATCTCTACTTTATTAGGATGGAAAATCAAGAACGAAAAGAGCAAAACAATTTTTAAGTTCTTCAAGAAAAGTGGAAGAAACATCAGTTCTAGTCTTAAACCTTTGAGTTTAGTAGGAAGCATCAACAACAAGTGTTGATGTTCCTATGATTCCTACGGTTGTTGAACCTCAAGGTCCTCAACCTCAAACAAAAGTTTCAAGGATTCCTTTTGATGAGAATGAACTTGAACGAGATCCCGCATTGCGTATTCCGATATGGAAACATCTTGCTTATAATCAAGATGAAGTTAGACGTGCTTATATAAAGTGGGGACCAAACCAACCTATCTTGGCTGAGTATCCGATGACTAAAACTGGAGTTCAAAATCGAAGATTTCAAGAAAGTTGGTACAAAAAATTTCCATGGTTAGAGTATTCTATTTTCAAAGATGCGGCATTTTGCTTTAGTGCTTTGTTTTCAGGTGTGAACCTCTACATCCTATGTTACACCATTGATGGTTTAGTAGCTGGAAGAGTGAATAATGGGGTCAAAAAATGTGTTTTCTTGTCACATATGGGAGGTCTGTTTCCCTGCAATAATCTTTGTGAAGTGTTGAGGCGTTGAAAGAATATATTAGAGACACATTGATATTAAAGTTATGAATGTTTAAGATTCGAGAAGAAATAAAGAAAAATCGATTGTCACTTAAGGCTACCATTGATAGTGTTCAGCGGCTTACTTCTGAGGATGTGCCTTGGGGAGGTCGTGATGAATCTGTAATGTCAAAGACAGTGGTAATCTAATTAGTAGGATGATTAGTTTGATGTAAAGTTGAATGTTGAGATGATGTTGTCTTAAAGCTCAGTACAAAGTATATGTCCTATGGTCAAAAAGATGTTTTGCATATTCTAGCTACTAAAGTAAGAAAAATCAGTGAAGAAGTTGGAAATGCAAAGTTTTGTATTTTGGTTGATGAAGCAAAGAGTTCATCAAACAAAGAACAAATGGCAATTACGAGATTTGGTTGATGTTCGAGGTTTTTGCGGGAGAGATTTTGAATTGTACATGTTAAAGATACCACTTCTTTAACTCTTAAGAAAAAATATCAAAAGTTCTTACTCGACACAATTTGCATTCGAGATTTACGAGGTCAAGGATATGATGGTGCTAGCAACATGTACGTAGATGCATTTAATGGATTACCAAGCTTTGTTCCGCAATGAATGTGATTATCATACTATGTTCATTGCTTTGCTCATCGTTACAACTTGCATTAGTTACCCAGCTGGCGAATGAGATTTCAATATGGCAATTCTTTTCCAAATTGACATGCATTGTCAATCTTATTAATGCTTCTCCTAAGCGTCATACAGAGTTGCGATCTGCCCAAGCTATTGAGATTGAAAGGGGATAACTAGTGGTGAGCAGAGGCGGTAAAGGGGCTAATCAAATGGTACTTTGCATCAGTGATCTTCTTCGTTGGAGCTCACATTTTAGATCCATTTGCGGTCACGATAGATATGTATAAGTGCTAACATCATTAGTGTATTTGAACCTCTTATGGTTAGCAGGAGGATGTGAAATACAATTCATTAGAGGAAAAGCTGATGGTTCTTTAATGACAATGAAGTCAGCCCGATTTAATGCGTATTGTCTTATCTGCTTGAATTATGGGGATTCTGGATAATACTTTGTCGGATTATTACAGCATAAATCATTAGATATTTTGAATGCAATGAATTTAGTCTCATCGACAAAATCATTGCTTCAAACCTTCTTGATAGAGAGTTTTGATTATCTCCTTGACCATGTGAAATCGGTTTATGAAATTTGATGTCGATATACATTATGGCGCTCGGTACAAAGGGGCAAGGCGTTCATGTCAACGAATGATAACATTACAATTGATCATCACTATCCACATGGACATATTTAATCGCTACGATTGATCGTCGATTAGAAAGAGTTCATAGTAGATTCAATGAAGAGACAATGGAATTGCTTATGCTCGTACCTTTAGATCCTCGGAATGACTTTAAATCTTTCAATCACGATGCGCATTTGTTTGCTAGCTGAGAAGTTTTATGCGATTGATTTGATAGACAAGACATGCATTATTTGAAATGTCAACTAGATCATTATCAATTTTGATGTGGTTCGCCATGAGAGGTTTCAAGTATGTCTACAATTTCAGATTTATGTCGTGGTTTATTAGAAACAAATAAGGCAGTCTCTGAATTTGATTGATAGGTTGATTAAATGCTATTTTAACTCTTCCGTTTCTGACAGCCGAAAAGAGCATTTTCAACCGTGAGAAACATGTAATCTTCTTCGTATGAGATGGAAGATAGTATTTGAATGATTCATTAGTTGTCTACATTGAAAAGAAATATGAGCTGATCGTCTGGGGGTCGAGTTATAGATGCCTTTGTTCTAGTAAGGATCGAAGAGTCAATTTCATTAGTAAGTGTTTATGAGGTTTATTTGTATTATTAAATATATGTTTATGAGTTTACATTTGTATTTTGTTAGTCATATGGATAACGTATTAGTAAATATATAGTTTGGCAGGGATAAATAAAATCTGCAGCTCCGTCCTTGATTGTTGCGTATGTCACTTATTGAATAATGGGTGGGTAGAGTCGTGTTAAATGTGGCATAAAGGCATGAACTATGGCACGACTACATTCACCCTTTTAATCCAATCCAATTCCAAAGCTTCAACTTCATTGCTCAATACACAGTACAAGCTTCCTCTTTCCATATACTTGTAAATCAAGAACATGCATCTTTTGTGCAGACAAAAGCCATGAAGTTTTATAATGTTACGATGTTGTATTTTTGATAACATCTCCACTTCATTTTCAAAACTTTTCAAGTATGTTGCCTCATTTCTTTCCCATCCATGAAGTTTTTTCAAGGCTACCAAATTGCCTGTAGGCAATTGAGCCTTATAGACACTGCCATAACCTCCAGTACCAATGCAATATTTGATATCAAAATCTTCGGTTGCCTCAATAATGTCTTCATAAGCAATCTTACCATCATAGTCCCACACTGAAAATATATCTCCATTTTTTGTTGGTGTTGTCGTGGTTTGGTCTTTTTTTGTTTTCCGTGAAAGTAGGAGAAACCCAAGAACCACAAAAGAAAGAAACAAGGTTGTAGACAACGAAACAACGATGATGAGAATAGTTCTGTGTCCTTTGCAATGAGGCAATCCTTCCCTTTCTCCACATAAACCTTTGTTGTGGACAAAAACCCTTGGTGAATATACAAACTGCAATTCATGGGGTATATGACCCTCCAAATCATTGTGTGAGAAATCAATGGATGACCCTTGGTGGACATATATAGAAAGAGGAGGAATGTGACCTGAGAGTTTATTGTGGGAGAGGCGCAACTTTTCTAAGATTTTCAAGTTTTGGAGCTGGGAAGGTATCTTCCCATGGATCAAGTTATCACTAAGGTCAAGGCTAGTCAGGTTATTCAAATTTCCTATGGTAAGAGGGATGTGACCTTTGATGCGATTTCTACTAATATCGAGCACATTTAAATGGATGAGATTGCCCAAAGATGAAGGACTTACTCCTGTGAGGTTATTATGATCCAACCTAAGATGGATTAGATTCTTCAGATTCCAAATTCCAGGAGGGATGGAACCATAGATTTGATTGTAACATAGATACAGATGAGCCAAATTGGTAAGATGACCAAATGAGAAAGGAATGGGACCTTGGATTTGATTGTAGATGAGATGGACATTTGTCAAATTTGTCAGATAACCCAAAGATGAAGGAATAGCACCAACAAGGGAGTTATGACTGAGGACGATTCAGCTTCATTAACTAGAATTCCCGATTTCAAAAGGGATGGAACCGTTGAGTCGATTGAAATTAAGGTACAAGTATTCCAGGTTGGTTAAATTTCCAAGAGAGGGAGGGATGGCACCGGAGAGAGAGTTAGAACTCAAATCCAAATGAATCAGATTCTTCAAATTTCCAATAGAGGGAGGGATGGCACCAGAGAGAACCCCGTTGTAACTCAAATCCAAATGCTCTAATAGGGTGAGGTTACCCAGTGAAACAGGTAGCTCACCATCAGCACAATAAGATAGACGGAGGTAAGTGAGTTTTGTAAGCGTACCTATCTCATCTGGGATGCTGCCACAGAGATAGGTAAGGACCGTAAGGTTGATATGAAGGAGGCTGGGAAATGAAGAAAACTTCAACTGGCTAAGCATACAGGACTCTTGGCAATAGTAATCTGAAAAGGTAATTCCAACGACATGTCCCTCCCTGTTGCAGGTGATGCCGTCCCATGAACAATGATCATGAGAAGTAGTAGTGTTTCCCATCCACCCCCACCAAGTGGAGTTGCGGAGAGCCTCCGCCTCAGCCTCCACCTGTGCATTATTAGTAGCAACAGCAGCGGATGAAGATATCATCAACAGCATGCATATTGATAACACAACCACTGAAACCACCCACTCCATCTTTTTTTTTTTTCTAGTTTGGATTTTAGACTGCTACGAACATATGCCCCAGTTGATGGTCTCTTAAATACAAGTGGAGTTGGTATTGATCCAACTGACACTTTCTTTGACCCAGACATCATCTCAAGCAAGTCAAGCAAGTCCCCTCCCAAGTCTCTATTGGACAGTTGGCTTTCATTTTGGAAATTAATTACGGTCTTATCACTTGATTTTTGCTTTGCTCGTTTTTAAATATATTGACAAAAATTAAAAACACAATCATACAAAAATGTTTTTTTTTTTTTTAAAGATAATCACTTTTAATACAATGTACTAAACTGTCACTATTGTCTTCAAGCACTCCAACCTTTCTTCTCCCATGCCCTACATTTAAATATTGAACGTTCTAATCACCTAAGATAGACATATGTACTACAAAAATGTTTTATTCATTCATTTTTTATAAGGTGAATTTTGTCATGATCCAAACCACATTCGTTTTAATTTCTTACCAAACCAATCACACGAGTCTCTAATTTTGAAAAACAAAAAAAGAAACTCGGGTCATTAATCAAATCGTGATTTCCACTAGTAATTTATGGTCACTATATATTTTAAAACCTTTAAATAAATTACATGGATTATATAAATTTAAGAATTTACAATTATTTTTAATCATCAATTATTATTTTGAAGATATAATTGAATTTAAAAATATTATAAAATTTATGAAAAAGAAGATAAAATATTTGAATGAAACTTCACTCTGTATATGTTAAATATAATAGTTAGTGATGTAAGGAATCTCACATTGAAAAGGAAGGGTTTATACAGATGACTATTTGGATTTAAAAAGTTTATAAAATGATTAATCATTTTATTAATCATTTATTAATAATTTTACTAATTATTTTAGGGCAATGGTTGTGTCTTTGACACTAAAAGTTAATATCTTTAAAATACAACGGTTGTCTTTTGATCCAAGAGTTATATCTATTTGGATTGATATTAAAATTGTATTGTTTGGGCCAAGAGTTATATGCTCTACCAAAATTATTATAAATACTTGGACAAATTCTGTGAAAATGATATAATTTTTTATTCCAATTTTCTTCTCCATTCAAATCATTTCCTAAACTTATTCTTGGGAGAAATTTTAGAGTTTGCTATCTAAATTCTATTTGGCTTTGTTTATCACAGAGAGATTTACTTACAAACCCATAGTGGGAGCGTAATTTCATGGGGAGAGTGAATCTGTGATTCAAAATGCCGTCTCTTTCTTACAATCTTAAGGAAATTAAAAACAATGGGCTACAAGTTCTGATTCTATTTTCAACAAAAATGTTCCAATCTGAAATTTTCAAGCTGGATCGTTTCGATGGAATTAATTTTACTCGCTGGAAGGACAAGTTGTTTTTCTTACTTACTGAATTGGGTGTTGCATATCTACTAAGTGGAAATCTGCCGCTGATTAGGGAACCATCTGATAAAATCTTGATGGTGATGGCAGCCACTTAAGCATTAATGAAGATGAAGTTCGTTGCGAGGGGTTTAATTACGGAATGCATTATCTAATGAATTGTATGATCTATTTCGTAAATTAAATCCCCTGAAATTTGGAATGCCGTGGAGAATAAGTATACATCGGAGAAACAAGATGCGGGACAAATTTTATTAGTATGAAATTCTTTGAATTTCGAATGTTTAAATAATAAGCCTATCATGCCCCTCCAGTGGATACCTTTGCTTGTGTTAGTATCAGACTCAAGATCTTAAGGTAGATGTGTCTGAACCTTTACAAGTGGTTGCGGTAATTGCAAAATTGCCAACCTCTTGGAACAATTATCGAAAGAAATTGTTACACACTACTGAAGATTTTTCCATAGAAAAACTAACAAGCATATTCGGATTGAAGAAGAAACACGCAATCATGAGTCCAAGTTTGCTTTAGATGCTGATTCTAAAGTAAATTATATTTGATCACGCTTTTAAAAACAATGGAAACAAGGCTGGTCATAAGTCTGGAAATAAAAGAAAATATAATGATTATTCACTTGACAATAAGAAAAGACAAGTCATGTTTCTTCTATGGAAAAATAGATCATTTCGAAAGAATGTAGATTTTATAAGAAATTGAAGACAGGAGGAGATGCGGAAGAAAGCGAATGTTGTAGAACATCAATCAAGCTCTACTGAAATTATCGCTATGATTGCTGATCTTAAAATCAGTATGATTACTGAATGCAACATGACAGTAATTGACAACTCAACTGAGTGGTGGTATGATTCAGGTGCTATAGTGCATGTTTGCCATGTTAAGAATCTATTCAAAACTTATGATGTTGCAACAAAAGAAGAAATGGTCTTCATGGGAAATCATGATACTGCAAAAGTATTTGGAAAAGGAACAATTGAATTGCAATTTACTTCCGAAAAGAAGCTGATTTTGCTGAATGTGTTTCATGTTCCTGGTGTGAGGAAGAATTTGATTTCTGCAAGTCTATTATGCAAGAAAGGCATTAAAGCTATTTTAGAGGCGGATAAAAGTTATATTTTCTAAGAATGGTGTATTGTTGAAACGAGGATATTCATGTGATGGCATGTTTAAATTAAGTATTAATAAAGTTGATGTTTCTGTGTATGTTCTTGACTCTTCTTTTAATTTATGGCATGCTCGTTTATCCATGTTAATTTAGATCCAATAAAGTTTATGTCTAATCATGGTTTGATTTCATGTAATAATGAAAATACAAATTCTAGAAAATGTGAAATATGTATACAGAAGCAAAAATGACTAAACCTTTTCCAAAATGAAGAACAACATAATTACTTGAACTTGTGCATTGGATATATATGTGAATTAAATGGTCATCCTAACTAGAGGAGGGAAATAGATATTTATTAATTTTATAGATGATGATTCCAGATTTACTCATGTTTATTTAATGAAAAATAAAAGTCGAGCTTTGATATGTTTACACGTTACAAAGTTTTGGTAGAAAATCAATTGGAAAAGAAAATAAAAATTCTTCGAAGTGATAGAGGTGGTGAATATTTTTCAATTGAGTTATCTGTTTTTTGTGAAGAAAATGGTTTAATACATCAAACAAGTGCGCCATATACTCCACAACAAAGCGGTTTGGTGAAGAAAGAATAGAACTTTGGTAGATATGATTAATGCTATGCTTATGCATGCTAAACTATAATGAAGTTATGGGGGCCTTGTTAACGACTTGTCATGCATAATAGAATACCCTCGAAGAAAATAAAGATTTCTCCTTATGAAGTAAGGAAAGGAAGAAAGCCAAATTTGAGCTATTTGAGAGTATGGGGTTGTATAGCTTTTTACAGAGTTCCAGATCCTAAAAGAACGAAATTAGGACCAAGAGCTCTTAAGAGTATCTTTGTGGGATATGCTGAGAATTCAAAAGCATACAGATTGTTGGATATAGACTCAAATGTTATCATAGAGTCTAGAGATGTTGAATTGTTGGAAATTCGAATGTAAATCGACAATTTGAACCTTCAATTCTCCTTGAAGATACTAATATGAATTCTAGTTCTTCTCATAATAATAAGTGAAAAATAATTGAATCTTCTAGTGAACCTGGGAGAGTCAGCGAGGTGAAAAGAAAAGAATTGAAGATTCTGATTTATATCTTCTGAAGCAATAGTCTTCTTGGTTGAAGGAGACTAGAGATGAGATTTTAAGCAAGATACCTATTGTTTTGCATTTGGAAAATGATCAAAAAACATAATGAAGCAATGACTTCAAAAGTTCCAGTTTCTAGAGAAGGAGGCAATTAATGATGAAATGGATTCTCTTTTTATCAAATGAAACATGGGTATTGGTTGATTTGCCACACAGTTGCCAAACCCATTGGATGTAAATGGGTGTTCAGAAGAAAATACAATATTGATGGTTCTCTACAAACTTTCAAAGCAAGATTAGTAGCAAAGGGTTTTAAACAAAAGGAAGGAGTTGATTATTTTGATACTTATGCTCCTGTGGCTAGAATTGTTTCCGTTAGAGTGTTGTTTGCTTTAGCGTCTATATATGACTTATGTCAATAAATGGATGTAAAAACAGCATTTTTAAATGGTGATCTTGTCGAGGAAGTTTATATGGAACAACCCGAAGGTTTTGTACTTCCTGGTAATGAAAAGAAAGTTTGTAAATTGGTGAAATCCTTGTATGGATTAAAACAAGCTCCTAAACAATGGCATGAAAAGTTTGATAATGTGATTTTATCACATGATTTTAAACATAATGGAGCGGATAGATGTATTTACTCCAAATTCACAAAAGAATATGGGGTAATTATTTGTCTCTATGTTGATGATTTGTTAATCCCTTGGGTACAAATATACAAGGAATAAATGATACTAAGAAGTACTTAACTTCTCAATTTAAAATGAAAGATTTGGGAGAAGTTGATACTATCTTAGGAATTAAAGTTAAGAAACATAGTGGGGGTTTTGCTTTATGTCAATCACATTATTGATAAGATTATTTCTAAGTTTAATCACTTAGAATTAAAGAAGCAAATACTCCTTTTGATGTTTTAACAAGCTATCAGAGAATCTGAGAAGATGCATTTGAGTTCGATTTAGACTATGCTAGTGCAATTGGTAGTTTAATGTATGTCATGCATTATTACTAGACACGATATAGCTTTATTTGTTTGTAAACTATCAGATATACAATAAATCCTAGTATCGAACATTGAAAGCTATTGCAAAGTTTTGGTTATCTTAAAAGAGTTTTTACTTTGTTTGCAACAAGTTTCCTTCGATACTAGAAAGAAGGATATCGCGTCTTAGTTGGATAACTAGTATCAATGATAATAAATCAGCGTGCAGTTTGGATTTTACTTTAGGTGGAGGAGCGATATCATGGGCTTCCAAAAGCGGACGTGCATTACTCATTCCACAATGGAATGAGTTTGTGCATTGGCGACGGAGTAAAGAAGCGAGAATGTTTGAGAAATTTATTATTAGATATAGAGTTGTGGCCTTGTTGATGCCGGCGAGTTTAACACCTTTGTGATAGTCAAGCGACTATGTGCAGAGCATTGGAGTTATAATGGTAAATCTAGACATATTGCTTTAAGACATCAATATATTAGACAACTAATTTCTGATGGTATAATCATTGTTGTCTATGTGAGGTCAGTAAAACTTAGGCGATCCGTTATGAAAGGACTCTGAGGAGATATGATAAAACACTTCTGAAGTGCAATGGGTCTAACTAAACATATTTTAGATTTAGCCACTAATAATGGGAACCTAACCTTTCTTATTGTTTAACAATTTTAAGTTTAAATGGTAAAAACAGGATTATTAGCAAGCGTAGCAAATTACTTGGTAATATAAAGTACTTATGAAAAGGAGGGTTGAATATTATTTATTCTTAATGAAGATTTTGTGTTGGTTTCATGAACAAGGGAAGTGCTAATCTTGAAACTTCAATAGTTCTTCACCTGAACAAAAGAAGTGGTCCAGCTTCTATCAAAAGTTTAGGAGTAAAAATTTTTGTAAGTGTTCATGAATCTAGGAATTGCTAAGACCTTAATATGGTGCTAAAGCTCACTTGCAATTGAACATGTTTAGAGAAACTTGCAAGTTTATGTGTATAATGTTTCGATCTTGTCACATAAAATCATGGTTTTAATTGAATTTAAATAATAGTGATTTTGACAGGAGTTTTGAATATTTATCTTAGCAATGGGTTTAAGTCGAAAGACACCTTCTATGCATGGCTTTAGTTGATTTTGATTACATACATCACTACCTAAGTGGGGATTGTTAAAGATAGTTAGTGATGTAAGGGAATCTACATTGAAAAGAGAAGAGGTTTAT
This sequence comes from Tetrastigma voinierianum, assembly GCA_016808115.1. Lineage (NCBI taxonomy): Eukaryota > Viridiplantae > Streptophyta > Magnoliopsida > Vitales > Vitaceae > Tetrastigma > Tetrastigma voinierianum. The sequence goes on from JAEQBH010002452.1 coordinate 16,968, forward strand.
AAGAGGACTATTTGGATTTAAAAGTTTATAAAATGATTAATCATTTTATTAATAATTTACTAATTATTTAGAACAATGGTTGTGTCTTTTGACACTAAAGTTATCTTTAAAATACAACGGTTGTCTTTGATCCAAGAGTTATATCTATTTGGATTGATATTAAATTGTATTGTTTAGACCAAGAGTTATGTCTTTCCCCTAAAAGTATTATAAATACTTGGACAAATTCTCTTCAAACAATATAATTTTTGTTGAGCCCTACTTCTCATTCAAATCATTTCCCTAAACTTGTTCTTGCGGAAATTTTAGGTTGTTATCTAAAATTATTTAGCCTGTTTATCTGAGGAATTTCTGCAATAAATGACGACATGGTGGGGCATAATTTGTGGGAAGTGTGAATACACGTTTAAAGTCTTTATCTCTTTCTTACAATATAAACTGTGTATAGAAGGATTATGTAATATTACGAATTGCATATAACAAAAATTAATTATTGATCTCAAGTCTATTTCTTTTCATTCTTTCTAAAAAAAATTCTTTTGCTTTTTCCTCACGTTTTCACACAACCAAACAAGCAAATCAAATCAAGAAAACCTTCTCAACCCATTTCTAACACGCAAAGCTAGGAATTTCAAACATGATAATGTGACGAGTAAGGACCACACACACAGCACAAAATTAAAAAAAGAAATAACACAGTTCTCCCAATTTTGACCACATATGTATATGTATGGGATTATTGCAATAAATAAATATTCTGAAATTGATTTAAAAAATTTTATAAATTTTATTTCATTAAGATTAATGCTTTTAAATGTCACCAGTTAACTATTTTTATTTTTAGTATACGATTAAATCAATTAAGAAAATTTGTGAATATCTTTTTTCTTTTCCTTGCTCACAGTCAAGAATTTAAGGACAAAAATATCTTGGCCTTGTTGAATCAGGATAGAAAAGATTTAAACCTGTTGACGGGTAACTCGATCCCCCAAGCACTTTATATTGTTGGTGGTCAATCACTCTTCTTTTAGGTAGAGCAATTCCTCTTATACTTTTTTCTTCCCCTTCTTTTTCTCAAAATTTTGGGTTTATCTCTCTAGAAATGTTCTAAATTATATGATTCTTTTCTTTTGATGTGCATAGCTAGAAAATATTCTGCATTATATCTATAATATGTAGGTGCATGAATGATACAAAAGAATAAATTAAATTTGAATAAATTTTTTATTTTAATAATTTCTAAAATTGTGTACAAAACTTTGCCACTTATTGATAGCATTAAAAAAATTTTGTACATGGTTGCAAATAAGGTCAATACCTTTTATATATTTTCTCCGATATTCCCCATTTATAAATAAAAAATAAAAATAAAAATAAAAATTGAAAAGGTATGTACCCAACTTTCATGATAAGTAATATAATAACCAAAATAATGCATTCATTTCTTTTATTATTAACGAGGGCAGATTATTGTTGAAGTTAGGTTGGGTATTTAAGTGAGCTGACCTGACTCCACCCGATATATGGAAGAATTAAAAGGAGAAGTTAATGGGAGTTTAAAATATTATAAAAATTATGAAAAAGAAGATAAAATATTTTGAATAAAACTTCACTCTGTATATAAACTGTGTATAAAAGGAATATGTCAAATATGATGAATTACATATAACAAAAAAGTTATTAAGTTGTGTCAAGTAATTATTGATCTCAAGTCTATTTCTTTTCATTCTTTCTAATTTTTTTTTCTTTTGCTTTTTCATCACGTTTTCACTCACCGAAACAAGCAAATCAAATCAAGAAAACCTTCTCAACCTGTTTCTAACACGCTAGGCTAGAAATTTCATACATGATATGAGACGTGTAAGACCGGACCACACAAAGCACAAAATTAAATAAAGAAATAGCACAGTTCTCCCAAATTTGTGTGGTGTATTGCCCTTTTAAGTATTTTGCATTCGTTTATTTGTGCTAAGTGGTTGATTAATATTGCTTGGTTAAAACACTTTATTCTAATTATGAGACAAAAGACTAACAAGGATGATTTTTTTAAGTTGTTTTATTAAGCATATAATTTTTTAGAAATTTAAATGAATAACATGTTCAATATTAATATAGCTTAAAAAAGTACATATAACATTAGAATATGTCTCAAATTCCTGTTCAATATTCATTTTTTTTGTAAAGAATATTGTATAGAATAATTCCTAGTTGCTATATTTTTCCTTTTTTTTTGTAAAGAATATTGTACATGATAATTCCTACTTGTTATATTATTGTAATATTATGTTTCTTTATAGAATAAAAAAAGTTGGGTGTTTCAAAAAAAAATTTTGTTAGGAATATTCCTATAAATATTTTAGGTCATAAGGAGAAAATTAAAGTGAGTTTGTAAAAGTGACCGTGTATGTAGAGAGATGTAAAAGTTTTAGGCATTAGAAGTATTATGAGGTATTTTCTCAGTATTATTGGCATCCTAGGGTTTTGTTATTTTGTGTTTTTTCGTTGTAGTTGCAAAACTTTGATACTCCAATCTTGTACTTCATACTCCAGTGATGCGAACTTGCATAGGGTGTTAGTGGATTAATGACGGCTGCGCCCCGTACCAAACCCGACCACGAGGCGGCAGTTCGGGATGCGGTTCTCTTTTGAATCAATTCCTTTTCTTTTGTCAATAAAACACATTTCAACTATACGGCATTATAAGTCGTTTTCAATACAAAAATATTTACAAAACAAAATCAACGTTTGTACAAAAAATGTCAAATATATTTCATGAACGTAGGGTTGGAGCTTTACGTTCCAATGATATCTATGCAATTTACCCTTAAGTTGTTGCTCTTTACTCTCAGATAGTCCATCTCTGTGTCACTCAGAGGGATCTTGGAAATCAGAGCATAGATACAACTCTTTCTGGGTATAAAACACTGATATACAAAACAACTCATTACAAGAGCGGTATAATTCGTCAGTCAGGTTCCTCCCCCTGGCGTCATTAAATGCCTACGAGCAATACTGAAACACCAAATCCTTCCCGGAGGGAGCTCCAGCCTTCCATGGCTGGATCCTGAATGACAATGACTAGTTGATCAAACAAATTCATTGAAATAGTAATCCAAGCTGAATAAAGCTGGATTCGAAGAATTTCGATTCCACTTAAGTTCGACATAAATGAAACTCGATATACAATTATCTCAGCTCCATGATTATTTCGGATTGACTACTTTAGTGCCCAAAAAATAAAAAATAAATCAGAAAAGTAAAAATAAAATATATACCACAAAAGAACGACTCCTCCCAGTTCAAAAACTTGTTAGAAGCTATTGAAAAATTTGCGCCATACTTTGCACCCTAGGATCTTCTATTTATAGGCTGATCATTGGGCCTTGAAAGCAGGTGAAAACACGGACTTTGAAAATCGAAATTACGCACTTATCGCACTTGATGCATGGGCGATCTTCGCTAGCATTGCTACTATGATGTTGTGGCTTCACTTGCGATGTCACAGCTGATGTCATGACATTTCTTTTGGTGTCGCAACCATGAAATTTTGCCTATATGTGCAATGTCGTGACTCTAGTTCTCAATGTTGCGACCTTGCTTTGATGTCGTCAATGATGTCGCGACTCTGAAATTGGATCTTCATTGTTGCAGCCTAATTCTGATGTCGCGACTTTGGAATTTGATGTCGCGACATTGCTCTGATGTCGTCGATGATGTTGCGACTCTGAAATTGGATCTTCATTGTTGCAGCCTAATTCTTATGTCGCGACTCTGGAATTTGATGTCGCTACATTGCTCTGATGTTGCCACTGATGTCGCAACTTATAATGTTGATGTCACGACATTGATTGTTGATGTCGCAACATTGAACTTTTCTCTTATGCTCACTTCAGCCGATGTACCGACATTGGTTGTTGATGTTGTGACATTGAACTTTTCTCTTCTGTTCACTTCAGCCGATGTCGCGACATTGAAGTTGATGTCGTGACATTGAAATTGTGTTCTTATGCCTTCAACCAATGTAGCGACTCTGATTACCCGATGTTGCAACATTCTTCATCCGGTGTCACGACTCTACCATGATGTTGAGACCTTGTTCAGCTGGTGTTGTGACTATGAGTGTGATGTCTCAACATTTTTCAGCCGATGTCGCTACATTGGATTTTTGCTCCCCTTTTTCTTCTTTTCTGCTGCTTTTTGCTTCTTTTCTTTAAATTCCTACAAAACACAAATCTGGGTGAAGACTCCATAATTTTGCATTAAATTGAACTTTTAAGCCAATATACATACACGAAAATTTGATGAGTTTTAGACTTATCAGCTCCACCCTCGCCAGCAAATGAAAGCCTTCATCTGTATGTGGAGGATGGATAGTATTCGTCCATACGTGATCCGCTCGGGATTCTATGGTATATACTTCATGGGCCAGCTCATGATCGATTGGCTACTCATCACTAGTCTCGTCGAGAGATGGTGGCCTGAGACGCACATGTTTCATGTACTTGTTGGAGAGATTACAATCACGTTACATAATGTTGCTATCATTCTTGGGCTTTGTATCCATGGACCAACAGTCATCAGGACATGTGTGTTTGATGTGGCGGAGTTGTATTGGGAGGCGCGAAATTGTCATCCCACATTGATGCTCCGAAAGACATATATCTTCACACGGTGGTTATGTGACGATTTATCCCACCTGCTTTGAAGCGGATGAGGTCTCTTTAGAGCGGAGTGCGCGTGGTTTCATCTTAGCACTGATGGTATCCTTCCTGTTTGTGGATAAGAAGGGAGTGCATGTCCATCCTGCTTTTCTCCCACTTTGCTCTGAATTTGAGCGCAAACTTCGATGTATAGTTGGGTAATCTTGATACTAGCATAATTATACCGAGAGTTATGCCGATCCAGTTTGGGTTGTAGACGCGGTATTAGAGGTTGTATTACATTGTTACAAGTATCTATAACTTTATTTTATTACATACACATTCATATACACAATACATCATTAGTTTGCTTACCTTTTTCTTTTTCTTTTTTTTTTTATTCAGCTCTGGGCTTGGGAGACTTCAAGTGGGGCGACCCGATTTTGGGCGACCAACAACACATTCAACACTTCCAGTCGCTCATGCCTTACATGATGACGACGCCGATGTCGTCGGTGGAGACGTAGTTGAGGGTGTCCACGATCGATTATTGGTTGAGGTTGCGGTTGAGCCAGAGCCAGCTCTTCCATTAGGGTGTAGGTGGAGATTACCTTTGACATGGGTGCACGCAACTCATACGGCCTCCTCTATGCAGAGATCGCTAGATGTACATACTCTTGATCAAGTGATGGTATATGTAAATGTAGATGGTTCTATAGTAATTTGACTCATATTCACAACAACGTTATTAACATAAAATGTAAATGTGTAGGTCTTATGGTAGCCATACGTCGGAGGAATTTGGGGTTGACCGGCTTCACGGATATACAGTTAGGATCAAGAGATGCGGACGATGTCACCTCTTATATGTTTTGGGACTATTGATTGACATCCTCTAAAGCGAGTCTTGTGCTAGTTTGGGCTCTTATGAGCAACAACTACATAAAGTGGATGCACGTGGACGACTTCAGAGAGATTGGACGACGTATCATGCTTGATACATTGCTTTATGGGATACGCGAGAGCACAGGATCATCATCGCACCCCTATGGCTTGGTAGTATGGACCGCAGTCCATATATGCGGTGTAACGTCCTAAAAATATTCTTTTCGTTTTATTATTTTACTTTATAACATTTACGCTGTATAACTTTTATTTTATTTATTCGATATTTTTATTGGTTTAAGTGTGATAAAAATAGAGGTTTTTAAGTGAAGAATTAGCATAGTGTAGTGTACCCCAAATTAAACCCTAGTAGTTTTATAACAAGTTCAATGTATATATTGGAATGTGAAAAGAAGAATTATTTTAGTAAATTCTTAGTGAGTTTTGTTTGATATAAAGTGATTAGTCTTGTGTCATGGTAGATTTCTGTTAAGTTGTTGTGAAATTGAATAAAGTTGGAGGACTTAAAAGCAAGGACCTATGTGCAAATTAGGGTCTTATATACAAAATGAGAAAAGTTGATCACATGGGAAGGTGACACATGAAACTTCTAGAAGAATGGATTCCAAATTGGCTTTGGGAGCCTTTGAAATCCGGTTGAGCTTGGGAGAATGAGATCCAAAAGTTTTGGCTCTTCTCATTTTGTGCCAAAACTTGCCCTAACTTCCTCTTTGATTGTTTGGGTTTGGTAAAACCACACTTTTACTCTTTATATATATATATATATATATATATATATATATATATATATATATATATATATATATATATATATATATATATATATATATATATATATATATATTTGAGTTAAAGTTCAAGAAGCCTTGTTTCTTTGATTATAATTGGTTTTAAGGAATTTTTGTATAAAGGAAATGTTAGGGTTTTAGGGGAGATGCTGTCAAAATTTTCCAAAACCCATGTTTTTTTTTTTGGCCATTACTCATCCAAATTGAGTGATTCAAATTTCTAGGTAAACTAGACTTCTAGGAGAACAAATATTCTTGAAATAAGTGTTTTCAAATTTGGACCCCATTGGACCTAGAAATTCGTCAAAGTGAGGCTCGGTTTTCGAGGCGGAAATCGCAGTTACGGTTTGAAATCTTGTTTTGGTGTTTTGGGACCGATTTTGGTATTTAGGTCCATGGTGAGTTCATTTCCGTAAATTGAGTGATTCAAATTTTTGGGTAAGCTAGACTTATGAGATAAATTTTCTTGAAATAAGTGTATTCAAAATTAGTTGTACCCAAAAAAATTCGTCTAAGGGGAGCTCTGTTATGGAGAAATTCGATCTGTTTTGAAAATAAAGTAGTCACAGTTTGTTTAGAACATATCTTGAGTTTCGATTGCTCGAATTGGATGATTATAATTCTGAATAAAATATGAATTTATAGAGGAACTGATAGACTTGAAGGAAGCTGGGTAACATATGGCTCATTTGTTCCCGAACAATTTTACAAATGAGGTATTAGGTAGAAATCAACCTAACAAAAAACACTAGCATGCATTGATATTTTTACATTTGTGATGGATTAGGGGTTAGTGACGAAACTTGAGAGTAAGATCGGGATTCGAGGATAAGAGGTATATGAGCGACAAACTTTTGGTTTGTTCTTCTCATTTTCTTTTCTTGTGCGGCTTTGTATTGGATTTGTTAAGGCAAAATAATTTGCATTAGAGGAAGCTGCATGTGTTTTGTTTTAACCATAAACAAATTTGTCATAATTGATTGGGAAATTGATTGCAAATGGATTTGCCATGAAAGCGCATGAGCGTCAAAATGTGTTTATTAGATATATATGTATCTGATATTTTTAATTTACTATGAATGAGTATTAATGCCCTTAAGAGAATGTTATTCGTCATATTCAAGTTAAGGATAGATTTGTATACCAATAAGGGTCAATGCAGTAGTACTGCAAACAAAATGATTTATAGTGGCATACTGATTCGTAGCCCAGCGACACAATATCGGTAGTGTACACAATGAATTTGTAAATAACTTGGTCGTGACCCGGTAGGTCGTCTTTGTGTTAGTAAATGTTTTCTATTGGCTTGTAGCCAGTGGGACACGTCGCTGATGATTTGGTTATCCTATGCACCAAAGATCATGGTTAAATTCATTTAGGGGGAAAACTTATGATAAATATGTAAGAAATGCATAATTTGAGTTTTGAATGAAAAATTAACATATATATTGTTTATTGCATTGACAATTGAAAATGTGTCAAAATGTTGTTTTCGAAAAGATATATATTTTGTGTTTGATTGAAATGAGAATAGAAATGCATAGAACCACTAAGCATGAAAATGCTCAGCGCTTTGTTTTATCACGCGCAGGTACCGAGTAAATAGGGGTAAGATCAAGGACCGCAAAGCCCAGAGTTATCGTCGAATCGTGCGGAGTATAAGTAAATGCTCCGTCTCATGCGTACATTCCATTTCAAAAAAAAAAAGAAGAAAAGAAATCATGTAATTGTTTTGTATTGCAAACAAAGATGTATAAATCTTCATGGGAAGACTATATTTTGACTTACGTTTGGAGCATGAACTAATGTTTGTAAATGAATTATATAGGGCAAGATGTAAGTCTTGTATAAATGTGGAATTAAGGGAAATGATGGGCTCTACACCATGATTGATTTATATTTTTATATGCATAATGCGCATTAGTAATGAGATCATTTTTTCATACATACATAAATATGAGAATATGAAATGTGTCATTCTTATTTTTGATGTATATTTTCATCGAAAATAAGTATATAAAATGTGTTTTACAGATAAATGAATTTAGTGGTCCACATCCCCGAGTCTGGTCCTACCTTCGGGTCGAGTCGGGTGGCACGACATGCAGTGGTATCATCATATTACAAGATGTTTTATGACACCACCACTCCATAGGGATGATATGAGGTATCATACTACAGTCGGTACTACTTAGATTTTGGTGAGTTAGAGTCTTGTGATTCTAAAGGTTTTTTCAAATTTGAATCAATAGATTATGTATATATAATTGTTTAGTTGGTTCTTTTAGATTTATGCCCTAGCTGAATAGGTAGTCAATTGTGTGTGTAACACCTCGAAATACACCTTAGTCATTTTAAAACATAATTAGGGTATATTATAAGTGCATTTATAATTTTTTCGTAATTATTATTTTTCTAAGTGAGAAAATTTCGAAACCCGGAATTTGTACAAGATACAAGGATAAAAGTGGAATTTGTCAAAATAGGATATAAAAGTCATAAGGTAAGAAGATTATGGGCTAAGGTGGAAATAACATAGCAGTTTGTAAAAATAAGGAGGAAGTAGGGACCTAAGTGCAAATAAAGGAAAATTAAATATAAAGGGTTTGAGACCAAGTGGTCTCTCATTTTGAAGAACAAAGCGTGGAGTGAGAGGAGAAGAGAAGAAGAAGAGAGGAAGAAGAAAGAAAGATTATGGAACTTGTATGGAAATGTTATTATGATTTTGTATGGTAACTACTTGGGTATGGATTGCTAGGGTTTTCTATGGATTTTTGGGTTCTTAATCTAGTTGCTTGAGCTAGGGTTTGAGGTGTTAAAGAGAGCGAGTACTTGTTGGGAGTATAGACTTCACCCTTGGAGTAGGAATTCTTGTTTATGATGTAGAGATACATGTTTGGGTGTTAGGAAGTTAACTTAACTTACAAGAATTTGAGTATGGGTTTGGAAAAACCCTAATTAATCTATATGATTGGTTTTGTTTGGGTTATGAGCCATTTTGGAGTTGGTTTGGAGGATTTCGAGGTGGGTTTCTACGTAGGATAAGATTAAGGGGAAGTTTATGGAAGAAAGTGAGTGAGAGGAGATGCGCCAGGCGGAATCGCAAAATGTGCCCGATTACCCGAAATGGGGGTGGTACCGTACCCATGATCCGAGGAACCAAAGTAGTCAGAGTATAAACAGGTGTCTCAGTACCAATGATACAGAAGTAAATGGTGCACCGGTACCAATGTGTCTAAGTAAAATGGTACCGGTACCAATCAAAGTGAATGCCCAGAGTGTAGATCTTCTACCACTCACGAACCGGGGTTGATGCTGGTACAGCGGATCGGGTACCAAGTACCCTTGCTCTTCTGACCTTGATTTTGTATCCTTACCTTTGGTAAGCTCAAATTCGAACACCGAGGTATAGGAACCTAATAAGCGACTAATGAGGTTCAGAATGAAACTAAGTGAAAATGCATCATACCTGCCGCCTCATTGAATGTGAGTCGTTGTGGAGCAAGCTTGAGTGCCCTATGATAAGATAGTAAGTTCCCGAACACATATAATTATAGGAATGCCTAAGACCAGATATTAAATGACACGACACTTCTATTACATGGGCGGGGCATCTACGATCGGTGCCCCGGCATACGCTAGTCTTCTGATATACATTGCGTGGGGCGGAGCCCCGTCTCACGATCGGTCTTGACCTCCACGCTAGTCTTCTTGCATACAATTTACATGGGCGAGACCACGACTTTGATTAGTGCTTCGACCTTTCTGGCACTGTCTTCTGACAGCGCCGGTGCTAAACAATACATTCGGGTACTCATTGTGCTGTGTCCTCCTCATTTCTTATTACTAATCTAGGTATTCCAACAATTATATGATAAGAGTCTGAATAACGAATAAGGTTAAAGTATAAGCTCTGTAGTACCTACGGGTACCTCTGTATGAGCATAAACTCTATAGTACCTAGGGTACCTCCATATAAGTATAAGCTTTGTAACTCTACGGGAAGTCGATATTAAGTATAAGTCTATAAGTACAAGTATATGTATTAGTTATTTCTAAATGAATTCGTACAAGAATTTTGATATACATTAATGTTATATGCTTCTTTGTAAGAGTGATATCGTGTGTATACATATAAGTCATATGTTTCCCACTAGCGTAAAGCAGCCGCGGGTTTTTTGTCGTATAGGTGAAGGAGGGCGTCAGTGATCTTCACATTCCTCTTGGGCCAACACACACTTGTAGAGGTCCATCACTAGTAGGTTTCGCGTTCTGATTATATAAATGTAAATGTACAGTTTTTGTATATGTATATGCAAATGGGACTCAGGATTGTATGTATTGACACTATAAACACCACTACGGTGGTAGTTTTATTTATTTATTTATTTTGTATCGTTTTATATGACATTTTGATGTCTGATTATAAGACTTAGGATCCTGCCATGTCAAAGAAGCGGGTGGGTCCCGGTATAGTCTGCGACTCCACTTGGGGCGTGACGATTGTGGGGCTACCATGGGAGGATGATTGTCGACATCATATTGTGCTATATCGGTGTTACTTGGACGAATCACACATCGCATTGGACGATCCAGAGGCATCTACTTCACATGGATGCATCATTAGACCTCCGGTGTCATCCACTCTAGTTGTATCTGACTCTGTCGAGGGTGGGGGGAGGAGAGTTGATCGGTAGGTCGTGGTCGAGATGGTGAAGAGGTCATGGTACCTGAGCGGCATTGCCCTCCATATCACCTCCCATATTTGCACCCGATACTTCATACCCCCCCATACTTATCACGGAGTACGATTTCTGCAGCCCCTACTTACCGTAGATACTTTTATACCCCCACAGACTTACACATCAGTCGAGACTTCCGTTCCACATGTCATCCCACTATTATCACCCACATCTCCCCATTTACAAACCACATCTTTACCATCTCCGATGTCGCCAGAGCCAGCTTCCATGGCAATAGATATCACCTTATCACCTCCGAATTTACCATCCCCTACATTGCCTCCCATCCATGAGACCGATGAGACCATGGTTGACCTTGTAATCATAGTTGCGTGCACTTCCATCTAGGCGGCCTCGCGCTCCACGTACACGTTGAGTACTTCATCCATCAGCTCCATCAGTTCCATTTGAGATTGCACGGGACCCTATAGATCAATGAGTTGTGTATTCTAGGCGGCGTCTTAAGAGAAATATAAAGACTTCATCTTGTGGGACTCAACGATATGTTTATATTTGTATATATTGATATTTTGTATACACATTTTTACATATATGATTTGGTTTTTATATATGAAATCGGAGTTTCTTGTTTCACCGAATTGGTTATAATTTGGATGCATGTGGCTTATAGTTTATGTATATTTTTGTTCGGTTCACAAACTTGCATGTCATGATCAACCTTCATGCAAAAATCCATTAAACCTTCCATGATTATGTATTTTAAAATAATAATACACAACTGGATATAACTTGTAAAATAAAAGTAAAACTTAAAAATATTTTAAAATAAAACTTGCAAGTTTATTGGGATTTAAGGCTAATTTTGATATGCTTCTTGTGAACAGTTAAAAATATTTGAATTAATGAATAATTTGTGTAAACATTTGTATTAATAAAAATTTAAATTAATTATTTTAAAATGATTATTTTTATGACTATGAATTTTTTTTTTAAATATTGCCAATAAATCTTCAAAACACAAAAACAAAGTTGTTAAAGGGTGAATTAAATAGTACCAATAGGTAGATCAGTGAGATATTATTAATTTAATAGTTTGTATTTGATTTTGATAATTCAACAATTTGAAATAATATTGTAAATGCCGTTGTCCTGAAACAAATGCATTATCATTTAAAAAAAATTAAAATGTTGCTGTTGAGGACAGTAGCATTTGCTTAAAAAAAAAAAAAAAAATTATAAAAGCGATGTTGAGGACAACGACATTTGCCTAGTTGTTGCCTACGTGGCTCAAACAAATTAGATTTGACAATAGTTTCTGATAGGGTTTGAAAAATAAGGCTGAAGCCCACACCAAGCCAAGAAGAGGCCGACCAGTAGCTCTGAAGGTACTAGTTTGAATTCAAAGGAGGTTTACTTGATGAGGCATTCGCCTTTTACGCCGACATTAGGCCTTTAGGGCGGCCAGAAGGAGGTCCAATCAGCTTGGCCCCGAGCCACTTATGGGAATCTCCCCCTTAGGTACGGAAAATAGAATAGTCCCCTAATAATATATTATTCCTTGAGTCAGTAGCCAAATCTCACCAATAAGGAAAGAAGAAAAACCGATCTTAGATCGGCATCAAATGCGGATCCCATAAGGAAGGAAGGTATCCCGAATAAACTTCTCTTTCTATATCTTATACGAATCACCTCCTGCAGTTATAATAAGAAATATCCCATCCAATGAGTGAATCTAATTACCATCCAATTGGGAGAACATCCGCTATCATCTGAGTCACCCCATCGATTGAAAGGTATGCAAAGCATACATGATACTAAGTAGTCATGAGTCTCTCTTTTCTCTCGAAAGAAGCCCGACTTAGACGCCAACAACGAGAGGAATTACTCGACCAGGTTCTGGTCGGTATTACGGCTGATCCATGCCCGACCCAGGAGCGATCCAAAATCTGCATCTGTAATCGAGGTCGACTGGCGACCCCTGCCTCGACCCAATTCGGTTGAAAAATGAAATCATCGGTTGGCGCCACGTGCACGTAGAGCAGCGGTTCCTTTATAAATCTCTTGATTTCTCGATTCTTGATGGTATCGACACGAGAACCTGGCGAACAATACTAATCCTCCCGAGGATGCAGATCCACGAACCATATGAGCGGTAAAATCGTATTTAGAAACAATGCGAGGCCAATGCGGATGAGGTGGGGGAAGCCTCACGCCTCACCAATCAACGTCACGACATAAGTTGAACAACTCACCCGAGATAGATCCAGTGACCTCGAGAGGCCCGACAAACTCGGGGAAGGTCATGACATTTCCCCCGTGGAGCCTTGACCTGATATCGGTACTCCCAGGTTGAAGCGAAGCGGAATCACGAGGACCAAGGGCGCGGACCACCCCTAGCCCCTGGAGGAGAGGCCTTGGCTTGCCAGAGCACGTCGGGACGGCTGCGCCACCCTCAGCACGGGCGGAGAACAATCCCTGGAGCAGAGAGGGTTCGAGCCTCTAACGAGGCTCGGCGGGTGTGGGAGGTAGTAAGAGGACGCGCTCGACACTATGGATACTTTGGTACAACAAGCGAGTCACCCTACGGTAGGGTGCTCCCGCCCCGCTTCCCGGTAAGTTCGAGTGCCACGGGTGGGCGTCCGATGGCACCGGGGATCCGAGTCTATCATCTCAGCTTCACAAAACCGATGGAACTACATGGGTATCAAGATGGGGTGCGTCACGGGGCTTTTCGCTATCACCCTAAAAGGCCCTGACCGGCATGGTTGAAGGAAAGAACTCCCATACGTCATCAATCTCATCATTCGGGGAGTTATCCATACATGTTCGTCTCACACTTCATTGGGGTCAGGACGTACAGAAAGCCAAGTTATCATTTGCTGACTATCAAGCAGGGCTTGCAAGAAAGTCTGAGGTCTTATGTTCAGCGATTCAATGCCAAGTCCCTAATTGAACATCTTAGATGAAAAGTTCGCGTCCTTGCATTCATTCTTCGGCTTAAGTGCGGATCAAAGATCGATGTTTTTCCATCTCCAAAAATCCCAAGCAAGCATGGCGAGGTGCTCGCAAGCAGTATGTGCGATTGAAAAGCCCTCGTATCCAAAAGAAACTCCTCCGCCCATAAAAAGAAAAAAGCGGGACGGATAAGCGGCGAGGCGAAGCCCCGAAAAGCAAGGCGGCCAGGTAAAGCGTCTCAAAGTGCGGCCGGTCCCCAAAGGCGTGCGACCCCTCGAGAGATGGAATGCAGGTGGCCATGACCAGAGAACTGACGGCGTTATTAAGCCAGGCTTCTGGCGACCTCGGTATCCGCGGGTCTTCTTGAAGTCTGAAACGAAGCGATTCTTAGATGGCCAACTCAAATGAAGTCGTGACCCTGTAACAGAGAGAACTCCGAATCTTGCGAGTTCCATAGGGACTACGGACCTTTGCCTGGACGGCGCAGCCACTGGCTCGAGGAAATAGAAATTACCCAATACGCGCGGATACCTCAGTAGCTTCATATCCACTTGAAAAATGGAGTCTCGAAATCAAGCTCGAACCGAGCCTTGTCGGCAACCACCACCTCGGCGGATGGCGACTCAACTGACAACCTTGGTAATCTGAGGTCATCTCGGGAGGATTTGCGGGAGGAGAATGCAGCTACCGGCCACGGAAGCCTACGCGTATAGGGCGGCGGATAGCAGCGGAAATACAAGCAGTATTTAAACTACCGCGACTCGACCGTCAAATCACATTCTCACGACTCAGATCTAGAGGTGCCAAGCACCCTCATGGCTTGATCCACTTGGTAGTTGTGCGGTGGTGGCCCGACAAAACCATTCATCGGGTCCCCAATTGACAGCGGGAGTTGGTGACATCATCTTGTCGACCCTAACCGATAAAATGGGCATCGGAGGAGAAGTGGAGCCCGTCCGTCAATACAACTGAGTACTCACAGGATCCCCGCATGTCGAGGCGACCTGTGAGATTCCCTGCGTCGATAGGCGCTTGATCTGCCTACAACATGTTCTTTAGTGATTTCCACTCAATACAATAAAGCCAATCACCGCATACCACGCGATCAAGTTCCCTCTTTTGTAAGCGGAGTGGAAATGTGGTTCGAGGAGATGACGGGTGGCGGGGAATGCTACCGGTGATCCATAAAGCAAAAACGGTTGACAACATATACCCGGATGAGCTCGACATGGTTGACGAGGTGATCACCCGACCCGAGCCATCAGAAGAACTGGAGCCCGTATTATTGGGCGGGCTTCAGACATCGCCTATGTCCCGATCAAGTTATCAGACCTCAAAACCCCCTTATCCATTTTTAAACAAAAACAAAAGGCGTCTTCGCGTGGAAGCAGGCAAATATGGGAGGAATCGATCCTACAGTAATCACTCACCGGGGGTGAATGCCATTACATCTTCTAAACTAATCAAACAAAGAGGAGGAGCTTGGCCGAAGACAAAAGCCATCGACTAGGAGTGTGAGCTCTCGGGCATGAGCGATTAGGAATTAGAATATATCTTGGTGAGTTGCCCGATGTGGTGCTTTCGTCGAAAAACCCGATGGCAAATGGCGACTCTGCATCGACTTCACTGACATCAACAAAGCATGCCCAAAAGACAGTTTCCCTCTGCCACGAATCGACCTCATCGTAGATGCCACTGCTGGACATGAACTTCTCAGCTTTATGGATGCCTTCTCCGGCTACAACCAGATCAGTATGCACCCAGGCGACCAAGAAAAGACCTCGTTCGTCACAGCGCAGGGAACCTGTACTGCTCGTGTAATGCTAGTTCGGGCTGAAACCTTGGGAGCCACGATATCGAGGTTAGTAGATCGGATGTTCGAAGCGGTCGGCACAACTATGGAGTATACGCCAGATGATATCTTCCGGTAAAATCCACCACATTTGACTCCGCATGGCTTCCGTCCTATCGAAGCTTTAGACCTTGAAACTCCTGACATGAAGCCCAGATCCAGCGAAGTCGCGCCTTAGTGTCGGTAGGAAGTTCACAGGTTTCATAGTCAACCAGAAGGAATTGAAACAAATCCGGACAAGATAAAAGGCGTACTTTCGACATGCCTTCGCCATCAAGTATAAAAATCTGATGCTTGTGGGAAGGATTCTTTGCCTTCGCGGTCGTGTCGAGCCAAGCGACCAAATACCTGACCACCTTCCAGTCTGAAGAAGGCATTTGATAGGATAAAGTGTGAGGAAGCATTTTTAGCTTTGAAAGCATGTGACTCTCCTCCCATCCTAGTAAAGTCCATTGAAGAGCTCCTTACTCATCAAGCGTGTCGAGACTTCTCAACCGGTGCGGTCCTCACGTCGAGGAGATAAGAACGAGTGTAGCACTGGTTACTATTGTAGCGGACTTTGAGAGGAGAGGAGGAGGTATCAAGGATGGAGAAACTAATTTTGGCCTTAGTAACCCGCGGTTCGGAGCTCCGCCCTACTTCGGGGGCTCATGCCATAGAAGTTCCCAGCGAGTACTAGATGAGAGCAAGTGTTGCCGCAGGCCGAGGGAAACCTCCGGAAGGGCGTGGGAAATGGGCTATAGAGCTAAAGCGAGTTCGACTATCGAGATACAAACCCAGCGCGTAATAAAGGGGCCGGAACCCAGGCGAAGCTTAGTCATGGAATTCCTTTGTATGCGGGGGCACTGTGAGAACGCTCAAATGAACAACCTCCCCATCTGGAAGCTCTACGTGATGGAGCCTCGAATGCAAAGGGAGTGGGCGGTGCGAGGCGACCTCTCAGAAGGAATAGATATTAGTACTTTTTCAGTTAGTTTCAAGCCTCAACAAACGAGGCCCGAGTAGGTATCGCCTTTGGGCCTCAACCTCGCCCATTTAATGGAAGTTGACCAGCTAGAAGTCTGCAGTGACTCCAATTTGGTGGCCAAGGCAGATAGAGGAATACCTCTGAAGCCAAGCGGGAGGATGATCACATCTCTCAAAGGTGCGAGGGTCGTTAAAAGATTCGTGTCGGTTCAGTTAGGACATGTCCCTAAGTGAAAACTCGAGCCGGCGCCTTGGCAAAGTTAGCATGACCTCGCGGGGAAGACCTCGGTCCCGACACGGTCAGATACTGAGCCCTACATTGATCTCTACTGACGTGGAGGTCGCCCGGTCGAGTCCGACCGAGTTGGATGGACCCATATGGGATATATAATGAGACGGACGTCTACTGACGACCGAAAGAAGCGGCAGCTAAACCAGAATGAGATGCGCGGTTCACTAATCATAAAGGAAGCTATCTGTGAGGGATTCTTAGCTCCTATCGCATAAATGCATCGCGGGAAAAACATGAATCGTCTCTTAAGAATTTTGAAGTATATCACCGAAATCATATCGAGCTCGACAGCGGGAAAGGTCTTGAGACAGGGATCTATGCGGCTTCTGATACTCGAAGCGCCGCCCAGGCTGGTCGAAAAATCGCGAGATTTCTTGGGAGCAACGCCGAGATCTCACACGCCTCCCATCAGGCCCTTGACATCAATCCACAAATTTGGCCGCTTTCCAGCAATGGGGTCTTGACATCTTTGGGACCTACGCCCCTTGGGAAGGGCCAATGTAAAGTTCATCATCGTCCTTGATAGATTACTTCACCAAATGGGCGGAGGCCAGGAGCACAATTCTGATCAGGAAACGAAGATACTGATTTTGTATGGCGAGCCATCATATGCAGGTTCGATATCCCAAGAGCCCTGGTGTCGGACAACGGAAAGCAATTTGACAACGCCAAATTTAGAGATTTATGTGCTGAGCTCGGAATTAAGAATTATTATTAGTCAGCCACATCCACGGTCTAATGGGCTGGTAAAGTCACCGTCGGAACCATAAGTATGATCAAAGACCAAGTGGAAGATCTTAAGGAAAGTGGGTAGAATACCTCCCCGAAGTGCTATGGGCCTACAGGACGACACAGAAGTCGGCAACCGAGAAACCCATTCTCCACTAGCCTTGACGGAAGCGCGAGTAGGCCACATCTCGAGATCGATTAAAGTCCCCGAAGGATCGAGTTGGCGGCGGTGGAGCCTGATAGTGAGAGGCTCTCCGTTTAAATTTGGATCTATTAGGCGAAAGCGAGCAAGTACCCAAGAACGTCTGAGAAGACTACCAAGGAAGGCGATGAAGTGCTTCTGAAACTAGTCGAACCGAGGGCTACATGCCGGGTGATCTGGTCTTAAAAAAGTTGTTGCCAGCAAGGAAGAATCCGGCCTGTGGGAAGTGGGCCCCAGCGGGAAGGCTGCTTATCATATCTCGAGTCGTCGGACCGGGGCAATTCTGAGCTCCAAACGGAGGAAAATTTTCTGGCATGCCTGGAGCCAGCGGAACATCTTAAGCGTTTTTATCGGTGGGCCTTGGTTTGTAATCTTAAATGGAGATTTTATGATTTTCAATTAATGATTCAACCCGTTCACCTGTAGTCATTTTATTGGAATGTCTCAGACATATAATGCTTCCGGAAAAATTACATGCAATAGAATTAGAAAACTCATAGACACAAAGGAAAAATCTCTTTTTATTCAGTCAGTTACATTCGGTTTGTCGGTGGGTAATCGATTACATCTTGGAAAGCACTTCGGTCTGGCGGGTTCCCTCAAAAAAAAAAAAAAAAAAAAACTTAGGAAGAAAAGAGGAAAGAAAACGAGATAAATAAAAAGGCCGAGAAAAGGTGGAAAAAGAGGAGAAGAAAGGGATGGAAGAGTTTGTGCGAAAGGGAGAAAGCAGATGTGAAGGAAAGAAAAGATGGAAGAGTTTATAAAGAAGAAACAAAAAGGGAGAATGAGATGTGGAAGAAAAGATGAAAAAGAGGAGAAGGAGAAAGGAGAAAGGAAGAGAGAAAGAAAAGAAACGAGAAAATGGAGAAGGCGGCGTGAAATGCAGCCCTCCCGGGCGCATTCCACAGCATGGGCCAGAATATAACATGACTCCATAGGGAGACTAGGGGCCACAACTCCACAGCGGTCCGGCGGAGCAGACGAGTCTTGAAGGGAGGATCCCCGGCCCGAGCGACCCGGACTTGGCCCTTCATCTCGCTCATGTTCAGTTACGCAGGAAGAATGAGAATCTTCCAAGTATAAACTCCTGACAATGAAGCCGCCATTTATAAGAAAGCCCAGCTGCAAAGTCATTGAGCGTTCCAAATTCTCCATAAATCCTTATTAAAGACGCTCGCACCTTTCCAAGAAAATCGGAAATTCGAGCGGCCATAGGCGCGGAGCTGCGGCCTTCCTTTGGCAGAGTTCGTGCACTCACGGGCCAGATCCGCGCTACGAGAGTCAGACCGGCTCGGGCTACATCGCCGCCGACCCGCCCGGGCCCGGCCAGCTCACTTTGGCGAGTTGGAGTCTGCTCACCCGGGCGGGTCGTACTGCACGAGGAGTCAAACTTCCGGTACATGTCGCCGCTTTCGGCCCGGCACTCAGGCCCGGCCCAGCTAACTGGCGAGTTCGTCTACTCACGGACAGGTCACGCTACGAGGTCAGATCCTTTCGAGCTATCGCCACTCGGCCGGCGCCCGAGCCAATGACTCACTTTGATGAGTTCGTCTACTTTGGGCGAATCCTGTACACAGTATTCGGCTTCATTTACATACGCCGCTCGACCCGGCGCGGAGCCAATGACTCACTTTGGCGAGTTCGGTCTACTTTAGGTAGTCACAATACGAGAAATCAGACCAGCGCTCGGGCTACATCGCGCCCTTTCGGCTGTGCCGGAGCCGACTCACTGGCGAGTTACGTCACTTTGCACAGTCCGTACACGGAGTCGGACCAGCTCGGTACATAGCCACTCGGCCCGCAACTCCGGAGCCCGACAGCTCACTTTGGCAGGTTCCTCTACTGCCTGGGTCATTACGGGAGTCGGATCGGCTCGGGCTGCATCGCCCTCGGCCTCGGCCCGAGACCAATGGCTCACTTTGACGGAGTTCATCTACTGCACGAGGTCACGCTACGAGGTGAGATCGGCGGCTCAGGCTACATCGCCACTCGACCTCTCGGCGCCGGGCCAATGACTCACTTTGTGAGTTAGTCACCTGCACGCACCGAATCTGGCTGCACGAGAGTCGGACATTTCGAGCTACATCGCCACTCACGACCGCAGTGCGAGGGCGACTCACTTTGGCGGGATTCGTCTACTGCGGGCCGAGTCATGCTACCCGAGAGTGAACGACTCGAGCTACATGTCGCCCGCACTCGACCCGCAGCGCCCGAGCCCGGCAGCTCACTTTGGCGGTTCGTCTACTTTGGGCGGTCGAGCTACGAGGAGTCGAATCGGCTTCGAATTTGCTCGCCCGCTCGGCCACGGCGCGGGCCCAGCGGCTCACTTTGGCGAGTTTGTCACCACTGAATGAGTCACGCTACGAGTCAGCTCCTTTCGAGCTACGCCGCCACTTCGGCCACGGCGCTTCGAGCCAGACTCACTTTGGCGAGTTCGTCTACTCCTGAAGCCAGTCCTGATACCACGAGAAATCGGGCCGGCTATTTCATCATGCTCGGCCCGCAGCGCCGGGCCCGACTCACTTTGACGAGTTCGTCTACTCTGCGCAGGTCACGCTACGAGAGTCGGACCCGGCTGGAGGCTAACTCGCCGCAAGCCTAGCGCGGAGCCTAGCGACTCCTTTGGCGAGTTCCTCTACACGCGAGGTCACGTGTCGAGGAGTCGGATCAGCTCGGCCTACATGTCGCCCTTTCGGCCTCGGCCAAGGCTCGGCGGCTCCTTTGGCGAGTTCATCTACACGCAGTCCACGCCTGAGGAGTCGAATCGGCTCGGGCTACATCGCCACTCGGCCTCGGCGCCGGGCGTGACTCCGCGGCGAGTTCGTACACTGCGCGCGATTCCGTTGGCGAGCTGCGCCCGGCGGTTCCACGCCGACGACTCTTCCCGGCAATTCCGCGAGAGCGAGCTCTGCCCGATGGATTCGCGTTGGCGAGTTCACATAAACGCGAGCTATTCCCGGCCAATTCCGCGAGCGAGCTCTACCAGCGGTTCCGTTGATGAGTTCAGTAGGCGAGCTCTTCCGTGATTCGGCGAAGCGAGCTCACGCGGCGATTCCGCGTTAGCGAGTTCACATAGGCGAAACTCTTCCAACAATTCCACATGAGCGAGCTACGCGGCGGTTCGCGTTGGCAGTTCACGCCAGATGAGCTCTTCCCGACGAATTAAGCGCCAAGCGAGCTGCTTCCCGGCAATTACGCGCCGACGAGCCTCCCGGATTCAGCTCCATGAGTCATCGGCGAAGCCCGGTAGCTCACTTTGGCGGTTCGTTCCTTTCGGCTACGAGCCGCCTTGACCTAAAGAGCCCGGGTTCCGGCTCGGACAACTTAGCGACCGGGCCCGGTAGCTCACTCGGCGGGTTCATCCCACGGCGGGCCATGCGGCTGGGGTCGAATCGGCTCGGGCGAAAGCTCGGTGGCGGAAGACGGCGGCTTCAGCCGATGAGTTCATCCACTCGGCGCAGGCCATCGCGACCTAAGGATTCGATTCGACTCATTTTATTCAGCCCGCATAAGACTTGAGAGCCCGGGGCCTCGGCCGGACCAATTTAAGGGCTCCAACATCATAACTTTCGGGCGCTTAATCAGGACCATGCGAGACCGAGTCGTCAAGCGAGCGGCGTGAAGAGCGCAAGCAGCGAAAGAAGTAAGATGAAATAATGAATGTTCGTGAAGAAAAGGTTACATATATCTTGGGTCCCAGTTGACAAAAAAAGAGAAAAAGTGTAAAGTCGGCGTCGAGTGACGAAAGAGCGAGCACGGAGATCGGAAAGAAGGAGCGGGCGGTGATGAGGGAGTGGACCTCGGCGGGAGTGTCGAGTTCTCGGGATATCAATGAAGGGACCCTTCCTCCTCACCGTCCATTTGGGAAGGTCGATGTTGAAATCCGGCGGGATAGGCATTGTGACCTTCTTACGAGCGAAGCCACGAGAGATCCATTGATTAGAGCGCCTCGACTACCGGTCTTCCAATACTTCGTCATTGAGCCACGAAGTAATTTGCGTGAAGATCCCACGCGGCCATGACACTCCTCGATTAGGCGTCCCCGCGTGATTTGCCTACGTTAGCCGTGGCGAGCCTGGAATCAGCGATCATCTTATCCGCAGCGGTGTCGATGTGCGTAGTTCTTCCACAGACTCCACGAAGCTAGCCTCGGGATGTGAGGAAACTCATCCTAACCATCCCGAAAGTTAAATGCTGGGCGGATTGCGGTCATCCCGCCTCCGTCAGGTGCGTTGCACTTTTAACACTCAAGTCATCTCGAGCCCCACGAGCTCGCCTTCGAATCCTCAGCCCGAATTAGGGCCTCGTCTTCCACACCCTCGGCGACACGGGCGGCGTGGTATGTTCAAATCAGTTTGAGCTTCACTTTGCTTCCCTCGGTCATACGATTTTTGACCCTCGCGGCTGTTACCGGATGAGAGGAAGCCACCCTCTGCTGTGCTCGGGCACTTTGACATGGCCCTCGTTTAGTTTGGCCTTCTTGGCCAAGCCCTTCAAATGAGTGGCCACCTGTACACCCAGCATAGAATCAACATCTAATGCAGGATCGAAACCCAACTAAAATGGAATCAAATATGACAAGGTACGAAAACTTACGGAGGCGACCCCCTGAAGAGATAGGGCCAGAGCCTCGTCGACGAGCCAGTATGACCGACTTCTTAAGGTCGAGTCCTTGAGAATGAATGGCAAGCTCTGTACTTGAGTTCGGCGTTGTGAGTAAGAGTCCTCGTCACCACCAATTGTGGATTCCGGCTCTATTCGCCTCGCCTTTTCCACCCTTTGAAGGTGACTGGCAGTGGCTCTGTTCGATGAGTTAATGATGTGCGATGCAATGCTCATAATATTCAGATACCTGTGCATGATAGTGATATGAAACTAAACTGATGGATAGTGCATGCTCAGCATTCCTTGAGTGAGCCGCTAACACTGAACTTTATTCAGCCCGATCTTTCCAGCGGAGTGAGATTTTTCGGCTTCCTTCCAGGGCTCCGAGACACCATCTCCAACTGGGCCAGCAGTTCCCTCCTAGTGGGTTTGGCAGCGGAGGGCCCAACGGGAGGAACTTTCATGGTAGAAGGAGGTGAAGATCTCGAGCTGTGAGCGAGTGGACCTCGGAACTCGAGGACCAGAAGAACATCGGCTTGATCATTTCGGCATAGGACCAGGGGACACTCGACCGAGCCTTGGCTGCGTGCTGTCCCTGTGGCCCGAGATCCAATGCGAGGCTTTGAGAAAACATGTAGACGGTGTAGAGTCGGGAATTACTTGATAAACGGACATGAGTTATGACTAAAAGCGGAGATAAACACTCACGAGAAGATTCTGGGGTGGTCCAGTACCGGGCAGCCCGGGGTGTCATCCTTGTCGAGAGGGTCATACTCGATGCGACGCTAACGAAGAAATAGTGTCCGCTTCCACATTTATGGGAGGAAGATCGAAGTACCGGAGCACCGGGCGCCTAGAAAAATAAAGAAAGCCCTCGGATGTCTCCTTCGGGCTAAGGTAAAGCGAGAGCTATGCTGGACAGGCCACATTCCCCCTAAAGAAAACCGTGGACTAGCAAATACCCCCCCGACCATTGGGAAGGCGAGTTGAGCGGGACACATTTGAAATCTTTGCCGAAGCCCCTTTTATGAAGAGGGTGCAGAGGAAAGCGAGCCGTTGTGAAGGCCACTTCGAAACACACCATCCCTGACACGGAGACCACGCAGGGTGAAAATGTCGGGGACCACCGGCAGAGGAGGGCGTGCGTCTAACAAGATGACCATGAAGGACCGACCTTGCTAGGTCCCACAGTTAAAGCATGCTGAACGGCAGATCTCAGATATTCCGACCCCCCAGGGTATTTAATCAGGCTCACTTTCCCCTTGCCCTTGTCCAAGGGAAGAGGGGGCACCTCGGGAGCATCTCGAACACCGACCAAACGGTTGGAGACACCACCAGTTCGTCTAGAACCATCAATAGCCGAAGAATCACCATCGATACGCAGAGAGGAAGAACGACCCGGACCCATGACAAAATTGGATAATGAAAACAAAATTCAGCCAACCAGAGCAAGCTGGAATCTTATCTTGGAAAGAATCAAAGAAACTAAGGCGCGATGGACCGGGCGACAACGAAAGACTACGCACAAAGGCTCAGACAGAAGACTAAGAGAGAAGGAAGTCCGAACTCGCTAAGCAAATAAAAGGTCCAGAGCGATGGCACACAAGACAGAGGATGTCATGAAAAACAAAAAGAGCGAAAGGAATGGAAGAAATAAGCGCGAAAACAGAAGAGAGTCATCATTAATATCACAAGACAAATGGCGACGAGCTAACTAATCGACCCAGAGTAGGCAATTGGAAGTGCCCGATCTGCGAAAGTTACAACCCTTACGTACACCGTACACACAAATTTGCGAAGAGCGTGATAGGGTTGAAAATAAGGCTCATAAGCCCACACAACAAGCCCAAGAAGAGGCGGTATTGGCTGCGAAAGCCCACTAGTTGAATTCGAGGAGATTTGCTTGATGAGGCATTCACGCCTTTTGCGCTTGACGTGTTCAGGCCTTTAGGGCCGGCCAGGAAAAGAGAGGTCCAATCCGGCTTGGCCCCAAGGCCCTTATGGGAATTCTCCACAGATCTGAAATAGAGATAGTCCCTAATAATATATTATTCCATAGGTCGTAGATCTCACCAATAAGGAAAGAAAGAATCTTAGATCGGCATCAAATCGGATCTTCCAATAAGAAGGAAGATTATCCCAAATAAACTACTCTCTTTCTATATCACTATACCATTTCATACGGACTATAATAAGAAATATCCCATCCAATGGAGTAAAATCCTAATTACTGTCAAGCTGGGAGAGCATCCACTATAAATACAAGGTCACCCCATCGATTGAAAGTCTGCCTTGAACATGCGCCAATACTAAGTAGTCGCGGTCTCTCTCTTTTCTCGAAGCCGGCTTAGGCATCGGACGTGCGAGGCGAAGCCCTCGCCGACCCTTTTTCCCTGTTTTTGCGAGAGGAGTGCTATGACGAGGTTCTGGATCAGGTATTGCGGCGATCCATGCCAGTGAGCGATCAAAGCGCATCGGCCGCCGGCTGTCGGGTCGAAGCCCGGTGACCCTACAGCGCTCAAGTCCAGGTTCGGTTGAAAAGCGATCGTCGGTTTAAGATAAATTATTTATATAATTTTTAAAGTATTATTTAATCAGCTCCATCTCGTCTATCTATGTATTTTTCTTATATTCTTTGCAATTTATTGGGAGATGGAATACTGGCTAGGATTTAGCCTTATTTACTTTTGTTATTTTGTCTTTTCACGTTGTATGTAGTATATATAAGGTTGCAGCGCTTGGTCTTTGGGTGTTGTAATATATATATATATATATATATATATAAGGTGCAGTATTTTCATATTTATATTCTGAGGTGTATATATATACGAGTATTTTCATATTTATGTATCCTTCATATTTATATTCTAATAATCCAATTTACTGCCGCGTGTCCCAATGGCCTTGCTTGGCCTATTTTCCTACCAACCTCGCTTTGCTTATTTATTTTCCAGCCCTTCCAAGTTTTATTTAAAATTTTATTCTATTCATTTTATTTTGAATGACCCGATTTTTCGACTTTTTGTATATATATATATTTTTTCTGAAAGTTAGGCTTAATTTCTCAAAAATAAATTTTCCAAGTTACAAATACAAGACTTTTGTCCGAGACCATTTGCCTAGAATGAAACAATTCAAGGCTACATCCTCTTTCATATCAAACTTTTGCTAGTCTTGAATAATATTTTTTACCTACTCAATTTTCATTAATTTTGACTTTTCGACAATATCAACTTTCAAATAACTATTATTATTATTATTATTATTATTTTAGTTTTCAACTTATTATTATGTTTTTCTAGATAAAAAAAATAATACTTCTTTATTTCCTACTTTTTAAAAATCATTTGTTTTTAACTTCAAATTTTCATTTTCTTTAATTTATAAAAAAAATCTATTTTTTTAATTTCAAAAATTCAAACTTTGCTTTCTTTAAGTTCCCCAATTCAAATTTCTATTTTCAAAAATTCATTTTCAACCCGATTTTAAAAATTCCAAAAGCATGAGTAATGATTTATTCTATAATTATAATAAAATGGAACCACATGGAGTTTAGTTGCATGCTAAATAAATGAGCTTTGATGGGAACCAACTAAAGGGTTTTGTAGGTGTAACAATTGCCCAAAATAATGGAAACAACAAAAAAATTCTCCAAAGCCCACCCAAGGATCCTTTGGTTATCCGTCAATTCAAGCAAAGAGAAGATGTGAATTACCTTGTGGCCGGTTTCAAAGGCGATCAGTGGTTGAGCGTGAAGACCCGAAGCGAACGAGTCTTAGTTTAGCCTCACAACAATATCCACACGAGTGGAGTCAGCAACCTCAAGGCAAGCGGTATCGAAAGAGTCCGTGCTGTAAGTCTCGATCTGAAAAGGAAAGCCAAAACTCGATCTCAGCAAGAGGAGTTGTTCTTGAAGAACACTCTCTCAATCTCTTTTGAACACCATTCATGAGGGTAGAGCAAAATGACTTAGTCTTATTAGGGTTTTCCATAAAGGTTCTTTTGTAGGAAAACCATAGGCTCATGAAATGTCTAACATGCTCATCTCTTTAAGAGATGATCAGGCTACATCCTATGGGTTATGGCATGTTCCCTCGGGGCTTTAACCCCGTGAACAACTGACATACTCCTCTTAGTGAGGGCCTTGAACGAGTTCATTAATCATGTGACATTCCATTCTCAAGATTGGTCTCCCTCATATTTGAATCACATCCAAATCCGTTTTATATCAGCCATAAACTCTTCTAAGTGTGTGACCATTATGTATATTGGCCACTTGATTCAACTATTTAATCAAGCAAGTCATGAGCGACGTCTAGCAAACACATCATGACCCCCAATTCAATGGTTTGACTGCTAACCCTTCCATAGATAAATATCACGCAATTCGTCATTTTACCAATCTATGCCCACTCGATTCGAGCATGGACAAGAAAGTGTAGCTCCGACCCCTAGACTAGCTATGCCACATATAGCCCAAATGATATTAGATCTTGTCTACGAGACTCATTACTCTACAATTATGCACTGAGGAGCATTCTTCATGGCATTTCCACTATGGCTAGAGATTCTACAGGTAATGATCCGACAAAGAGGCCATATGTATACTACGCACTCTATTAGCGTGATGAATCTTTGTTGGCTACCTAATTGCAGCTAAATACCTAAAGCTATGCCACAGACTATACGTGATCTTGAGCTTGGGAGTTCATTATCTGAGAAGACTACGTGGATGTCGGGTAACTCGGCACCACACTACCGTGTCTCCTTTTTCGGGACCCATGATTTAATGAAAATTAGACAGAGTCTCCTTTGTACGGGGAGCTCTACCCAATGCAACTGTACAAAAACACAGCATGTTGATATAATCTGATGACACTCTTTAGATTACAATTATGAGTGAAAGTGGCGCAGCGAAGTACATTTCATCATACTACCGGAATATATAGGACTAATTACCATAGTCCTCAGGTTTTAATTACAACACTCTTACAAAATATTACAAGTAGAACAAGGTTGTTCCAAAGTATTTTTACAATTGTTTTTACACAAAATACAAGCTAGAACTAGTTTGTTTCCAAGCTTCTTTACAAAAAATTAGTACAAGCCCACCAACTCGGCTTTCTTCATAGTGGGGCCTCTAGTGAACTATTTAATCACGCCCGTTCCTAGGCGAGAAGGAGGGACATAGAGACCGATGCAGGACTCTTTACTTGCTTTTCGGTTGATGAGTGAGCCCCAGTCTTATAGCGAATCAAAATATCATATCCATAGATACAAAATAAAACTACCACCGTAGTGGTGTTTACAGTATCAATACATACAGTCCTGGGTCTCATTTACATATACATATACAAAAATTGTACATTTGCATTTACATATTCAGAGCGCGGAACCTACATGTGGTGAACCCCTACAAGTGTGCGGCCCTAGCGTTATGCGGAAGATGCGAGACGTCCTCAGCTGCACGGATTAAAAACCCATGCTAAGCATTACGCTTAGTGAAACATATGACTTATATATGTACACATGCATTGATACTCTTGTACAATAAGCATATAAAAATAAGAAGTATTCATGAGATGTCGGGATTTTCATGAATTCATATAACAAACATACACCTACTTGTACGTATGGCAGAATCATACTTATGTCGGATCTCAGTGAGGACACATGCTTGTACTATCCACGAGACTTATACTTATTCGAGATCTCCGGTAGGAATTCTGAGCTTATACTTGTCTGAAGTTCCTTTAGATACCTCTGAGAACTTATACTTATATAGAGGTACCTGTAGGTACATTCAGAACAGAACGATGTACATTACTTTCTTCTTATTCGCTTATCAATACCCTATCATATAACTGTTGGATTACCTAGATCAGTAATAATAAATGAATAGGACACGACACAATAAGTACCCGAAGATAAGTTATAATACTGAGGTGTCGTAGCACAAAGAAGAAGTGTCGGCTTGATCGAGCGTTCTTGCCCATGTAGCAGAGGTGTCGTAGCGGCTAGCGGGGAAGTCATAGAATCGTCGAACAGAGTACTATACATGCCGCCGTAGTAGGGTGACGTGGCACTAGCAGTGTCGAAGCAGCGATCGAGCGATGTCACTTGAAATAACGAAGTGCCGTGTCATTCAAGATCTAGTCTTAGGCATTCCTACAATTATATGTGTTCAGTAACTTACTATCTTATAATAGGGGCATTACGTTTGCCACCATCGAACTCGCCGAGGTGGTAAGGTACGGTCTAATTTTTCCTTTACTTTACCTTATAAACATGTATGGACCCTTTCATACACTTATAGGGTCCTTATTAGTCAAATAGACAAGTCTTTGGAACAACGGAAAAACAAAACGAAACAAAAGCACAACATTTCCATGCGTGAATGGTGGCCGTAGTGGTGGCTCTCTTGCTTATTCTCGGTGAAGCCCATATTTGGGCGAGCACGAAGCTGGCTACTCTCTCTTCCTTCCGCCCATGCTTGAGAGATTCCTTCACCGTTCTTGAGGGTCTCTTACGCCTTGTGAAGGACCCCCTCCCGATTACTTGATTTTCTCTTTGGTCCGTTTCCAGCAAATCCAACTAAAACGAAAATAATCCATAACCATCACCATGCTCTCGAGTGGGTTCTAACCCAGCCAAAACAAACCCATAGAGTTTCATTGAAGCTTTTCCAAACCCAAACTCAACTATTTGTAAGTTAGGTTAACTTCTTAACTCCCAAACATGTATCCATAATCCATAAACCAAGAACCCATACAAATCCTTACTCATCTTAAACAAGCTAGGGTTTTACCAACCAAACTTTCAAGACATCTAGGGTTAGGATGAATTCTTCACTAAACCCTAGAAATGGAACCATTAATACCCATACAAACACTTCCATATAACCCATTCAAATCATACTCAAAGTCACAAATCCATAGTTCCATACAAAAGCATGGTTTCCATACAAAAGCATGGTTTCCATACAAAAGTCTAGTTCCATACCTTTCTTCTCTTCCTCTTCTTCTTCCTTTCTCTCTTCCTTTCTCTCCTTCACGTTTTGCTCCAAAAATACCCAAAATGTGAGACCAAAATTGGTCTTATTTGGTCTAATTCCATAAGGCCATGTTTGGTCGTAAAAAATGCATTAATTTGACTTAAGTTTCTTTTGTGCACTTTGGTCCCAAGAATTCTCTTTAATTACTGCCACAAATTTCCCTTAATTCTACTTTTGTATTATCTTATGACTTTGTCCCATTTTGACAAAATTACAAATTTACCCTTTCTTATTTCAGAGTTTTGAAATTTTCCGTTTTGAATTTAAGTGCGAAAAATTTAATTCTACCAAAATCCCTAAACATCGCGGCAACTAGGGTATATTTTAGGGTGTTATAAGCACCGTCCACACACATACTCCGTACACGAAAGGGGTTCCCCGCGATGGGGTGGCTTGATGCCCGATGGGTAAACTCCTATAGGGGGCTACTCCTACTGAAAGTGAACATGCAATGCCATGTTCACACAATTAAACATTCCAAGTAAAATGCAGTTTCTACTCTAGAATGCCTACATGCCACGAATGAAGTGTCACTCACCATGCCTTTAACACGAGTCCTCACCGACTCCCTCACACATACTTATACCAAGTGTAAAAACTTGTCATTGGTGTTTCACCCAATGACCCTTTATCCAAAACAAAAGCTTTTTGGTTTTAAAACTCATTGGACATCCTTTGATAAACCGCTTTATTCAAAGCCATTGGACAATCTCCGATAAACAGTTTTATTCAAAAGCATTAGACAGTCTCCGATAAACCGCTTTAATAAAAAACATTGGACAGTCTCCGATAAACCACTTTATTCAAAAACATTGGACAGTCTCCAATTAACCGCTTTAATCAAAAGCATTGGATAGTCTCCGATAAACCGCTTTATCTAAAAGCATTGGACAGTATTCGATAAACAGCTTTATTCAAAGCTATGAAATGCACCCGTGAGACTTCGTTGGACGTAGTCCAAAGTACCAAGCTCACCACCCACTCACCGAGAATGATGAATGATTATAGCCATACTGCCTTTTCTATTTAATGCGATGTTCCGTGCATGAAATGCAGTATGCCATTCTATGCCATATATATGATGAGTGCTATATGGACATCTTAAACCGGGCATAATACCCATGCATCATTTGGACAATCATATCAATTAACATACAATTTCAAAATAAACCACACAATACATGTCAATATATTATACACACATATATTGAAATCTACAAGTCATCACCAATCAAGCAATGACTTACATTATACTCTAGGCTTAATTGTGACACCATGTCCACAAATAGGCTACAACCAAGCCATGCAATGGCCTTGTTCATACACAAACACATTTTACTTCCACATAATTTTAACCAAGTATATCACTCAATTCAAGTAATGATATACTACAATCATATACCAATTGTGGCAAAAATTTAGACACAAATCATTAAACAGCCTGCTTGTGCGATCCTCGCAGTTATAAAGGTGGAGTTGGGTGGTCAAAATCCTAACATCAAGTTCTCATATAGAGCTACAATTTCCTTTAGGATACTAGTCGAATTCTCACTTTTTTCCCGGTAGAAAATCAGTCCCCGAATGCGGATAGTAGGTTTGGCCAAAATAGGGCAGCCTGTGGCAGTCCCGAAAAATAGACCATAGCTTGGGTTATAGATGTCCAATTTGGGTGATTCAAAATCCTAACAATAATTTCTTGGATAGGGCTACAATTTCCTTGAGGATCTTGAGTCAAATTCTCCCTTTTCCTAACCCAATCGGTTAAGCTGGACATCACTTATAGGGTCAAAACAGGGCACTATTCCCATAACCCAATATTTTGCCAAACAACCCCTTAGGGCAAAAATGACTAAACAGCCTCTTAGGGCATTAAAACTCAACCAAACAGCCTATAGAATGGAAAATAAACCAAAGTAGGAAGAATCCCTACCTCTTGGAGTGTAGAAAAAACCTTAGGAAGTTCCGTGGACACTTCCTAAACCCGAAACCTTTGATTTCCCAAACTCCTCACTTGAATTCTCGGCAAAATCTCGTGTTTTTTAGGTACTTACAGCGTAGCCTAGTTGAGTAGATGAACTTTCATTCTTGGCCTGACGAATTCCGACCAACCGATCTCCGTAGATTGTAGAGAGAAGTTGGAGCTCTCTCCCTCTTTCTCTCTAACGTTTTCTCTCCAGTAGAAATTTTGCTCCTTTTCTGCCTTGGTCTGATTTTAACCTTTTGTTTAACTTAATTCTTAAGTTTGGAGACATGGACCACATCGCGCCATGTGTCCAATACTCATTCGGGTCCATTTCTGCCCTGAAATAATTTATTTCCTAACTCCGAGATTCTCCGCAAAAATCTCGTCTTAGAGGAGTCACCGGGCCTTGACTTGAAAATTGTGAAAAAATATGATTGTC
The DNA here is from genome assembly GCA_016808115.1 of Tetrastigma voinierianum. Taxonomy (NCBI): domain Eukaryota; kingdom Viridiplantae; phylum Streptophyta; class Magnoliopsida; order Vitales; family Vitaceae; genus Tetrastigma; species Tetrastigma voinierianum. The sequence continues at coordinate 49,062 of JAEQBH010002452.1, forward strand.
TCAGAATTCGACGAAAATTTTCTGGGTAACTAGATTTCGTGAGACAAATCCAACGGTGAAGTCCGTTTCACCATCCGAGATCTAGAAAAATTTTCAGGCTTCCCTAAACCATTTCAGCAATTTTTACTATTTTTGCCATTTTTCAGAAAAATTAAAATTTTCTCGGGTTTTACACATCACCCAAAGAGCAACCTCTAAGAGGCAACATGGATCGAGGTCAAAGTACATAATCAACATTCAGGATATCCTTGAGTACCTTAAGTCTAAGGATACATGCACCATTGTTATGATCAGATAATCATCTACATATAAATAAATAATCCATATGATTGTCTCATGGCAGGTCTTCAATGTACTTAGCTACTCTTAGCAAGTATTCACATGTCAACTATAATCAACTCATGATCACAATTTATAAGATCCACTTCTTGATCCAATCAAGGAGTATGACATGTGCTAGTTTATTCGAATTAACAATGTCTAGTCTTATTAATTCCATGACTAAGGATAATTTAGATACTAACATAATTGCACATGATAGGAATCATATTATTATGATCTCATCATTATTTCCTTCATGCTATGTTAAGCATCATGGACTTCATTAATTTGATTAAAGATCTAAATCAATTCAACGTATGAATATCAAATTAATGAAGATGCTTTTAATAGTAACATAAGACGTACAATAAGTGCTAAGGGCGATTGCCTTTAGAGCACTTCTCTAGCAAACTCCCACTTGAACTAAATCCAATCGCCTTTGTATCTCATACCTTAGGCAAGTGGATGTGAATCATACTTCTTTTAGGAAGTGGCTTAGCCAAGTGATCAGACACATTTTGATCAATGGACATTTCTCTATCTTAACATCATGATTACCAAAGATTTCTGAAATCAATGGTATCACCCCGAGTACTACTTTGGACCTTTGACGAGACCGCGGTCTCTCTGCTGCAATGGCTCCATTGTTATTCCAATACATCAATATTGGATCAACACTGCTAGGGACCACTCTTAGTTCATAAATGAACTACCTTATCCAAGCCACTTCCTAAGCTGCCATCGAAAGCAACGATGTACTCTGATTCAGTTATAGAATTCGTAGTCATTTCCTATTCAGAACTCTTCCAACTGACTGGGCCACCATTTATTGTGAACATTTAGGTTGATTGAGATTCGGAGTCATCTCTATCAGATTATTAGTTGGCATATTTGATGAGTATACTTTATACTCATTTTATCCCTATGTTTTGCTTATGGTTTTAGTAGTTTTATTATATAAATAAGTGATCTAATGCTCTAAATGTTCAATTTTGTGATTAGGTCAACCATGAGGCAATATGGAGAAAAAACAAAGAGATAAAGCCCAAAAATCAACAAACTACACATGCAGCTGCAACTACTGTGTTTTGATGTTTTTAGCTATAACATTATCCAAAATGTATATAATATTTATATGGATGGATAAGAGACTTCCCAGGCTTTGCCTGGAAGAGACCTTATTCATTCCATTTGACTTCAATGATCGAGTTATGACTCGTAGTCAAGGAAGAAGAGAAGAGAGCTCAAAAGTGACTAGTTGGAGAATTTTGTAAATTCAGTCTTTATCATCATTTCTAAAGCATTATTTCTGGCTATATCTAGATTCTACACTCTAATAGCTTCCAACGGTACCAATATTGTATAATTTGGAGTCCGAACTAGAAGTTATGGTCAGAGGCTGATGCAAAAATGGGAGCTGATGAAGAATGTTAGACATTGGAAACATCATGGATGTCAGAGAGGTAGAAATGCTGCAAATAAACATCATGACGTCCCAACGTCACGACGTTCGGGGTTGAATTTGGTCAATTTGCAGCCCATTTTGAGCCCATAATTTGGGGTTCTATAGCTCAAACCCTAAGGAGACGAGGGGAGTGCGATTTTGATAGGTTTCCGATGGTGGAAAAACCCTAGGGCATGGTTCTCTTTGGGGAAGAAGATTGATTGAAGAAGAGGAAGATTGAAAAGGAGATTTGGGCTTCATTCATCACATTAGGCTATTTCTTCTCCCTCTTCATGTTTTCTCTCATCTTTATGGTTTTATCTTTCCCATTGATGGATTGATTTTCGTTTTCTAGGGCTTTAGATGTAGTTTGTTTATGATTTATGTATTTGAACATTGATTTACTTTCTATTTGATATTTGAAGAACATTTCTATTAAATTCCCTATACTATTCTTCATTACATGTTGATGTTTAAAATACCATTGGATGCTTGTGGTTCAATCTTAAGATTTGAGAAATGAGAGTTGAATTAGACATGTAGTATCACATTTCACCATTATAAGAGATTCTCATAGGTTTTGTGGTAATTTAGGCTTCTAGGTTTATTATGTTCTTAAGGCTTTAGGGGTTGAATAGAGATGCAAATAACAAGTTCTATGGTAAATGTGACTTATCGAGAGAGATTCACATGTGCAAAAGGGAGGCTTACCACACAGTGATTAGAATATGGATTGGGGGTGAATTGGACTAGATTGCATACAAATTAAACAAATGAAATCTAAACCCTAGGTTTTCCATCTTTTATTTCACCCATTTCACTTGTTAGTTTGTTAGTTATTTTCATCTAATCCATCATCCAAATAAAGATAGGATTATTTTAATTTCAGTACTTGAGAACTTTCTTCCTCGTGGATCGACATCAGACTTCACACACATTATATTACTTGATACGACGCTGCGTAATTTGCGCATTACAGGCATGATACATTTTATAAACATCACGCTTCGACTACTGCTTTGCGCCGTCACGGACTAACAAGTCTTTGTGCTATGCCAAAATGCTGACAAGTTTTCGCATGCTATGAATTAGGTGCTTTTTACTAATATTAATACCAAATAGTCCTTTATTTTGGATATTTCTTTTGTTTTTCTTGTTTCCTTTTTTTTTTGTTCATATCCATTTTCTCCTTGTCTTCTTTACTTTTCATTTTTGTTTTTTGTTTTATAGGTTTAAATCTCAATGGATCCTTTCATTGGGTTGACAAATGAATTTGGCTCTCCTTAATCAACAACTAAGAATGAGGCAAATGGTCAATGAGTATCATCAAAGAGTGAAAAATAAAGTGAGGAACCCACATATGCACATGAATCAAGTTCGGCATGGAGGTACCCCATATTGGAACAACTATAATCCGAGTTAGCAACATTGCCCTAGCACGTCATGGAATACAAGCTATACCACTCTGCACACTCCATAAGTCCAAAGATCAAGCCTAGACGAAAAAAATGGTTGAATTAGAAAGATTTCATGTTGAATTGGTCATGGAAAATGCTAAACGTTCAAGATCAAGGGCTGAAATAGACTACCTGTGTTGGGGCTGCTCTAGGCTTCGATCCAAATGAGATGTCTAAACCCACTAGAGAGGAACTGCCAAATTTAGAGGCAACCATGGTCAATTGAGTATAGTTCATGCTGAATGTAAACATCCAAGTTCCACCTTAGAATTGACAAGGACTAATGTTTCAATTCAGCCAACGCCATTCAAGAGCGTGAAGGAAGAGATGGCTCCAGTGGCCACTTCTTGTACTCAACTTGTATTTGAGAAAGAACAACCTAAACAAGATGAGAGTCTAAGTATACAAGAACTAGTGGCCAAATATATGAAGGAACAAGAGAACATGGCTAAAATGTCTTTTAAAGGACAACATGAGAGCTTGCCATCTACTCAGTGAATAATAACAGAAACTTGAAATAATGAAGAAATCACCTCAAGAGGTAATGAAGAACTTGAGAAGCTTCAAAGAGTGAAGAATGATGCAGAAACTTCGAAAGACTTAGTTGAAAAGGAGGAAGAAAAGTTAACTTCTTCGGAACCACATGAAAAGACAAAACATGAAGTTGTAGACGGCCCGAAATGACTCTATGGGCTGTAAATGCACGTGAGAAGTGAAAATGAGAAGATGACACCAACTTCCAAGGTGGATGAGGTACACCATTCACTCTGGAACAATCAATCTAGAGGAATCATTGAAAAGAAAAAATATAAAAAAATAATGATCTTGAACACTATGTGCTCAAGTTACCGAGCACACCATTGCCTCTTAGAGAAGGGAGAAGGCAGAACTACCACACAGCCTGGTAGAAGGTAGAATCTAGCTAGACCCCAAAACTGAGTAGCTTCGCGTGGCAACCTAAGCTTGAAATAAGTTTCCTTCTCCTTTTTTTTTTATATACGAGTTTGTTTTTGATAAATTTCTGTCTGATCTGTTTCTAAAGGTTTTCATGGCTTTGAAATGTTACACAGAGGTAAGAATCTGAAATGGAAGTTATATATCTGGAGGTTCAAAGAACAAAAAATTGAAATACTCAAATCAGTTTCAACATCCTTCCTCATTTCATTCCATATATTCTTCCTATTTTCAAGCCTCCTCTCATTTTGAAATAAAGTCTAATCCCTATTAACACCTTTGCCTCCAAAGCAAGCCATATTCATCGTGGTTAACCTCCTGGAGACTGATCAAACTCATAAAATTACTTATCCATTCTTCTTTTGTTCTTCAGCAACAGGAAAATGTTCATTTCAAGCTAGCTGGGAGGTTTCTTTGGTTGTCGAGACTTAGCTTGAATAGCCTCATTGTTTACCATGAAATGATTTCTTAACAGAAAACTTCTACACACACACACACACACACTAGGTCTCATTTAGTACACTTAGTCTAAACTTATTTTTCTTTTTTTTTTTTTTAAATTTAAACTATTCTGGTTAATTTTAACTTTTACAGTATTACACTTCAATAAAGAGGATTGCCAATGTGCCCCCAAAAAAAAAAAAAAAAAAGGAAAAACAAAAGAAAAAGAAAAAGAGAAGCAAAAAGAAAGAATAAGTGAGTTTACTTACAAGTAGGTGCTTTCTTGCTTTGAATATGCTCAAGAAGTTCATGGGAACTAAATGCCCGATGCCCCGAACCAACCTGCTGGGAGTTGCCAATGGATCCCCGTTACATGAACACTTTTCAAAACTCCCTTGAAGTATCATTTCCTACTTCTTAGTTTTAGCTGGCAGCAAACAGGTATGTTTCTTATCCTATTTTAGTTAATTTTTTCAAATAGAGTGAGTGTTTTAATGAAGAGTTTTTGGAACCTAGAATTACATTGAGACCTAAAACATCATTTGCCCGAGTCCCTTTAGGAAAAGATCTATTGAGGAGGCTTGGGGAAAAACATGATCAACATGCCATTTGAATGCCTCGTCTTTTAGAGATGATAAATGTTTTGGGATCCCATTTTTTGCTAACATGTTTTCTTAAAACATTTCAAATCTTTCTCTTGTACTAGCACCATACTCATACTCATATATATCTTAGTATTTTTGTTTTATGTTTGTGTTTCCTTTAGCAGGGATAGCAGATTTAAGTTGGGAGTGTGATGAGTATACTTTATACTCATTTTATCCCTATGTTTTGCTTATATTTTTAGTAGTTTTATTATATAAATAAGTGATCTAATGCTCTAAATGTTCAATTTTGTGATTAGGTCAACCATGAGGCAATATGGAGAAAAAACAAAGAGATAAAGCCCAAAAATCAGCAAACTACACATGCAGCTGCAGCTACTTTGTTTTGATGTTTTTAGCTATAAGATGATCCTAAATGACTACAATCTTTATATGGATGAATAATAGACCTTCCAGGCTTTCCAAAGAGACCTTATTCATTCCATTTGGACTTCAAATGATCGAGTTATGACTCTTGGTAGTTGAAGGAAGAAGAGAAGAGAGCTCAAAAGTGACCAATTGGAGAATTTTGTAAATTCAATCTTTATCATCATTTCTAAAGCATTATTTCTGGCCATATCTAGATTCTACACTTCAATATCTTTCCAACGGTACCAATATTGCACAATTTGGAGTTTGAATGAGGAAGTTATGGCTTAGGGAAGTTGGTGCAAAAAAAAGGGAGTTGCAGCTCTACAATGCTGCAGATAAACGTTGCAATGTTCGGGGTAGGTTTTGGGTCGATTTTCAGCCCATTTGGAGTCCATAATTTGGGGTTCTAAAGCTCAAACCCTAAAGAGACGAGGGGGGACGATTTTGATGGGTTTTCGAGGGTTGAAACACCTTAAGGCATGGTTCTCTTTGGAGAAAAAGATTGAAGAGGAGATTTGGGCTTCATTCATCACATTAGGCTATTTCTTCTCCCTCTTCATGTTTTCTCTCATCTTTATGTTTGTATCTTTCCCATTGATGGACTGATTTTCGTTTTCTAGGGCTTTAGATGTAGTTTGTTTATGATTTATATATTTGAACATTGATTTACTTTCTATTTGATATTTGAAGCACATTTCTAATAAATTCCCTATTCTATTCTTCATTACTTGTTGATGTTTGTACACCACCATTGTTAGCCTTGTGGTAAAATTCAAGATTTGATAAATGAGAGTTGAATTAGACATGTGTAGGGCATCACATTTCACCATTGACAAGAGATTCTCATAGGTTTTGTGTGGTAATTTAGGCTTCTAGGGTTTATTATGTTCTTAGGGCTTTGGGGTGGAATAGAGATGCAAAATACCTAAGTTCTATGGGTAAAATGTGGATTATTGAGAGAGATTCACATGTGCAAAAGGGAGGCTTACCATTAATAGGTGATTAGAATATCAATTGGGGGTGAATTGAATTTGGAGCCACATAAGGATTAAGTAAATGAAATCTAAACCCTAGGCTTTCCATCTTTTATATCACCCATTTCACTTGTTAGTTTAGGATTTTAGTTTGTTAGTTATTTTCATTTAAATCCATCATCCAAATAAAGATAGGATTATTTTAATTTCGGTACTTAGTAACCCTTCTTCCTCGTTGGATCGACACTTGTACTTCACACACGCTATATTACTTGATACGACGCGTGCACTTGCGCACATAGGTGTTTTATACATTTTACATACATCATGCTTTCGCCTATCAAGTTTTTGGTGTCGTTGTCGGGGACTAGCAAGTCTTTGGTGCTATGCCAAAAATGCTTATCAATCTTACCATAAGATCCCTATCTCCATAAATCAAGAATACATCCTTAGTCCTTCTCAAGTAATTGAGGATATTATTGAAAGCCACCCAATGACCCTCATCTGGGTCCATTTGGTATTTAATCGTGACTCTCAGAGCATATGATATGCTAGGTCTAGTACATAACATAGTGTACATGATTGATCTTATAGCCGAAGCATATGGAGGGTCATACTCATACGTTTCCTCTCATCTTGTGTCTTTTGGACACATGGACTTCGAGAGGGTTATCCCATGTGTCATGGGAATATTTCCTCTCTTAGACTGCTTCATGTTAAATCCCTTTATCATCTTAGCTATGTATGTAGACTACAAAAGACCAAGCAACCTTCCCGATTTATCTATATAGATCTATATCCCCAATGATTAGGTTGCTTCAAGGTCTTTCATGGAGAAAAACTTGGATAACCAATATATATTGACAGATTGTAAGACTAAGACATCATTTCCAATAATTAATATGTCATCCACATAGAATACTAGGAATACAATTGCATTCCACTAGCAGCCTTGTACATAAAAGCATCGAATTTTGCTTGAAACCAAACTCTTTGAGTGTCTCATCAAATCGGATATTGAAACTCCTAGATACTTGCTTCAATCCATAAATGGATCTTTGAAATTTGCATGCTTGCATATCAACTCCTAAATTTTGTAGAAGACCTCGGAGTAATTAATAGAACACATCCTTGCTTAGGTTTCCTTTAAGGAAAGCCGCCTTCACATCCGTTTGCCATAACATAATCATAATGAGCAGCAATGGCTAGGAGTATCCTTATAAATTTAACCATAGCTAGTCAATTACTTGTCTTTGACGATAACCCTTAGCTATAAGCTTAGCCTTATAGATAATCACATTACCTTCCATGTCAGTTTTCTTCTTGAAGATCCATGTAACGTTCTGAAAATACCCTAACAGTTTTATAACACGTTCAGGGTGTAAAATAAATTAAATTATATTTTCGGAGTTTAAATGGCTAAAAACGAAAAAATGATAAAAACCCGAAAATTTTACATGAGCCAAATAAATTTGGTAAAAATATCAAATGAGGACCTAAGGGTCATAAATGAGGAGTGTAAATGTTAAAATGAAAATGAAATGAAATGAAGTGAGAATGAAAGTGAAATGAAGAGTTAAAATGCAAAAAAATAGGAAAAATAGGAATTAATGTGTAAGCCAAACATGGCCTTATGAAGGTTTAGAGTATTAAGACCAAATTGGTCTTTAGAATGAAGAGTCTCATTTAGGCATTTTGTTAGGCAAATCCGGTTGAGAGAAAGGAGATGGAGTGGGTGATTTGCTCAACGAGATCAAGAGTTTAAGTGATCAAGAAGAAGAAAGAAGAAGAAAGAAGAAGAAAGAAGAGAAAGGAAGAGATTTAAAGGTAAGAACCAAAACCTTAACCCCCTCTTTTCTTATGTTTGGGTTTGAAGAAAAACCCTAGCTTTGTGTAAAGTGTTCTTGGATGGTTTTAGTTCAGTTTGAGGTTGTTTTGCATTGTTTTGGTTGGTTTGGATTGGTTTTGAGAATTTTGTATAAAGGAAATGATCGGATTTCAAAGGAGTTACGGTCAATTTTTCAAAACCCCTGTTTTTATTTGGCTATAAGTTAAGTTATAATCATCCAAGTGGTGATTTCTAATTGATAAGAACCACCAAGATCTAGAGCTACAAATGTATGGAAGAGACCAGGAGCAGAGTGGCTCTAAAAGCCGAATATGGGCTTAAAAGGTGAGTTTCGGGGTAGTTAATGGTATGCTTTACATTTTGGGTGTAGTTGGTGTTTTTTGCTAGTAAGTTGAGTTTCACATATCCAAATTGAGTGATTCAAAATTTTGGGTAAACTACACTTCTAGGGGAATAATCTACTTTAAGGAAGTGTATGAAATTTGTAACCCCAAAGTTTCTAAAAATCCGTCAAAGTGGAGCTATGTGCAAGAACAATTTGATTCTACTTTGCAAATTAGAGTAGTCTGGATGTAAAATGCAATAACTTGAGTTTTGGTGATCCAAATTGGATTATTCAAATTGGAGAAGAAATCTTAAAACCATATCTTAAAATTATTAGAAGGAACCATTACCAATTTATGGAGTTAAGACCCCTGAATCTAGAATAATAGTAGGTAACTGAGTGAGCTGGGCATAACAACCAGTTTGGCATTAAAATGTCGTAAGTTGAGTTTGGGTGATTCAAATGAGATGATTCCAATTCCTACTGAAAATAGACTCATAGATCTATCATTTTCTTGAAGAAATCATGAGCAAAATATGGCTCATGTATCCCTAGAAAAATTTTCAAGTGGAGGTGTATTGGGTAGACATCCATCCTATCCAAAAATCCTAGAATGCACAACTGATTTTCTTTCTTGGGTGGCTCTTTGATAATGACATATTTGTGATGTATTAGGGGTTGGTGACGAGGAAGCTTGACTCAAAGAGCAGGTTAAGAATAGAATTGAAGAGCAAAGAACCTTTTTTGGGTTTGTTCTTCACACTTCCTTCGTTGTTTCGATTTTGTGTTTTGTTTTGACAAAAAATCTAAAGAACATATGAATATGCATGTGTGCTCACGTTTGAGCCATAAATGAATTGGTTTGTTTCTTAGCACTCTCTCTCTAAAATGTTAGAAGGATTATGAAATAAGTGGATTTATTACAAATGAATTGTGAAAAATTGTATATTGATTTGTTTTAATTGATTTGATACAAGCGATTGTAAAAATGAATTTGCATGAAAAATTGCATGAGTATTGAAACCAAGTATTTGGATATAAATGTATATACACTATTGTAAGCGCTATGAATGGTTGGCGCCCTTAATAGAATGTTAGCAGGTTGAATTGAGTTAAGGATAGATTGGTATACCAATAAGAGGTCAAATAAGCGTATTGCACACCCGAGCGTAGGATGTGTCACTCCGATCCGTAGCCAATGAGACGATATCGGTAGTGTTCCGCAGAAATAATTTTTAATAACCGATCTGACAACCTAGCGGAATGAGTACTATGTTATAAAATTTTTTTATCTGGAAACCTGACCCGATTGGACCGTCTTGGGTGATTCATTGTTATCCCTATGCACCAAAAGCATAAGTTAAATTAAGCAAGGGCAAAATGAAAAGAAAATTGTAAATGCATGATTTGTGTTTGAATGATTTATTGCTTATGAGCTATGATTGGGAAATGACCAATGAATTGTAATTTGAATGTATACGAAATGAAAATATACATATATGGATTGTACCGCATTGGTCATTGAAAATATTATACAAAGGCATCGATTTAGAAAAATGTAGGATTTACTTAAATTGAAATGAAGAGAGAACTATATAGAACAACTAGGTATGAAAATGCTTAGCGCGTTGTTTTATCATCGCGCAAGTACCGAGTGAACATGTATGAAGAAAAAGACCGTAGTAATTCAGAGTCAACGTCAAGGCCTCACGAAGTTGAAGTATAAGTATCACTATGGTGCATCTCAGGAGATGCACTAGGTGACAGTAGAAGTGTGTTCCCGTGGAACACGGAACATTTGATGATATAACGGTTTAATCCTTAGAGGTTTCATCTCAATTTGATAGAATAATCTTGATCCCATGTTAGCTAAGATTCTAATCAAGGAGAGAGAGTATTTTATTTGAATTGATTGCTGAGGTACCAATTGCATTGGAGAAGGTTTGGGTTACACTGTCTATGGGGACAAGCAGTTTTCAGTCCTAAGAGATAGTTGTGAAGTATTGGTTTAGGAAAAACAACTAAATCTTAAAGAGGATAAAATCCTAAAAGTAGTCATTTAGACCCATTGACATGGTTTAGGAATATGGTATGCTAAATAGTGAAATGTGTAGTGTGAAGAGGTTTTCCAAGGATACACTACCTTGCTCTTGGACAAATCCAAGATTCATGTCCTTAACAGTTCTGCATTTGGGAGTTTTGCAAATTGATAGTCAAATTATTGGTCCATTTCTAGTGTTATTTCTTCTTAGTGAAATATCTTATTCTATTAGATTAGATTTCTTTTTCATTAAATAACAGTTAACAAAAATTCTTTCATTCAAATTATTTTAGACAATTCAAACTTAAAATTAGAGGTTCAAATAGTGATTGTCTTAAGTAGTATGGGTAGTTGATCTTTAGATTTTTCATCAATCCCTCTGAGAATGATATCTAGACTTATAATCCACTTTATTACTTTTATGACCTGTGTACTTACAGTGATTTAGACCAAAGTAAATTTTTTTAACATAATATTTTAGACAAACAACAAAAAATAGTTTTTACATTATTCGGTCTAACAAGTTTTTTGAATTAATGTCGGGGACTAAATTAGTTTCTGGTGGCAGTGCTAGAATTTTGGCACACACACCACTCAACATTTACGATCTAACAAGTTTTTGGCGTCGTTACCGGGGATTGGTGCGGTTCACTTTTTCTCATTGGAAGTTGACATTTTGAAGAACGGGTGATTTGCTAAAAGTTTTGTTGGCATAGTATATGGCTTTGAAGATTTTCTTTGTTCTTTGCCCAAGGACTGCTCCCATTGCATAGTCACTGACATCACACATAATTTCAAATTCTTTGCTCTAAATCACGGTGGCAGCCTGTCTTGGTATGACCAATCTAGATTTGATTTCCTCAAATGCAGAATTGCATGCTTCATCAAATTCAAATTTGGCATCCTTCTCCCACAGTTTGCATAATGGTCTTGAAATTTTTGAGAAATCTTGAATGAATCTTCAATAAAAATCCTGCATGCCCAAGAAAACTCCTAATTCCATTCACTGTGTTGGTGGAATCAGGGTTTTGATAAAAGAAATCTTAGCTTAGCTTACTTCCAAGCCTACTGCAGAAATTTTATGCCCTAAAACTATGCCTTCTGGCACCATAAAATGACACTTCTCCCAGTTTAAGGCTAGGTTCTTATCCTTGCACCTTTGATGCAGTTTCCGATTTTACAAATAGCTCTCAAAGCTTGTCCACTGCAATCATCCATAAAATTTCATTACTTCCTCCCCCTTCATCACGAAGATGGACATCATGTATCCTACGGAATGTAGCATGTGCATCCACCGCAGCCCAAATAACACATTCTTCTAAAAACATTGTTGCCCATATGAACATGTAAATGTGGTTTCTGCGAGTCTCAAGGGCCGCGGCCTTCTCCCCGATTGTAGCTAGAATATCCATCCAGAAAGCGGTAATGAGAGTGTCCTGCTAACATGTAAATGTCTTTGGCTTACTTGGGTGGAGGCGTCTTGGCGCGCACTATGAGTGCTTACGGAGTTCGTATTGATTTGCTAATCTTCCAAGGTTCGACGATGAGGTCCATAACACCCAATCTCTGTCGATGACTTCAATTGCACTATGAGTGAAATTTCATGGCAACATTCTCTTCCCTAGCCAATACTCCATTTGATTTATCTCTTAGTCAAACAAGTCTTCTTATGCCCCACTACCAATTATTCATTCCCCGGCCAATACTCTATTTGATTTATCCCTTAGTCAAACAAGTCTTCTTATGCCCCACTACCAATTATTCATTCCCCGGCCAATACTCTATTTGATTTATCTCTTAGTCAAACAAGTCTTCCAAGTCCCCACTACCAATTCAATTTGGTTGTGAGTAAAATTCCTTGATAACCATGTCTTTGGTGGCCAATATTCTATTTGATTTATTACATAGTCACATAAGTCCTCTATGAGTCTAAGGCTCATTCCCAATGACTTCAATTTTATTGTGAGTGAAATACCATGACAACAATTTATTTCCTAACCAATATTCTATTTGATTTACTTTTTAAATTTAAATGAGTCTTCTTAAGCCTATTTCCAATAACTTCAATTTTAATTGTAAGCGAAATATCAAGACAACAATTTATTCTCTAACTAATATTATGTTCGATTTATCTAGGTATGGTAATGGGACGGGTTTTCTTTGAGTCTGCCCGACACAGACGAGTGTGAGATTTGTGTAATCAAGTTTTTAGCCAATTTTAGATTTATACAATCAGGTTTTTGGCAAGGCAGGTTTAGATATTACTTAGTCCTATCCACCCCATTTATATATTAAAAAATATTTTATTTTATTATTATTTTACATTTTAATATATTATAATAATAATATATTTTTTAATAAAATAAAATTATAAAAATATAATATCTTATTTATTAATAATATATATTAATTTTAATATAATAAAAATATTAAAAAATTAACTAAACAAGACTGGTATGAGAATTTTCCATTCCCAACATACCTATGCCCCCATTTAATATTTTAAGTGGAACATGTATAAGAAACAATTTAAATTAATAGGATCGTTTGGGATGGGGAGCCTCGCCCCATTGCCATCCCTAAATTTACCTTTTAGTTAAATAAGTCTCCTTTTAACCCATTGGGAATAACTTTTGTTTCGTTGTGAATCAAATTCCATTAAATCGTGTCTTGCATAGCTAATAGTTTATTTGATTTATCTCTTTGTTAAACTAGTCTTCAATTTACCCATTATGCTTAACTTATATTATAGAGTGTTCAATATTTCAAATGTAAAAATGGAGATTTTAAGTTTGAGTCCTAATGAAAACAAATTATTAGATTATAAGAAGTGTTTAGCTTTAAAAAAAAAAATTTTGTAATTTCGGTGTGAATCAAATTCCACTATAACCGTGTCTTGCGCGGCTAATATTTTATATGATTTATCTCTCAACTAAACAAGTCTTCGTAGACATGCTACCAGTGACTTCAATTTCATTATGAGTAAAATTCCACAACAAACTTGTCCTCCCAGTCAATACTCTATTTAATTCATTTATCTCTTAATTAAACAAGTCTTTTCAGGCCCACTATCAATAACTTCAATTCCATCATGAGTGAAATTCCACCAAAAACTTGCTTTTCTCGTCCAATACTCTATTTCATTTATCGCTTAATTAAACAGGTCTTCTCATGCCCACTACCATTAATGACCTCAATTTTAAGTTTTCTGTACGTGAACAAAATTTTTAACTACTATTGAATTTGCATTATAAAATTTGATATCAAGGCAAAAAAAAATAAAAATAAATAAATAAATAAACAAAACAAATTTTGAATTTGATATATATATATATGTTTGCACTCAAATTAAAATTTTGCCTGACCCAGATAAATTTCTTAAAGATCAAGCCTCCCTATTGGAGATGTGGATAAATACTTGAGGGACAAACTTCCCTAATGGAAGACGTGGGCAATGGCTTTGGAAAGTGGAGAAAGTGGAGAAAATTGAGACTTATGCAACAAGTCAAGATGTCTATAAAAGAAGCAAGGGCAGGGCATCAAGGAACCAATCATCGATCAATCATCAACCAATCAAGTGACTAAGTAATGTCAATCTACTTCAGCAAGTCCTATCTTTTCAATAAGCTTTAATCAATTTCAACACTCTATTTCCTAGTTTTAACCAAGTTTCATTCAATTTTCCAACACAATGTTATTTCATTCCTTCATAGTGAAATCCAATGTTTTCATTAGCAATTCCAACATTCTATTTCCAAATTCTATTTAAGTCTGTCAATTTTCCAATACTATATTATTTCATTCATTCCTAGGGAAATCTAATATTTTTCTTCAGCATTTGATTCATTCAAATATTTCCATTTATACTGTTTACTTTGATTATGAGAAACTGTCAAGGGAACTAGGGAGCCTACAAAGTATGATTAGAAGTTTGATCTTACAAGTCATTTCAGTTTGAAAACACTTTAATTTTCTGGTACGCTTGCACGCTTGTATTTTGTATGTTCATGTGAAAATAAAAATAACAACAAATTTTTGGCACGCTCGGTGGGACCTATCTTTGTTGAAGATGCCACCAAAGTTGAGAAGTAAAATTATTTTGGAGTCTTAGGACTAAGGATCTGATACTACAAAAGCAGCACATGAGGGACTAGTTCCAGCCATGGTGGAACAATTGGAGAGAAATGCAGCAAATTTTCTCAAAGAGGAATATGCATCAGACAGCACAATCGGGCAAGAACAGGCATAGGTAATGTGGATATACCTATTCATGTCCCTAATGCTGTTGATAGGTGTTGATTCAAGAACCGAAGAATCAGGATTTAGTGGCTGTGTCACGCCCCGATCCCCCACTTAGGGCGGACGAAGGGGACGCGAGACAATACTGGGACTCTTTACTTACTTCTTCAGACATTGGTGGGCCCAAGTCTTATAACAAAATCAAAATATCATATACAGAGATACGAAATAAAACTACCACCATAGTGGTGTTTACAGTGTCAGTACATACAGTCTCCTGAGTCCCATTTACATATACAAATACCAAAAACTGTACATTTACATTACATATTCAGAGCGCGAAACCTACTATGATGAACCCCTACAAGTGTGTTGGCCCAACAATATGTGGAAGATCGCGGATGTCCTCCTCTGTACCTACACGAATTAAAAACCCGTGCTAAGCTTTGCGCTTAGTGGGAAACATATAACTTATACGTATACACATGCATTTATACACTTTTATGGTAAGCATATAACAGTTACAGATATCAAGATTCATCATGAATTCATATAACAAACTTATACATATACCTGTACTTATAGCAGACTTATACTTATTCGGATCTCACGTAGGAGTTCTGGGAACTTATACTTGCAACGTGAGTGCTTATGGGGATTATACTTTACCTTATTCGTTATTAAGACTCTTATCCTTTCAGTGTTTGACTACTGGAGCCGATAATAAGAAATGAGTAGGACCACGACACAATAAGTACCCACGAAGGTGCGATACAATCTTGGTGCCATGGCACGCGAGGAGTCTTAGGAAGCGCGATCGAGCGTGCTACCCAGGCAATAGAGTGTATTAGCACTAGCGAGTCTTAGAAGCCTTGATCAAACGTGTCACGCCCACATAACAAAAGTGTCGTGTCATTCAATATCTAGTCTTAGGCATTCCTACAATTATATGTGTTCAGGAACTTACTATCTTATCCTAAAGGAATTAGGTTTGCTCACATCGAATGAAGCTCCACCTCGACGGCGAGGTACGATATAATTTTCCTGTTTCCTTACCTTACAAACATGTATGGACCCTTTCATACACTTATAGGGTCCTCATTAATCCAATAGATGAGTCCTTGGAGATACGGAATAACAAAACAGAACCAAAACCACGACCGTTTTCCATGCTTCATTAATAGTGGCTTCTGTATGGCGAGCAGGGATGGAAAAATCCTCTTCTCGATACCTTAGCGGCGTGGATTATGCCATGTATTCAGCGTGGACCGTTGCGGTGAGGGGTCCCTACGTCGCGGCGTAAGACCCCGATAACTTGCCCATATTTGCATGATTTCACCCATTTTTGCAAAAATCCAACCAAAAACCAAAGAAAACTCACATACTTTGCAGAAAAACATCTCCCAGTATGTTTCTTTCGGCAACCAATCATAGAGATCAATTAGGGTTTTTCCAAACCCTAATTCAAATACTTGTAAGTTAGGTTAACTTCCTAACACTCAACCATGTCTCCAAACACCATAAACCAAGAATCCATACAAAGCCTTACTCATCTTATGCAAACTAGGGTTTTACCAACCCAACTTTCAAGACATCTAAGGTTAGGATAAATTCTTATCTAAACCCTAGAAATGGAACCACTAATCTCCATAGAAACACTTCCATACAAAACTCTAGTTTCCATACTCAAAGTCACAAATCCATACACAAATAGTTCCATACCTTTTCTCTTCTTCTTCTTCTTCTTCTCTTCCTTGCTCTCTTCCTTTCTCTCATTCATGTTTTGCTCTCAAAAATGCCCAAATGAGAGACCAAAATTGGTCCTATTTGGTCTCATTTCATAAGGCCTTGTTTGGCCACAAAAAATGCATTCTTTTTCCTTTAGTTTTCCTTTTATTGCACTTTGGTCCTTCATATCTCCTCTATTTGCACCACAAGTTATTCATTATTCCACTTTGACATATAATCTTATTATCTTATGACTTTTATGTCCCATTTTGAAAAATTAAAAATTTACCCTTACTTATTTCCGTGTTTCGAATTTTCTCACTTTGCAAACTAATAATTACGAAAAATTCAAATTATACCTACAAAACACCCTAATTATGTTTTAAAACGACTAGGGTGTATTTCGGAGTGTTACAGGCTGCACAACGTTTTGAAGAAAGAATGGCTACACAAACTAAGGTTCTGGCTGACCACCAAATCAAAATTATGGTTGAAAAACTAAAGCCAAGGCTGATCATACCCATGTTATGATAAACATGATAGATGAATAAGCGAAAACAACAACCAAGCAGGCGAAGGCTATTACGGAAGAACGAGAACAACAATCTAAGTCGTAAGGGAATATCTTGAAGGCAATCTAAAAGATTGTTAGACAACAGAGACAAGAAGTTGCTTCTCAACCTACAAGGCAACTATCTGATGAGTTTGGGGGGCAACACCCTAGGAATTTTCAGGAAGCAAGTGGATCTCACCGCTCAGCTATATAAGTTGAAAATCGCTATCTTCCTCCCTATAGGAAAGAGGATGGAACTTCGACGAATGTTAATGGTGAACGTTCTAATCTTGTTAGAATAATGGCTTCTCAAAGGTTATTTGCCAATACCAACCTAGTTACGCAACTTGGAGCTTACAATAATCCACTTCCTTTAGCTGGAGGCACGGGGGGCACTATTCAACCACCCTTAGTGATACGAACGTCGACAACTTGTGATGAGACCTGTTATCAAATTAATCTCGAAAGAACCGCTCTAGTCTTTGGCTTAGATGGATGACCTCGACCTGTTGCTTATAGCGAAGCAAAAACCTTGGTATAAGAGGACGCCACAATCAGTGATGGAGATTTGATTGATAAGTCTTTGATGAATGTCACGGAATAACAGATAAGTTCAAAAAAAATTCTTTCAAGAACCAAAAAGAAATTTAACTCTCTATTTTTATGAATGGTGTAATCTGATGTTTAGGGATAACATGCATATAAATAGGCAAAAAAAAATGAATAAAAAAATTTGGCCACAAAGGAAAGAAAAATATTCGACCAAAACAAGAAAGTAAAGTAACTTATTTTCCTAAACTACGAACACCCTAAACAACCATAAGGAAAGGAAACTAGATAATTTAGGACAAGACTTGGTAATCAAGCCACAAAATCAGCCGAAAATAAGTAAAAAACGTCTTAGCTCTTGGTTCAATTCCAGATTTACTTTGACGACGTGGACCATCTTTGTTTCTTCTTTAGAGTTGAACATGTGAGCTTCTTCCAC
Source organism: Tetrastigma voinierianum (assembly GCA_016808115.1). NCBI lineage: Eukaryota > Viridiplantae > Streptophyta > Magnoliopsida > Vitales > Vitaceae > Tetrastigma > Tetrastigma voinierianum. Next base: position 67,392 of record JAEQBH010002452.1, read on the forward strand.
TTGGGCATCTCGAATTAAAACATTAGGGGCTTCTTTGAATCTCTTAGCTCTAGCTCGTGTCATCAGTCCAAGTCACTCCATTTTCTAGCCATGCCTCCATCATTACCCTTAAAGGTAGGTATTAATAGAAACCAGCAAATTCCCCAGCCTTTCATGCAGCCACCTCCACCACTAGACTTGGAGACAATAAGGGAGGCAGTATAGGAGGTATACGAGCAAGGCCTTAGACAAATTGGTCACCCATAATTCTACAAGCCATACCCAGAGGCAATGGACAAAGAGAATTCTTACGTAAGGGGGTATAGATGTGATGCCCTAAATCCCGGGGTCTTTTTTTTTTTTTGAATCTTTAGACCAGTCGCCAATTCTCTGTCAATGAAGTTCCACTGCCAGCCTATACGTGCGCACGGTCGGCTCTGCCCACACACCAGTCATGCGTGTTGTAGCGCCTGTTGTTGTGAACTATGCGCGTTATTGTCCTACCTTAGTGGCCGCCGTACACTCTCATGGCTCTGTCGTGGGCGACAGTACTACGTCGCGACTGACTCTGTAGTGACCCTAGCGTTACGTCACGGCCGAGCTCGTGCAGCTCGACCAAGACCCTATCGCAACATAGAATCCTCTCTTGCGACAACCGTCCTGCTTTGGACAAACTACATTTGCACGACCGCAAATACAACATCCGCGACGGGAAAAATCCCTATCGGACGACTCTGTCAGCGACCTGAAACTCACTTTATTCTGACGAACCAAAAATCTCTGTCCGCAGCGAGGAGCAGTAGGCGTGCTTGCTCTTTTCCTCCCGCACTTCCGAAACTCTCTTAATGCTTTTCATACAATAACACTTGCCTTTGCTCACAATTTCTACAAGCGGTAAAAACCAAAGCTTCTGACCAAAAATACAACGTGAACAAGTTTAAAACTAAGTTTTTATTACAAAACTCATGATTTACATAAACAAAATTGGATATTCAATCCAGAATTTACAAAATACATGAATAGGCCACAATCCGACCTTTTTCTAGGCGAGCTCTTGTACTTGGAGTTTCATCCTGCATTACCTAAAGAATTTTCCCACGACGGGGTGAGTGATGCTTGATCTCCAAATTCTCCCTACATGGGTTGCTCCCCACCTAAATGCACATGCAATGGCACTCATACATCATACCACATTCCACACTGAAAATGAAATCTTATATGAGACTCATAAATGCTATAGTAAGAGTGTTGGCCAGAAGTACCTCACGCATGCTGACACCAGAGAATGCGAAGAAACACGTCATTGTGTTTCCTTCAAATGACACTAACTCGATGGGCGACCCTCGATAATTAAGACTTTAATTTATCATCCACATTGTGTTTACTTGGGTACGTATTTTTCGGTTTACTGCAGTAGGATCGTCCTGCGCCTTTCAACATTTTCACGTTGTTTCACCACCGGTGATCATATCCCTATATGCGAATGAATTTGAGTGCTTTCACCCTAAGGGGATCTACCATGCTGCACTTGAGCACGTGATTTTCCTTTTTCATGTTATACAACTGTGAGTCTCAATTTGGACGTTGTCCCATTTTCTAGCTCACCACACATTCACCAAGAATAGTGAATAACAATTACCATGCACACACACCTGACTCGACGAGATGTTACCGTGCATATGAAATGCAAATATGTCATTTCATGCCATATCATGTTACATACATAATGAGGGCTACATGCAACACTACCAAAACATTGATAATTATATTTTCTACATATAATTCACATCCATCAAAAGAGCATATATCAACTTGATGTTTTTCACACCTGACTTATGTTAATCCCGTCCAGTGCTGACACACGAAAATGACCCCGATCTCGGACCTTAAAAAGCGGGGCACCTCTCGGTCCCTGCACGGCTATGAACCACTTTTGGTTCCATTCATCACCAATCCTATGATACCAAAACACCGCAATAAAACTGAAGATATAATCCGGGATCAAACCAAATCTCAACTGTCAAGAATTTGCCGGAACGATCGAAATTTCAATATTCGGTCCAAAATATTGGGACTAAATCTACGGCAGTCTAACCAGGAAAACCTATGCCATTAAATGGCTTTTAGGCTAGAAAAGAATCCAAGTAAATTCCCTTCACTCTTAGAAGTTTAGCGGAAACTCGGATTACTGGTACCCCATGAGTGGATCGACTTTAACTCGGACATTCGAGGTCGTGAGTCGAAACACGGAAAATCTCCTTTCCCTTTTCCCTGTTTCTTCCTCTTCTCTATCCGTTTTTCATACTCTTCTTTTCCTCTTTCTTTTTCTTTCTCCCCTTTTTTATTTTATTCTCATTCCCGCATGCATCAAAAGTTTGGGAAACTTCCCCCTACTTTCCTCCTTTTCCACATGTCATCTTCACATTACAGTTGCATTGGAAATTTCCTGATCAGTATTTCAGTGTTCACTGTGACTCAGTTTTCGGGAAACACAACTTCCGGGAAAGATCTGATGTTAGTTATGGTCTTTCTGCCTGATTAAGAAAAAAAGATTTCTTGGATTGAGAATTTTGAGTTTATTTGAATGGTGTAGTTCATGAAGTGAATTGTTCCCAACATTAGTAACTTATACCCATAAAGGACATTTATCTGGCTCTGATTTCCAGGAGGCCCTTTGAGTAACACAAAGTTGGAGATTCTTGAGAGCATCCCCCGAAATACAAGAACAAAAACATAATCAACATCGAACCCCCCGAAGAACTCCTCCACAGCCTTGATTTTTTCATCCCATTACCACCACCCTCCTTCTAAAACACACGAAAGGAATCAAATCAAAACCCCCCAAAAGCATAATCAAACCCAAAAATTCAAACTCACATGATCTTTCATCTGAGCACTTTTCTTCCGAATCAGTGACCACTTCCTCTCATCCGTCTTGTTCTTCTTCTACTACGTCTCCCACTACCACTGCCACAACTAAAGTTCCCCTTATCCCTATTCCATTATGTTCTACCCAATCCCCTTCCTCTTCCTCTCCTTCTTTGGCCTCTACCTCTCCTTCCCCATCTCCATCTCTAGATTCTAATACATCAACGGAGTAGTACAATTCATTATACACACCTAGAAAGACATCATATGGTTAACATCGAAGCGGAAGGAGTTGGGGCAAGGTCTCATCGAGGTCCCCTGACTAGGATCACCCCTTTTGCCTCACTCTTGGCGAATCGGGGCCACATGGCAATTGCAATCGAGGGCTCAGGACGGCGCTATGGACATCAGCCACCTTGCACCACCCTCAAGGTATAAGTAAAACAAACTTCTACTAAAGATAGATCAAGCTGGTAAAGAAGGTTCAACACACAACATCCAGTCAAGATCCGGATGACATTTGGATGAACAAGGGCTAGTGGCGCTATGGTAAAGTATGAGGTAGCACCGAGGGGACGGAGAAAGGGCGAGAGTTGGCGAAACCTTGTCTAGTGCATTAATGTTAGATTAGTTCCATGCATGATTGAGTGAATGACCAGTTGAAGTCTCATTGTTTTCAACATTTTTCTCCCACCTTTAGCTAATCACACACAGTGCACATTAGGTTTCATCAATAACCTGAAAAACTGCCTAGCTTCCTAAGCCTTGTAATAACTTGACCTAGTTTCGTTGGCCACCTTGAATAAGTTAAGGATCCCCATGAAAAGAAGACCAATGAAGTCTTCCAAAATAAAAAGAAGTGAAAAACAAAAACAAAAACAAAAAGAATAGATAGGCATGTCTATAGGGATATAGTTGCTGCAGCATACAGTTTACAGATATCGAGGTCCCGTTTGGGTCGATGACATAGATCCCGTTTGGATCATTATAGCGACCCTAGTTTGGAGTCATCTGAGATAGAAATCAGCATCTCAAATGCCGTGATAGTACCTTAGTGCATGTGGTTCCCCCCCGATTTTCGGTCGATTTTAAACCCCTCTGGTTCGCCGAATTGGAAACCTCATGTCTGATGTCATGAAACGGTGCCGCGAGCGATAGCTCAAAGCGGTGCAGCCACGGTGCATTGAGCAGACAGCTATCCACGAAAGGAAACGCTACATTTGCGACAAGAGCTGAAGCGGCCCTTTCGAAGTAGCGCATCGGCATGCACATGCGCTCGTATTTGTATCGTACTTCAGCTTCCGGCTATCTCACTCGCTCCATGTCGCGTGCGCCTGATCGCCGGTGCCCCGGCCTTACAGGCGGCCGTGTGCGTGGCCTTTGTCGCGACGAAGGAAACTCTCTATAGCGAAAAAATCCTCCTATCGTCCATGCATGCTCTATCGTGTAAAGTACGCACGGTCATGCGCCAAGGGACGCCCTTGCCTGCCTTGAGCGCCGCGTTTCCGAGGCACGGCTGCATGCGCGACCTGGAAACTCTACATCGTGATGGGAGCGTGCCGCTGCAGCAATTCTGGAAGCGGTGCGAGATATGACCACTTGATGTGGTCCCACCGATTCTGAATGCATATAACATAATGCATGTGTCAAAGTTTACGTATAATAGAATTCTATAAAAAAGTTTTCATCTCTCATAGGAGTTCATAATAGAGATCTTGTACAGAAGGTACCCGTAGGTACATTACAGAATAGAGAAGAACTGATTACTTATGCTTTCTTATTGTTTAGTATTTGCATTCTTATCATATAAATGTTTGCTTGTATAGACCAGTAACAATGAATGAGAGGGACGTAGCACAATAGGTACCCCGAAGGTATTGTACAGTACTGAACAAAGGTGTTGAAGCACAATACGTGCCTGCATAGGAAGACACAAAGAGGGTCAAGGGCATGGAAGCAAGAATATTTCATCCACCTTGAGCAGTGTTTTTAAGCACTATAGGGAGATGCATCAGCATTCCCAGTTTCTTCTAAAAATTGAACATTTATATGCAGGGTCGTCGGTAGCGATGTTAAACAAGCGTACTTGGGAGGCCTTTTTGTAGGAGCGAGAAAATTCCAATTTACGGAAAAATGGCCAATCGTAATTTCGGTAAAGTCGAAATTTTTCTAGATCTCGGATAGCGAAAGCGGATTTCCTGTTGGGACGTCACCATGATATCTAGCTAACATGTCGAATTTCTTCGAATTCCAAGACAGTTGGGATTTGCACGTTTTTCGAGGCGTCGAGTATCAGGTGCCATAAAACGACATGTGATGTGACAAAAGTCACCTATAACATGTACTCATGTGACACATGTTGCATGAGTAGAGAAATGATGGAAATTGATGGTCGAGATAGTGTCAAGTGTCAAAATAGTAGAAAGAAGGAACATATGTCATTTTGGAAATTTTAAATGAGGAAAAGACGAAATAGTAAATAGTAATCATCTTCTTCCTTCAAAATGAAAGCCAAAACGTGAAGGATGAGAATGGGATGCAATAGGTACAGATTTGAGGGTTTTTAGAGAGAGAAGGAGTGGCTTCTCTCTAGATGCGGCTAATCGACACGTCGGTCCTCCAGACAAGAAGGAAAGTCGTTACGCGGCGGGGAACGCGTGGTGCAGAGATTTAAGGAGTTCGATAAACCGTGGTGGGGGTTTTATCTGCGAAGTTTTACTCTTGATTTAAGTGTTTTGTAATGCTTCGGTTGGTTTGAGCCCTTGAGCCGGCACGTTTGATGCATCCCCAGAAACTTGGGACGGTGTTGGAATTTTTGGAAGCGATTAGACCGGTCAGTGGCTGTGTTAGGGCTGTTTGGGTGTTTGTTTCATAAATTATGAAATAAATTGTGTGTTAGTGCGTATGAAATTTGAAATGGCCGTAGTTTCAGGTTCACGAAGTGAAACCGATGATTGGGTGATTGGCCGTGAACAGTAACCCTAGGGTTCCACTGTTCACTTGAATAGTGTTCATGAAATATTTTTATGAAATAATGTGTTTGGTTGAGCTATTCAAATTGAATTGCTCGTATTTGTTAATTAGCCCATGTGAGCTAATTTTTGGTGTAATTGATGGTGAATGTGCATAACATGTTTTATGTGCTTTAATTATGTTAATATATATACATGTTTTATATATTAGCATGTGTTATATAAATTGTGTTGAAATGGCATAATGCATTTCATATGCACCGGGGTAACCTAGAAATTAGGTGTGTGCGCGACATGGTTACTACGAAAAGCAGAAATTGGTTGCAGAAAGGAATTTCACAGGATGATTTTTCGGGAGAATGGTGTTGGGAGAGATGGTCCTACAATTGCACGTCGGAGGGCCCATGTATTTTTGGAAGGTTCTCGACATTAGCCTCGGAGGGCCGTCTCATATTTTAAGATTCGGTAGTGTATTTTCAAGAACAATAAGTTTTGTTTGAAAATGCTCATACATCAGCTTAGGCAAGTGTAGAGGGTATTGGGGCCGAAGACATGGGAACGGGCATTTAGACATTCAAGTAGGATCAATTTACTTGAATGTGTGTTTACGATGGAGCATTGCATATGCACTTAGGTGAGGAGTAACCCATTTAGGGTGATTCCCTTCTTGCGGCGATAGCTACCATGTCGAATGTCATTTGGTCGGGAGCGTTCGAAGAGACGGTCGGTTAGGGTGATTTTGAAGAAAGCCGGGTTGTGGCTTTGGTATTATTATGTATGACATGTATTAGAATTCTATAATTTTAATATATGTTTCTATAAGAGTAATTTCTTAACTCTTGAAACTATTGTATATAGTTGGGATATATTTTTTTAAGTGTTGATGCAGGGGCCCAAGAGGCCAGTTATTTTTAATCGCATGTAGACCCTTTATGGTCATTGTTGACTATTGGGACAGGTTTGTACCTTGGGTAGAGTCCCATTACAAGGAGACTGCGGGTCCCTGCATGGTAGTGTCGGGTTACCCGACATTCACGAGTATTCCGCGGGTTGACGGGTTGTCAACGGACCCCCGGGTTTTGGGCCGTCACATAACCCAAGCTTTTTGATAACCTTCTTTTCATAGAATAATTTTGAGTGTTTTTAGTTTTTGGCATATTTTTCTGTCTCTCTTTTCGTAATCGGGACTTCTTTTTTATTGTTTGTTTTCAGGACCCCAGAGAGCAATGGAAGTGGGGAGATAGCTCGAGAAGCCCATTCCAAGAACTCTTGAAAAAAGATTTATCAAGGCCACATGTCGACCCTCTTCGCAATCATGGCCTTGTTTGAGTGTCGTCCACTGGTGTCGACCATGTACCTGAAAGGGTTGTCCCATGAAGGGTGAGCCACGCCTAGTAGAGAATACCTCCCTCTGAGGCTCAGCTTTAAGTCACTTAGCGTCTGATGTTTCATGTTTTCTGATCACATTGAAAAGAACATGCCAATTCTATATGGAATCCTACATGTCATGCCATAAAATGAGATGCAACTCATCATGTACCATGTGTCCAAGTCCTCACCGACTTCCTCACACAACATTTAAGCCCAGGTGTGAAAAATCGTCATTCTGGATGACATCTAATGATCATTTTCAAAACAAATTTCATTTGTTTATAAACAAAAAGCTTTTTGAATGATACATCACAATGATCATTTTATATTCAAAATCCATGCGCCTTTTTATGGGTAGCGAATTTTTGATGTCTCACCGCGGGCTCCATAAACCCAGACACTTTTATGACCTTCCACCGCTGGGGACTATGTCTGACCATAATTGGTGGGTTTTTTCACCCGAGGAGGGATCTATCCCTTCTTGCTAATACCTGGCACATGCATTTTAAACCATATAGCAAATAGTAAAGATGCAATATCCCTTGTCCTTTTCAAGTCTTAGTAGAAACACGGGAATGAAAATAAAAATGAAAATGAAAATTTCAAAATGCATCTAGATGAAAACTTTATCTGGAATGTAACACCCTTTATACATTATTCTCTGGAATGTAACACCCTTTATACATTATTGTAGCATGCCCGTAACGTTAATATAACATATGTTTCGTTACGCCTAGCATGTAAGGTGTTCATGAGGTATTCCACGTCTCCATGCTCCAAAAGTATACTCCAGATCCAACTCATGTAGTGGATTGGGGGGAGATTGAGGTTGACACCGATGGGACCTTCGAGGAGGGACCAGTGCTCATTATGGATAGCCGGGATCAGGTTTTGCGATGCTGAACCGTGAAATTTAATAAAGTACTATGGCAACGTGGAGTGGAGGAGGCGATGGGAGCGAGGGACATGCGATGCGGGCCACCCTATCCTCCTTTGTAAATTAATGAAATCTTGAGAATTCCTTTTCTCTGACATGGTGCTTCGAGCCGTAAGGGTTTAGAGATATTAAGATTCGAGGGTTTCTCCGTTGTAGTTGAATTTCGACGGCCAGATCGACGATTGTGCCTCACTCAAGTCATATTACAGTCGTCGTAAAGTTTCTTAGGAGCCACAGCCACCATTGGAACAACCCATCGCCGGAAACTTTTTCTAGCGAGACATATCTTCAAATTGTACCTACCTAGAAGTCTTGGCCTCAGCATGACCCATACCACGGCCTCTCGGGCCTATACGTAGCCAGTCAGAGGGTTGTGCGGCCCCTAAGGCGTGTGGTCCCTCTAGCCCGCGCACTAGGTGGCGGGGAACAGCGTATGCACTTTGTCCAACGATGATTGGGGCAGTGTGCTTCGGCGAAGAGAAACCTTTGTTTTTCGCGTTTGATCTCATGAGACTAATGAGAGCGGAAGACAGGCCAACCTGTGGTGATCTTCTAGTGATTGGACATCTGCCTAATTTGAATCACAATAGGCTGCAACTGAAATCACTATTGAGGAAGAACAATCCTTGGCAGTGCGTTCTTAAGATAGCGCCTGACACGAAGTGCTACCTCCATGTGAAGGTAGTGAGGTGATAAAAATACCATGAATTTTTATAATAATTTTATTATATATATTAGGGTATAAAGTAAGACCAAACAGGTATTTAAGAATTGTTAAATGAATATTGATTATGTGATTGATTGATATATACGAAGTGAGTAAGTGATTGAACCCAAGTGTAAAAAGGACAAATTTGGAAATTTATAAAATGAGGACCTAAGGGTCAATTGAGAAAATGTTTATGTGTTTAAGTGCAAATAGAAGTGATATATGTACTATAAGGTAAATTGAGGCAACTTAAATCCAAAAATGGGTTTTGATGTACTTGAACGGCCTTGAGAAGGAGTAAGTGATATTAGTGCTTCATTCTTTTAACCAGACTAGTTATATCATGTGCATCCCTCTTGAGTAGCCAATACTCACGAGACCAGTACTGAAGAAGCATGGTAGGAAATTGTAACTATACTAGAAGCATTGGGGAAGTGTAATAGTTAAGATGACATAGCTTTGATTTTTCTTCCATTTAAAGTAGCCCACTTGTGGACTATTATCTGTAGTTATAAATCAACCAACCTGACTAAAGATTAGATGAATCCTAACATAAATCTAATAACCAGCCTATGATGTTGCTTTAACATTTGACCATCAGCTCCAAAATTCATGTTGTCAACAAACATAAAACTACAGAAATTGAAGAAGGATTAGAGATAGAAACACAAAACAGAGATTAAGTTGCAAATATCTTCAATCCTTAGATCCAAGCTGAAATCCACACTCCATAAGGTCGTGATTCCTAGAAATAATCAATTACAAATCAGTTTCTTCACAAACAAAACCTAAATATAAGAAATCTAAAGAAAACCTAAACCTAGAAAAATGGAACAAAGCTTCAAGAGGGAAAACCCTATAAGAGAGCCTCACTCTCTCGATTCGAACCATTTAAAAATGTGTGAAAAAAGGTCGCCATGCATAGCAAAGCTTGGGCTGCGGGCCTAGAAAGTAGAAAAGAGTTTGGGTCAAATAGTCGTGTGGTCGCGACCATAAATGCCTTGTGGTCGTCACCACACCGAATATAAGGAATGACAGTTGCTGCTAAAGGGTGTCGCGACCACACCGATTGCTTTGCGCCTCAATTGTTGCAGGATGATGTTGTGGTCGCGACCATACAGTGTTGACTAAAAACAATATTCTGTGGTCGCAACCACACTACATCTTTGCTGCGTAGTCTCTCCCTTGCATTGACTTGCGGTCACAACCATAAAATCCTATGGTTGCGACCACAACTTCTTCCTTGCATAACATTCACAATTCTTGCCAAAATTGCTTGCTTTTTGTGTGGTTTTCTTCTTTTCTACAAAATACACAAATATAAGGGATTTGACATGAAAGGAGTAGAGCGATGTAGTTAGCATCAAAATCATGAATATGCTATATTTTGCACTAATAAGATAACCTAAAGCACCTTCTTGACAAGTCCCACCCAAAAACTTAGTATTTTATTGTCTTGAAATTCGAAGAAATTCGACGTGGTAGCTAGATTTCGCGAGACGATTCCAACAGTGAAGTCCGTTTCGTCATTCGAGATCTAGAAAAATTCTGAATTTTTTATCGAAATTACCGTTTTACTCTTTTTCAGAAAATTAGAATTTTCTAGGGTTTTACAAGAGGAAATAATTTTAAATAGTCTCCCTCTTTCTCTGTCCCTTTCTTCTCCCTCTCTCTCTCTCTTTTCTTCTCTTTCTTTCCTTTCTCTTCCTTTCCTTTTTCCTTCTCCTTTCCTTTTCTACCCTTCCCCCTTCTGAACACATCTCGATTGCCACATGACATGCATTTTGACACATGGCTTGCCATGTGTCCTACACGCACTTGTCTTAATTTGCATGCATTTTGACACATGGCTTGTCATGTGCATTACTAGTTAGACTGAGATGAGATTAAATAAAGTTGTTGCCATTTGACAGGTGTAGATGGCAGGAGTCAAGACTGGGGCGTGAGGTCGTGCGAGGTGCCCGGTCAGGCACTACCTTTTACCAACGGGCCTTTCTTTGAGGCTATTGGGGTTGTAAATGCTTTGCCATTGAAACTAGTCTGTGATGCCGTCGGGGAGGTCAGAGTAACCTCCAGAGATTCAAGTCACATCATATGGCTACTCATCTCACTAAGGACCCACCAAGTGATGATTCGAAACAACAGTGGATAGAGGAAGATGCCCGCCTTTATCTAAAGATTCGTAATTCCATTGACAGTGAGGTAATCAATTTAATTAATCACCGTGAATTTGTTAAAGAATTGATGGATTACTTGGAGGTTCTGTATTCTAGAAAAGGGAACGTCTCACGAATATTTGAGGTATACAAGGCTTTTCATTGACCCAAAAAACAAGACATGTCTCTTACTACCCAATTCATGGAATTCAAGAAAACTTATGAGGAGTTGAATATGTTGTTGCCTTTTAGTGCCGATATCAATGAGTTTTCTAGCTAGTCTTCCTTCAGAATTTGATACGGCTAAACTCCCTAGCCGAAAAAAGGGGGGCATTGTGGGTACCATGACTTTTGTTCCAACATCCCCATTGAGAAGGCCAAGATGGATCAAAGCCTACAGAGGCCTAAGTATCCCCACACGAACATGGATCTGGATCACGGCTTGAAATCGGACTTGTGGGCTCTCCCACAAACAACACAGGCCTCGGGTTTATTGCCTAAGCACAACCTCTTCTAGCCGACTGCACGCCCTCTTCTAGCCGGTTTCCGTCTTTAAGAAGATGGTCAGCCAAAGATTTCCCGGTTGATCTCTCGCATCTTAAGAACATATCCTCCTACAAACCACTTACATAACTGCGGGATGATCAAATGATCCTTGAGGTGGAAGATTCGGATGACTTAGTTATCCAAAAGGAAAAACGGTTGATGCGCAAATAAAACGCCTTCCTCCCTTCCATTTTGGAAACTAATCACCCATTTTCCATAAAAAAATGGATCATCCTCATCCTTCATAAAAGAGGGAGGAATGGCAACAGAAAGGTATGTGAAAAATACCCTGCTGAAAAACAAATATTGACGCTCTTTATTTCTTTGTCTAACTTAAGCATCGGAGAGCCGGTCGGCACACCACCACCAGTGCCTTGTTTGTTTTGCAGGTCCTTGCTACCAAGTTCATGCCCAGCTAATCAAATAAGTCATCATTGTGATGTATCATCCAAAAATATTTTGGTTTATAAACAAATGAAATTTGTTTTGAAAATGATCATTGGATGTCATCTAGAATGACAGTTTATCACACATGGGCTTAGGCGTTGTGTGAGGGAGTCAATGAGGACTCGGGCGCATGGTACATGATGAGATATGCAGTTTCTTGGGATTGGCAGGGTACTACAGGAGGTTCATTGAGGATTTATCCTAGCTAGCAGCACCTATGACAAGATTGACCCAAAAAGAGGTCAAGTTCGAGTGGAATGACATGCGTGAGAGGGCATTCCAGGAATTGAAAAGGAGACTTACTTTAACTCTTATTCTGATAGTCCCGGAAAGGCTAGTTGTAAGCCTTGAAAGATCTACCACCTGGAGATGATCCGTCCTGGCCTTAGCCTTGGTAGTCGCAGCCTTGTCCTTGAAATCCTTGTGGAATAGAAGTCTTCTACTTCTTCCCCGATCCAAAAGAAGAAGGTTGACTCTCCTTCCTCTTATCTTTAACACCCGCATCCCGGATGTTCTGTGCGTCATCCACTCCTCTCTTAATGGCCATAGTTTTCTGACCCATCGAGTTGAGTCACGTAGGAGAATCCGTAATTTTTGCCTCGGATGGACAATTTGAAGGATCATCCCTCAGGCTTTCTCGCTTTTGGCCATATATGTGGCCACATAGTCATCAAGCAGACTAATTGATAAACTTATGCGTATTCAAACCTTGTCATCGTCCCTTGTTTCATTTTCCGCATATAATTCACATCAAACTATTACAACCCATGCTTTGAGTAAGCATATATCAACATGATTTTCACACAACCTACATGTCATTCAATCCAAACGACCTCATTTATCTTTGTATAAAGCGCCCTTGATTTTACGATTTAGAAAAGTTTTCGAACTGTGATTGCCTTTATTCATAAGGTTGTTGTATGTTGAATTTATAGTATTTTGGAAAGAAAGAAAAAGGGCCCAGGAGGTCTGAGAGGATTAGAGAGACTACTTTGCCCATTTGGAGTCTGTCGCAACAAAGAACAATCTATCCTCTGAGGTTTCTCCAACACTATGTAGCGATAAATTCTCTGTCATCGTGACGGGGTTTTCAGACGACGCTGGCTTGGAGCTTGGGCGCGTGCCACCGGTTTGAGTGCGGTGGGGCCTTAAGCGGCGTGTGAGCTACGGCCTATGTTTGCAGCGAGGTTTACGTGTTGTGACAAGGTTGAGCATGCTTGGTATTTGGGTCGCAGAGGCTTTCTGGCTGCGACAAAGATTCCCTGACCTTGTATTAGCCTATTCACAACAATGAAGATCGAAAATTTCCGGGGAAAAAATACGAAATTTTAAGAAGAGAATTTAGTGGCTTGAAACTTGAATAACTTTTAAACAAGTGGAATAGGATTATTGATTCGTGTCACGATAGGGTGATCTGGAATCAACAAAATTTGTTTCCTATGTTCCTCCTCTTCTTAGTAGTCAAGCTACTCTGATATAAGCGGTCTAGGGTCGAACACGAGGATGGGTTTCATCCACGAATGAGGTCGCATTTATGTTTGAAAATGGTGAGACTTTTAATTTGGATTTTGGTTGGTTAACAACGGGGAGGTTGATTGTTCACTGGATAACTGAAATGGTTTAAATGAAAGTGTGAAATGGTAACCTTGAAGGCTTGGGTCACTATCTTGATAAAATAGGGTTATTAAGGTGTCCTCGGGTTTTTTCCTCTCATTAGGGCAAATGACATATAGTCAAAGCCAAAATCGGATCTTTGTTTAGCTATGAAACCTAACCCTAGAACCACTCCTATTTGAGTCCAATCAAATACTAAGCATTCAATGTCCCAGTCAGTTTGAAACCCTAGCAAAAATGACTCGTAAATGACATCTAAAGGATATCGGTCATACACCGTAGAATGCGCGAACCTAAAAGCATAATGATATTGACGAAAGGAAAGACATTAAATGGCATTAAACCCTAGTTTGGAAAGTTTGGAACCATAAATCACGATACTGTATCATTAAAAGCATGAGGACTCTTTGCCAAACCACCATGACAAGCTAGCAACCCTCTCTTCAAAGCTTTGAGGAAGCATTAAACATCCTGAGTTGTCGTCCTCAAGGGGGTGTGTTTGGCAACAGAAAATGAGAAAGAGGAGAAAGCAAAATAAAACCTAAAAAGAAAACTAAAGTTGCGAAAGCTTGCATAAAGTGGAATTAGGGTTAAAGTTGTAGGGAGCTTATATAGCCAACTGATGTGTGAAATGGCAAAAATGCCTAAATATGAGATTACAATAGGGACAAATGGTAATTAATCAAAAGCATTGAGTCGTTTGGAATCAAAACATATCAAAAACAGGGCATCCCATTTTAGCTATGCGGGAAATTTCGCTAGCATAAGCGAAATTTTAAACTACTCATGCTTGAAAAAAACAAAGGCATAGCAAAATTCAAATTTTAGCTATGCACGATTCATTCGCTGCGCAAGCGAAATTTCACTAAGCTAGCAAAATTTCGCTAGCTTAGCGAAAATTTGAGCATAGCGAAAATTTCGCTAGGATTGCGAAATTTTCGCTATGATTGCGAAATTTTCGCAATCCTTGCGAAATTTTCGCAATGCATAGCGAAAATTCTGCATTCCACCATTCCTCCAGTGTTGCCTCCTGCATTGCTTCTACACCTCATTTTGCCTTCAATTCTTCAATTCAACTTGACATTTCATCGCCTCAGCTTGGTGAAACCACCAAGGATTCTCATTGACTACAATATGAGGCCAAGCTTAAGTGAGTTCAAGACTGTGAAGCTACCCCGAAACAATCCTGAAACCAAATCGGTAGCACTAAGTGGACATGCACATGACAATTGGCTCAATTCATATGATTAGTGCGCAAAAGCACTGAAACCTATCTTGAATACTAGAATTTCAAAAATAGCACTTTTGGGCCTTTAATTAATTATATCCCATATTTAATATGAAAGTAAAATTTATAGAAATGCGAGATTTTAACAAGAAAATAAACAAATAACAAAAGCGAGAACCTGCGGAATTTATTGCGGATGAAACAGGAACCTATAGAAGTTATGTCGCAACAAGGATCAAAAATTTGAACTTAAGCCGGAAATGGCTTGTCGTGACATAATTTTGATAGGCCAGTGATTTACGTCTAGATAATGGATTTTTAGGTCACGACAAAGCTGGAGAAATGCATGACTAAGAATGTCGCGACATTCCATTAAGCTATATATGGATGGATTCTAGACTGAAAGAGCTTTCTATAGAGTCGAAGAATATGCGAATTGGAGTTCGGATGAGAAAGTTATGGTCATCCAAAGTTGGAGGCTTCACATGAACGGTGACCTACGCAACAGTATGGAACTTATAGAATTGCGTGCCCTAGGCACCTTTAGAGCTCCCGTACATGCTTGCAGAATTCCTCCTGTGTGAAGGTCATCCGCACCGCTAGAAAATGTGCGGACTTAGTGAGTCGGTCCACGATTACCCATCCTGCATCGTGCTTCCGTACTGTTCGTGGCAAGTGTGTCACAGTCCATCGTGACTTGTTCCCAACTCGTTTGCTACTCCCAATAATTTGGAGTATGCTTCATTGGCCTCTAGTGCTCAGTCTTTACCTCTTGGCATGTGAGACACCGTCGAACTAAGTCCCCATTTTAGGAGTAGCTTGCTCCAAATCTTAAATATGAATTTCTCCCTCTTCTTCATTTAATTCTTCTTCATAAATAAGTGAATGGAAGTTGAAGGATGCCCTCAGAGATTTTGATCTATGGATCGGAGAAGGTGAATCTCGACCATGCATATTCAATCTTGTAGCTCAACCATTGTTTCGACAAAGGATCGTGACGTTGCAGCGAAGAGACAATGAGTTGGAGGCTATACAGAGTAGGTTGGAGAGGAGTTAGATGGTTGAGAATTGGGCAATAATTAATGATGAGTTACGGTTTCAAGGAACGTTAAATGAAAAGAAGATTTTATAAAGAAATACCAGCTTGAAGCTTCATTTCAATACAATACATAAATCCAGAAAATGAAAGGAAAACTAACAAAATAAATCTATACTAAGCTATATCTAAAATGAAAAAAAAAATATGAGTCTTCAGCACCGAGAAATCACAGATGCAGAAAATTTGAGCACATTGTCCTAGAAGCGTGTATTTATAGGCTTTCCAATGTTGGGCCTCACTTCATTAATTACGTTGTGGATTCCATTTCATGGCAGTGTCTAACAAAAGAAACGTTAGAGGCAAAACTAGAGGAATCAATCTTGATCAACTAATTGAAGCTAATGGGGGAAACCCTCTTCCTATCACACTTAATCTATCAGATGGGAAGCAAACAGGAAAATATTGTGAGAATTTGTCAAATGAGATCGGGTTAATAGTAAGACAACATGCTCCTGTTATAGTGGAAACATGGAATCCTTCACTTGACACTTGGCTCAATGTGAGCCATTCACACAAGTGCACCACATGGTTATCATGCCATGTGTCACTCCCCTAAGGTTCCATGTGGCATCCATAGAATCATGTCATGTGTGCAAATCCAGTAGTAGGTTGCCTCAGCATTGAAGTGGGCTATCTCGGAATCCAACGAAGTCGACAGGTAATTTATAGATTTTCAGAGGCAATTCAATGCCGGTCTGTTTCATCTTAGAGATGTAGAAAATTTTCGGTTTCAACCGAGAAATTACCGTTGCCCTTTTCGAGGAAAAATTTGAATTTTTCCCGGGTTTTACATTCTTTCCCCCTTAACAGAATTTCGTCCCCAAAATTCACACATACCAGCACACATAAAACACATGCATATGCAATAGTTATTCTAGTTCCAATATTAGACCTTCAATATTAGACAACACACCTTCATCCTCAAATAGGAAAGGATAGGTGGCCCGCATCGTGTCCTCGCGTTCCCAAGTTACCTGCTCCACTCCTCTGTGTTGCCATAACACTTTCACTAGCCACATGATCTTGCGTCGCAAAACCTGATTCCGTCTATCCAAGATACGCACTGGTCCCTCCTCAAAGGTCCCATCAGTATCAACCATAATCTATCCCGATCCACTCGTAATTTGGATGCGGGTGATACTTCAAAGCATGGAGCGTGGAACACCCCTCATGGACACTTGATAAACTCGAGTGGTAGTGTCAGCGATATACAATTAATGCCTCTGGTATCTCGAAGGGCTTGCTCTGCAACTAGTGCTGGCTTCCTCACTTCAGAATCTAACAACTCACTTTCTTAAGCATCACCTTGAGAAGGCGTGATCTCCCACCTCAGGCTCTAAATTCGATCTTTTGGAGTACGTCGTCATTAGGCTCAAGCGGGTGAGAAGACCTTAGTATCAAATCCACCTTCTCAGAGGTGTCTCTAATCAGATCTGGACTAGTGATGGAACTCTCTCCCACCTCTGTCCTACAAATCAAGGATCGACATGGCCTCCCATATAGAGCCTCATAGGGGTGTCATACGTATGCTCGCGACAAGAAAGCTATTGTTGTAGTAATTCCACTAAGAGTGGGAGTGTAACTGACTACCCTTATGATCTAGGACATGCTCCCTGACATGTCCCTCCCAGCTATGGTCCTCTCGATTGATATGCAGCCGGGATGGCAGCGGTGCTCATCGTCAACTATGTCCCCATAGCCTTTTGGAAACTCTTCCAAAAGTATGCCTTAAACCTGGGATCTCTTTCCAATACTATGGACACTGGCACTCCATGTAGCCGGACAATCTCTCAAATATACTTAACCAATTATTCCTCACGATTGTGAAGGTCATCCGCCTTTGCTAAAATGTATGACATAGTGGAGCGATCACTTATAGCCCATACCGCATCATGCCAGGTCATGTGTAGGGTAATTTTTCTCATGATTCTTTAGTTGTCTGGAACCATAAGCTACAACCCTCCCAAACTACATCAAGACGCATCCCAGTCCGTCCTTAGAGGCACCACAGTACACCGTGTACCTCTGTCCCTGTTCTAGGACTATCGGAATAGGAGTACAGTAAGCCTCTTTTCAACATCCTGATGCCTTCTCACATAGGTCATTCCGCTCCAATCTGGATTATCGGTCTTTGCTTTAGGTAGGAGAGGAAATCCTCAATGAACCTCACATACCACACTTAATCCCGAAGCTGCGTATCTCGGTGACTTAGGTCTCTCATTTCATAACAACCTCAACCTTCTGGGGTTCTTGACACACAGGCCCAGGCACGACGTGTCCCGAGGAATTTCACCTCGGTAAGCCAAAACTAGCACTTCTGCGGGCAGCGTCTGGCGATGTTCATGTGAGGGCTGGAGAAATCCTCGAAGTGATCCTCATGCTCCTCCTCGGGTGAGAGTAGATCGAAGTTATCGGTAAAGACCACAGTGTTGATCCAAATAGAGAGTTTTTGGGTCTTACATGTATGAGATCCGTAGATATTCTTTGGCGTATTCGTCAATTCGAAGGCATGTTTGTGAACTTCAGAAATGCCCCATGCAGGTGTTCTAAACGTTGTTTTAGGGATATCAGCCTCCCTAACTCTCAATTGATGATAACTAGTGCGAAGATCTATCTTGGAATAGACTCACGCCCCTTTCAGCTGATCAAACAAATCATCAATCCTCGGTAATGGATACCGATTCTTGATCGTAACCCTGTACAATTGTCGATAGTCAATGCAAAGTCGAAGAGTCTTGTCTTTCTTCTTAAAAATAAAACCGGAGCACCCCATGGTGAAGTGCTCGATCTAATAAAGCCCTTGTCTAACAATTCTGCGGTTGAACCACGAGTTCTGCCTTTCAATAGAATGCCATCTTATGAGGGTCATAGAAATAGAGCGCGTACGGGGTGTAACTCAATGACAAAGTCATCCTTGTGTGGAGGTAATCCACGGTAGCTCGTCGGAAAGACATCATCATACAAGTAAAAACCGCCCGAGGTAGACCAAGATCTTGTCTCCCCTCATCCTCTAGGGTGGAGCTTCTTCATGAAACCCATCATTGTCCACTCCGCTAGAGTCGTACGCAGTGCAGGGCAAAGCATCATGCTTCTCCCCCTGAAAAGTCTCACGAATACCGTCCCATGTGTAGGCAGTAATCCTCCTACTATCATAATCAATGATGACTCGGTGTGCCGTCAACCAATCCATGTCAAGAATGACATAAAAATCCGATATGTCCATCACTCGAAGTTCCACCGTGAGCAGAATCCCTGAGATCTCTAACTCATAATCCCAACATATCTGATCAATCCTCACCCTAGTCCCTAAGGGAGAACTTACATGTAATGACTCTTCCAAGGTCTTTACCTCTAAGCCCAAAACATCCATACTAGATGCATCAACAAAAGAATGCGATGCACCATAGTCAAACAATATCTTTGCCCATAGGCGAGATAGCAGAAACATACCACAATATAGCAAGTGATCCAGCTAGCTCGGTCTGTGGTGTGATGGCGTAGACTTGTGCCCTTGAGTCCACGAGTCTCCGCCCGTAGACCACTGTCCTCGACCTCGACCATACCCGACCCATACCTAGCCTCTCTGGCACATGCGTATAGCCGAGAAGGGCACAGTGCTGACACCACAGAATGATGTTGGTTATCTGGCTCGCGTGGGGTGAAGGAACAGGCGTAATACGCACTGTCAGCTAATGGTGGGTGCGCTCAATCGAAAACCTAGGATCCTTATACGAGGGTAATCCGCCTCCTTATGTCTAGGTTGATGGCAAAAATAACATGTCATTTGTCCTAACTGGGTAGAAGCCTGGTTTTGTATAGCCTTGATAGTTCTTGGCCCGTCACGAAATCCTCGTGGCATAGAAACCTTTGCGCTTCTTTCTCGGGCGGAAGAGCGAGATCCTCCTTGTTGTGCCAGCGCTCGCGTCACAGGCTCCGTTCATCTTCTATCTCTCATTCTATGGCCATAGCCGTCCTGATCATAAAGTCCATGTCTTGTAGGAGAAATTTTACAATCTTGCCTCAGATGGACAACGAGCCATCCTCGAGCTTCGCACCTTGGCCATATGTAGCGTAGTCATCAGCGTGCCCAATTCGGTGAACTTGGCTACATATTCGAGCACAGTCATACTTCCTTGCTTCAACTCAAGGAACTCCCGAGCCTTTGCATGCCTAGTAGATGTCGGGAAGAACTTACCTATGAAGAGCTCTCGGAACTCTCCCCATGTCATCGTCTCCGGATCAGCAGAGACTTTGACTGATCCCGCCCCATGTCTGGGACTCGGCCTCTAGCCCAGAAATGTAGTAAGCAGTCCTTTGTAACATCGGGTAATCTCTATACCCTCCAAAATCCTCTCAACCTGTCGGAACCAATGATCAACTACCACTGGATCCCCTCCCCCGGTAAATGTCGGAGGATGATGTGTTATAAACCGTTGGAGGTTACTTGGCCCCCCTTGACCCCCAACTGCACTAGCTTGTGCAATGGCAGTAGCTGCAGCACCCATGGCCTCTACAAAGGCCCGTTAATCAATGGCGTGCCTCGTGGCCGACCCCTGCGCCCCCTTCCTCGACTTGCCATCGACATAAGTCAAATAGAAATTGATGTTTCTTTCTCTTTATTCAATTAGTAGTGCACAGGCCACCACTAATATACATCACACTCATTTCCCATATACTATTTACCAAGTATATGATTTATACAACATACAACACAATATCATGCAACATATTGCACATATTCATCATCAAAATGCATAATGGATGCATGATCTAAACCCGTGCTCATTGATTCTAGGTATTTGTATACCTAAGCTCTAATACCAAGCTGAGACGGCCCAAATCCTAGGAGTCTTTTTTTGTTTGGCTCTTGGACAGTTTCGCTGACGAGTTCCACTGTGGCGCTGTCGCATTCTGCCCGGTCGTGTGCGCGCACACCAATCATGCATCTTTGTTGTGCTTGTTGGCGTCGATTAGTACGTTGTCGCCCACGTGGGGTGACGGTGCACTCTGTGCACGAGCTGGGCATTGGCCATGAGCAATGTCGCGAGCTGGCGGCGATCATGCCTTCTCCGCGTGCAGGCGTGTCTCACGCGCTGGCTCTGTCATGGGCAACAAAATTTTCTGTTGCAATCAGCTCTATCAAGCGACCCAAAACATTCTATCGCGACATAACTCATCCGGCTTGGCCAAGACCTTTTCGCGACATAGAAACCTTTGTTGCGACAACAAAATCCTAGCATGAACAAACTCTGTCGCGACAAGAAAAATCTTATCCAAACCAACTCCTGTCACAACACAAACTCATTGTCGCGACAGGGAACTAGAAATCTTTGTCGCGATAAAGAATTCTGCAGCCATTTATGAACAAATGGCGATAGCCCGCTTCTTTATCCTCATCTTTACCACCTCGACTCTCTTCCGATACTTTTTAAGTACAATAATATTTGCCTTTATATAATTTCTACAAGCAGTAAAAACCTGAAAATTCTGTTAATAATACACTGAACAAGTTCAAAACTAAGTTTTTATTACAAAACTTATGATTTACATAAACAAAACTAGATATTCAATCCAGAATTTACATAATACATGAATAGGCCACAATCCGGCCTTTTTCACAACTGAGCTCTTGTACCAGTTTCATCCCCTTATGTACCTGAAAATATTTTCCCACGACTTCTCCTACAAGGATTACTTCCCACCTAAATGCACATGCAATGTGGCACACATACATCATACCACATTCCATACTGAAAATGTAATCTTATATGAAATATTTCATGTCATAAATGAGATGAGACTCCTCATGCCCATAACTCGAGTCCTGACCGACTCCCTCACACATGCAACACCAAGTGTGAAAGCTTGTCATTTGTGTTTCACAAATGACATAACCCATTGGACAACCCTCCAATATTCATTTTAATTTATCAAACCCCATGTGTTTATGGGCCACGTATTTTTCGGGTTTACACCGCAGGATCGTGGTGCACCTTTCCAACATTTTTATGGTCTTTCACCACCGGTGATCATGTCTAACCGCGAATGAATTTGGGTCTTTCACCTTGGGGGGGATCTACCCCATCTTGCTCCGCCCAAACACACGTGATTTTCCTTTTTCATGTTATACAACTGTGAGTCTCAATTTGGACATTGTCCCATTTTTGAGCTCACCACACATTCACCAAGAATGGTAAATAACCATTACCATGCACAGACACACGACTCGACGCGATGTTACCTTGCATATGAAATGCAAATATATCATTTCATGTCATATCATGTTACATGCATAATGAGGGCTACATGCAACATTACCAAAAGATGGATAATTATATTTTCTACATATAATTCACATCCATCAAAAGAGCATATATCAACATGGTCCTTTTCACGCCGGCCACGTTATTCAATCCCGGCAACAACACCGCAAAAAATGTCCCCAATCTCGGACCCATAAACGAGGGCCTCTAGGTCCTTTTCCACGGCTATAGACCATTTTTTGTTTTCATTCATCACGAATCAACTGTGATACCAAAACACAATAAAACCAAGACATTAGTCTCGGGATCAAACCCAAATCTCAACCACCGATCCGAAAGCGCCACGAGCAGTCCCAAAGAATTTCAATATTCGGTCCCAAAATCTTGGGACTAAATCACATGGTCAGTCGATCCGGCCCACGTAGAAAACTACCTATGCCATTAAATGGCTTTTAAGAATCAAGTCTGGTACACCTCTTGGAGTTTGACGAAACTCCGTATTTTGTGCATTCATAGCTTTTCTCATTGTGTGGATCAGGCTTTAACTCTTGGACCGTCGGGTCGATGATGAGATCGTCGGGTGCGGGAAAATCTCCTAAGCTCTCCTCTTTTCTTCCTCTTCTCACCATCCGTTTCATCTCTCATTTCCTCTTTGTTTTTTTCTTTTTCGCTTTTTATTCGTTCATGCATCAAAGTTGGGAAACTTCCCCAGCTTTCCTCGCTGCCACATGTCATCTTCACTTTTTTCCTTATTTTCTTGTTTTATCTTTCCCATTATTTCCTCACATTGACACTTGGCTCAATGAGCCGATGCACAAGTGCACCACATGGCTATCATGCCATGTGTCACTCCCCTAAGGTGCCATGTGGCATCCACAGGATCATGCCATGTGTCACCCACACCCGATGCCTCAAAAAATGTAAAATTTTGACCGTCTCGAGAATCAGACAAAATTCGACTCGGTAACTAGATTTCTAAAGATGAATTCAATGGTGAAGTCCTTTTCGTCATCAGATCATAACTTCCGGTTCAAGCGAGAGTACCATTTACCACTTTTTGAAAATTGAATTTTTCCCGGGTTTTACAATAGAATTCATGAATTCTCTTTATTCTCTAAAGAAGATAGACAGTCCACCTTGGAGCATTGGCTAGATCATGATAGATCTTGAAATTTATTTGACATAAATTTCCCCTACTTCAAACTCGGGTTATTTCCTAACTCATTAACAAGAGTTGCTTTTACTTGGTATGCAACATTGCCAAGGAATTCTATTATGAGTTGGCAAGAAATTGAGAGACAATTCCACACACAATTCTTTTGAGCTGAACCTGAGATTTTCATAGCATAATTATCAAGGGTAACCCAAAAGGGTAGAGAATCAGCAGAGTCATTCATTACTCATTTCAAAAGAATGAGGAATAGATGCAAAATTCATCTCCTAGAAATAGAGTACGTGGAGATGGCCTGAAGAGGACTTAATATAGAGCTGAGGAAGAAATTTTAGGGTATGGAGTTTAGAGACTTTTATGAGCTTGCTGCTAAGGTAACAGAATATGAAGAATTACTCATGGAAGAAAGTTAACAGAGAAAGACCTACATGGGACTTACTGCCAAGAGGTGAATTATGAAGAAATAACACTCACATATCTCCTAAGTACAGGTTCATTTATTTGCCCTCTACTGGTGAAGAAAACACATGACTTATGGAAGAAGTCATAGACCTTTAATACACAAGTACAATATACATTTGATGTGGCAAAGACTAAGGAAATCTCTATTTCCTACAAAAAGAGAAATTCATCACATTTCCCCAAGACCACCAACTCCCTAGTAAAGAGGAACTTAGGGGAAAAGTATACTATAAGTATCATAACTCCTAGAATCATTGCAAGAATTCTTGTTGGAGTTTTAGGAATGTTATCTAGGACAGGATCAATAAGAGAATGCTAAAGTTCCCTGAGAAAAAGGGGGCCATGGTGATTGATGAAGATCCATTTTCATCAATGTCTTTAGTCAACATAGCTACTACTAATTTTGAGAGTCACGCTAAATGCAAAGAAGACTGGGAGATTTCTCTAAGTGTCGGGATAAGAAAGGTATGGATTCCTAAGCAATATTTGCTTCATATGGATGATTTGACAGTAAGAAGGAGAGTGTCTACAGCTAAAGAAAGGGAAAAGAATGGAAGGTATCCATACCATTAAAAATAGAAAATTAAGAAGGATAAATCCTTCAACGGAAATGATGTTTCTCCAAAATAAAGAAATACTTTTACCCAGGAGAGGGGCAATAAGACAATCTTTTAAGGAGGAAAATGCCTTCGAGGTTTATAGTCCTCCCTCCCGGTCTCACTTAAGATAAAGTGGCATAATGGTGCGCATAAGAAATCTCCTCAAAAGCTCACCAAAACTAAAAAAAGAAGGATGTAGAGGCAAAGAGCTATGGAGAAAAGGCAATTTCTTGAAGAAATGCCATACGGAAGGCTAAAAGATAAGAATCTGAGAGAATAAGTGATGCTTACTCCAAAGAAAGGCAAATTTAGGAAGGGAGGCTACAAAGATGATGAGTCCTAGTTATGGATCTAAACCCAGAAGAGATGGCTGAAGAAATGGATTTGGGAACTATGGTAGATTTACAATCCCATTTCTTTGAAATGTTCTACCATTTCTCTAGCTTTACCGGGTTTCTTCGAATCAAAGGGATTGAGGGAAAGCTGAAGGGAGAATTTGAAGGCATTCTCAACATATGAAAGGCACTTGATTAGAGAGGGTAATCACCATTAACTCCTTTGAAAGAAGCAAGGCCTAGAAGGTGATATTGGAAAAACCTACTATAGAAATGATAAGGCATATAAGACCTCTCTATGAAAAAGCACACTTTAATGGCAAACCAATATCCAAGGTGTTGGTTGCTAATGGATCAGTAGTTAATATGATGCCATTAAGGTTGTTGAGAGCACTAGGAAGAGTCATTGGTGATATAATTGAAACAGAAGTGTCTGTATTAGCTTTCACTAGGGAAATCTCTAAGACTTTAGGCATACTCCCCAGTGATAGCCACAATGGGTAGTAGGGACTTCCTTATCGACTTTCTACGTGATTGTTACTGCTAATTACTTGTGCTTTGTTAGGAAGAGACTAGATTCATGCCAATTGGTGTGTGTTGTCCTCTTTTCACCAATTTTTACTGTTTTGGAAAGATGATGAAGTAGAAGTAGTATAGGTAGACAAACAACCTTTCATTACAACTTTAAATTCTGTGGATGCTAGTTACTATGACCAAGAGTTTGGTCCAATAAAATTCAAAGGCAAGAAGAAGGATGGGGCTCCAAAGGAAATATACATGGAGTCAATAGATACTGGTGAAATTCAAGACCAAATTGCTAAACTTCTAAAGACAACTAATATCGTACCTTTTAGGTTCATAAAGGGGTCAGTCATTGAGGAGATTGATGACTAAGTATTCTCATGAAGAGAATGCGGTTGTTGCAGCCATGACATTCAAAATGCAAATGCAACAAATTACTAAAAAAAATTGCATAAGAGCAATTCCTAGACATTAATGGAATGGAAGCAATTTATGAGTAAGAATTGGATGAAGATGAGGAAGAAATTCAAATTGAAGATTTGGAGTAAGCTCCTCCCAAAATGGAAGACAACAAGCCTCAAGTTCATGACCCTATGGAAGAAGTCAACCTCGGAACTATGAAAGAGGCAAGGGTTACTTACATCAGTTCTCTACTACCCATTGACTTAAAGGAACATATCATTTCACTATTACAAGAATTCAAAGATTGCTTCTCTTAGAATTATGATGAAATGTTAGGATTGGATAGGAGCCTTATGGAACATCGCCTTCCCATCAGGCCTGAATTCCATCATTTTTAACAACTACTTAGAAGGATGTCCAAGGAAGTAAAGTTGAAGATGAATGAGGAAATTGAGAAACTCCCAAAGGCCAAATTCATGAAGCCCTACAAGGTATGTTCAATGGTTAGAAAATATTTTTTCTTTAATGAAGAAAAATGGAAAACTTCAGGTATGTGTGGATTTTAGAGATCTAAATGTTGATACTCCTAAGGACATGTATGTGATACCTATTGCAGACATGTTAGTTGATTCTCCTACTAATAATGAATTGTTGTCCTTTATGGATGGTTTATCTAGTTACAATAAGATTTTAATAGCAGTAGAAGATATACCTAAGACCGCCTTTAGATGTCCTAGCCCCATAAGGACTTTTGAATGGTTGATCATGCCTTTTGGTCCCAAGAATGCAGGTGCAACTTACCAAAGGCGATGAAATCCACTTTCCATGACATGATAGGCCACCACATGGTGATATAATTTTATGATATTATGGTTAAATCTAAACGAGCCACTAAGCATGTGGATCACCTAAGGAAAAGCTTTGAAATGATGGGACATCATTAGTTGAAGCTTAATCCACTAAAATGTGCTCTTGGAGTTCGTGCTGGGAATTTTCTTGGATTCCTAGTTCACCAAAGAGGTATTAGAACAAAGAAAAATCTATTACTTCAACCAAAACTCCATAAAACAAGAAATAGCTTAAAAAGTTCGTAGGTCAGGTAAATTATTTAAGAAGATTTATCTCTAACCTGGTAGGTAAAACCAAGGAATTCTTTAACTTGGTGAAGCTGAAAGATATGGAAGAGTTTAGGTGAGAGGAACGACATCAAGTAGCCTTTGACAAGATCAAAGACTCCCTCTCTAAACCTCTTGTTTTAATTCCTCCTATACAAGACCATCCACTTAAATTATATTTGTCAACCATAAATGAGTCAATAGGCTAAAGGCCATGAGCAAGTTGTATATTATTTGAGTAGGGTCTTAAATCCCGTAGAGACAAGATATACCCCAATTGAAAAATTATGTTTTCCCTTGTACTTTGCATGTACTAAACTGAGACATTATTTGATCAAGTCTTAAGTCAGTGTGGTTTCTCAAACTAACCTTATAAAGTACATGCTTAACCTTCCACTGATTA
This sequence comes from Tetrastigma voinierianum, assembly GCA_016808115.1. Taxonomy (NCBI): domain Eukaryota; kingdom Viridiplantae; phylum Streptophyta; class Magnoliopsida; order Vitales; family Vitaceae; genus Tetrastigma; species Tetrastigma voinierianum. The sequence continues at coordinate 94,590 of JAEQBH010002452.1, forward strand.
TAGAGAGGATTAGTAAATGGTCCATTGCTCTATTAGAATTCACCTTGATTTATTTTCCGTAAAAATCAGTCAAGGGACAAGCATTAGCAGATTTCCTAGCTGGTCATCCTTCCTTACAGATTGGGAATGAGTAAAGTGTGGAGCTCGGAATTTATGAAGCATAAAAGGAACCTTAGACCCTCAAATTTGATGGTTTGAGCATAGAGAAGTTAGCTGGTGTAGGAATAGTGATCATTTCTCCAAAGGGAGTAAAGACTACATTGTTTTTCAATCTGGCCTTTGAATGCACCAACAATCATGCCGATAATGAAGCTTTTGTCATTGCTTTAGAGATCATACTAGAGCTTGGCATAAAATATGTTTGTGTCATTGAAGATTCTCAATTGGTACTTCGGAAATTAACATGGGAGTATAAATGCAACAGTTTTCTTTTAGCACCTTACTTTCCTAGTGTCATTAATTGTTAGACTCCTTTGATAATGTGGAATTTGAAAATGTGCCTAGGGAATCAAACTAGGAGGTGATGAACTTGCTCAAATATCCTCTGGTGTAAAAATGGGTGAAGAATTGACTCATAAACTCATCATGATAGAGAAAAAGAATCACCCTTTAATTTTTGAAATGGGATCAACCCTAGATATCTTCAATAATGACATGAACATTGTTGGAGATTGGAGAATAGAGTTCAGAGAATATTTATTGAATCCAAACAAGAGGGTTCTACCAGAAGGAGAACTATATAGAAAAGGACTTGATGGGCTCTAGACCCTACCCGATCCACGGGCATGCGCAACTCGCTTTTAAATGAAAAGAAAATGTAGGTTGATTTTCGAGTTTTGAAAAGTCCGTCCCCAAGGAGGAACGGTTTTGCTTTGGAGTCGCCACTTACTTCTTATTTTATTTTATTTTTAAATGGGGAAAATGAAGTAAGAACAAAAATCCCTCATTGACTCCAGTCAGGAAAAAGTGGTCTACAAAACTAGATTTATGGGTCCGAGGATCAGTTTACCCATTGGGAAGGTAGTTCATGCGAGGTAGCACCCCTTTAGGCCCGGAACTCGGTCTCTACTAATGGATTGGGTACATGGGAGAGTATGGGTCAAAGATCAATGGATCACTCAGGCTAAACAAATGACGTGAAAGTCCACCGCAGGCCCTAAATGATATAGCATGCATAAGCTTAACAAAGTCAAAACTATGGTGCATGCCTATGAATTACTAGCCCATGCGCTGCAGAAATGGTGAGGCAAGTAATACAAGCACGCGATATGCACTCAAAACTAGTCATCAAAAGGTACACCCCTCTAAGCCCTATAAACTAGGTCTACTGATAAATGCGAGGCAACTGTGGCAATTGATCAATTGGTCAATGAATATTCGGCAATGAAAATTAGATACCAATAGCATATCATGTGTGAGTATACGAGATAGAGATCGGACCCCATAAAAGGCAATTTATTTTCCTTGGGTTGATTTTGCTGGTCGAGAACTTTGAAGAAAACCATATGAATAAAACTAAATTTTAAACAACACCAGAGATACGAACCTAGTTATAGGAACTAACTAAACTAACCATACTAAAGCTATATAACTATAAATAATCAAGATGGATTGAGACTAGATCTAAGTAGAACTAAAAAAAATGTACTTCAACACATTGAAACAACTATATTAATAAATTAAAATAGTAAATACACAAACTAAACAGGTGAATTAAACTAAAAATAATAATAATAATGACGAACACACACATATTTTCTAGCATCTTGCCAATGTTAATAATAAACAAAGCTACATATTTTAAAACTCTAACCGTTCATTAAAAAAATCTAAACATTTTTAAAATGGCAACTTAAAGTTAAAATAACCAAATCTGAACATTTTAACCTCTAACTTTTCCATTAACAATTAACAACATACTAAAAAAACAAATTCTAAAGTAGAGCTTTTTCATTAACCTTAAGACTACTTAAAACTAAATCCATAACTATTCACCTTAACCTTGAAAGTAGTGAAATTAAAATCAAAGCTTTGAAACTATGACTTTTTGTCTCAAAACATCCTTAGCACAACTACCATATATTTCAGTAACAAAATTCCAACTTTAGATTTTTACCATAAAGAAACCACTTTCAGCAAATATCTCCACTAAAAATTCAGCAAGTGAACACATGACTAACACTTGAATTTCCTCACCAAAAGTCATTCTTACAATCACATGGCTGCCATTTATATCTTCCATCATAATTTCACACAAACATAACTGCAACTTCATGCCCATAGCTATTCCAAATCTCATTCTTAGTCACCAAATAATTTATAATTTAAATAAACAAATGCAATCAAACAAATAACACAGCCCTATGCCCATACCAATCTAAAACTCCTTCCTATCCCTACATAATTTAAAACACACATAAACGGATCACGACGAACAAGTAACCGCGGCCCTAACCTTGGGTTGAGAAACTCTTCTAATTTTGGAGATGAAAACAGTGGTGGAAAGCGGATACAAGGTTGTTGCTGCCTGTCCTTTATGGCATCACGGAGATGTAAATCAAATGATGGGAATGTGCTGTGACAGTCCTACTTTTTATTATTTTTTTTCCACCGCCTCAAAGCAACACCCACTTCTCCCGGTGGAGATGTACAAAGAAGGGGTTATTCGATGAGAACTTCTTGGTGCAGTACTAATGAAAGTTTCCAGGTTTGAGTCAAGAGCCTCACACGGTTTGTCCATTCGATTATGGTATGGTGGTGCATGAAGGGCCACTTGATTTCTTTCGTTCGAGTATGGAAGTGCAAGTAAAATCTTCTTTCAAAGTGCAGTAATGAATTGGAGAAACTCCAATGATGTCGTGGTCCAATGGAAAGCTATACTCCAATCTACGGCAGTAGATGATGTCTAGAAAATGGTGGTGTTGTAGACTCAAAACAATCCCTCTCTGACAACCCAGATTTTTGTCCTTTCTTCTTCACACTCTTTTTTTTTTTTTTCAAAAATGCCAAAAGGTCTTTTTAAATCTAATTTTTTTTTTCCTCTTTTTTAGTTCCAAACCTCTAGCCATCAAAGCCTCTTCATTTTTCTCTCCTTCCAGCTCTAGAAAGAGCCCAATCAGTCTTGGAATCAGCTTCCCCATTAGCTCCCCTCCTCATTCTCATCTGGGTGACTATTTTAAGTTTTAGTTGTAAGCGCAAGTATCCATATGGATTCATGGTGGGCTGCATGTAACTCAAGACAAAGGCCTAAAAATGGACCCAAATGACGCTAAGACCGATCCTAGAGCATATGGGCCACGATCATGTTGGTATAATCTGTAAATCAACATCACAATACAGATGATGCGATTGCCGCCGTCCGCCAGTCGGGTGCGTCGCGAATAAATATTCCCAAAGTGGAGTCAACAATGGTGAATTCAGGTTCAGGTGGGATATGATCAGCATAACGTGAGTGCTTCGCCAAAATCACCCAAAAAACAGTGTTGTATACATACTACCCCGACCGAACCAGTCAAGCGGAATTGGGCAGCAGTTTGACAAAGTATAATTTTAAAAAACTTCCTTAGTGAATAAAGAATCCAACAAAACAAACGGCGCACGATTCTGAGTTTGGACAAAGGAGATACGATTGAAACAAGCTCAAGCGCTTTGAATTTGACATATTCCAATAAACTCCGATTGAGCTAAAACCTCAAGGGGCCCCACTTGCTTCCTATGGCACGATGCCAATAGAAAAAATCACCACGACGACACTCCGAAGTGAACTACATACGCACTCAATGGACCACATACAATCCCACTTGAGGCTCGAAAACCGACTAAGGTTAAATGGGGCCCTAACGGTGCCATATGAGAACGATAGGTGAGTGTGACACCCATAGGATAAAATGTAAGTGTTGAGGGACAAAATTGAGGATCTACAAATATGCCCCTCTTCTGTAGAGTGAATGAACGAGTGAATTGTGAGTGCAAAGTGCAAGCGATGCAAGAGTGAAGTGAACTCTAGTGAAGAAGACAAATGACCAACAATTTTGTCCCCTTACCTAGTACCGAAGGCTAACGGAACAAAGTCGCCCCGACTAAAGGACTTAGAGAAATGAATGATTCGGGCACAATGCTGGAAAAGATAATGAAATCCAGGCAAGCACCGGAGAAGGGTAGAATGCGAGGCGTCACCCAGGGAAGAAGTGGGAATCAGAGTGCAGGTGGGAATGGGGTGGTGCAGAAAGTAGAAATCAAGCGAATCTGGGAGGGTGGGAGATCAAGGCGATGCAGGGAAGGGTGGGAATCCAGGACTAGTGCGGGGAAGAGTAGAATCAGGGCTAGTCAGGAGGGAGTGTGAATCAGAATGAGTCACAGAAAGAGGAATCCGGGTGAGTCTTGAAAATGTAGAATCGAATGATCTGGGAAGGATGAATCTGGGTGAAATCTTGGAAAAGTGTTCGAATCACGAGGCCCGAGTACGGAGGAAGGATTCGAGTGAGTACCGGGAGGTTGGATCAGGGCGATCTAGAAAAGGTAGAATCCCAGCGAGTGCTGGAAAAGTAGAATCCGGGTGAGTCTAGAAAGGTGGAATCCACGGCGATCACAGAAAAGGTAGAATCCGGGCGAGTACCTGAAAGGTGGAATCCGGGCAAGTACCAAAAAGTTAGAATCCAGGCGAGTATCGGAAAAGTAGAAATCTTGGCGAGTACCAGAAAGATTGGAATATGGAGCGAGTCACGGGAGAGGAATTAGAATCAGGATGAGTCTTAGAAGGTGGAATCGGGATGAGGTGCCGAGAAAAAGTAGAAATCGAGGGCGAGTACCGGAAAATGGGTGAATCCGGTGAGTCACTAGGAAAAGTACTAAAGCCCAAAGGGATAGGGGATGCTAAAACTAAGGCTCTAGACGCCTAAATTGAATGGGGATGCCCTAAAACGAAACTTAGAGCAAAATGGGGAGACTCAGGATGCAACCGCTGAGATATTGACCTTGATGACAAAAAGGGTATGTCGTAGTGTGACGTCCGGGATCTATGAGCAAATGACTTTCGAAGAAGCTAAATCAAACACCTCCTTCATGACTAAAAAAATGGGGTATGCTTGATTGTGACGTCGAGAAAGTGCGATAAAATGACAAGCGAGAAATCACAAACACCACTAACAAGATGGAAAGAAGGAGGTACGCCCCTCTAGGACAATCTCACAAATGTGACCAAATGTGAAAGGAAGGGGCTACACCCCAATCTAAGGTATCAATGCCAAGTCAAAATTCCCATAACTTCACATGTGGTGAAGTAAAAAATTTGAAAACATCTGTCGTTCGTTCATGAAAAATCATCCCACTCTAATCCATAACATCAATATCCACTAGCCCGATGAGGCATGGCGGTGTGTACATCTGAAACTCAAATATCTTAATGAAAACTCTGAAATACATCATTGAAGACCCAATCGTTTGAACTAGCAAACAAGACAATGAATGGGGTATGCCATGGTGTGCACACCCCATTGAGTTACACAATAGTCTAGTGAATCGATCTCGGGTCGACTCAGAAAGCACTCTGTTGTGCAGGCGCATGTGGGGCATACTCAAACTTTGATGCCAAAACATCTCTAGGCAAAATGGGCTGCCAGTGTACATACGTAAGAGCCAAAGCCAACATGAAAGGATAGGGGTATGCCCTAGTGTGAACGTGTCAAAGCATCAAGCTAAGGCACTATCAATGATCCCAATTCTCTATATCATATGCATCTGATCATGGACTTGAGGCAAGCAAATTGAATGGAAAAGCAAGATGTGACCCTCGATACTCCCCGAACGGGACTTGTCGACCTTTGTATAATCAGTGAGCGAGAACTTTTGTCCATATAAAATGCTTTAAAGCAAACACGAGATCTCATGGTCTCGGGGTGGTCTTGACTCGGGCCAGTAATGTAGGCGAGGGTGAAGATTGAATAACATGATGGGAAACAAAGGCCCAAAGACCCAATAAATATTGCCACGCCCCCATGTACGCAATGTCAAATATCAAAAGAATCATGTGAGCAAAGGTGACTCGACCAACATCGAGATGAACAATGTCAAGCGACAAGTGAAATTGCACCCAGAGGACCGTCTCTTGAGAAGCGAGACGACGATCAATAAGGGTAGAAGAAGACTGAAAGCGATAAGACAAATGATGAATGGATGAAGCAGAAAATGGAGAAACAAGCTGGGATACGAATGTGGCAATGTGTGACAACGACGAACAACTCATCCCAGAGCGCATGAGTCGAGCGAAGTCACTATAAGATGGGAGTGGTGATGCGGAGTGTGTGATCCCCGGGGACCTAGTGCGAAGCAACCCAAACCTCATTCCCAATGTGTTACCCAGATCCATGGAGAAAAATCGTACAATGCACAATCTAACCAATGAACCTCAAATCCCAAATCCAAATGGTTCCCTCAACCTAAGAATCCCAGATCAAAACCTATAGGCGGAACGAAGGGTGTGACAAACATGACTGGTAGCTCTAGGATGAGAGCACATCATCATCACACAAAAGGAGATAAAAGCGAAATGAATAGAGATGATAGAAAATAGAACTCAAAGCGAGTGGTGTGAAGGTAAATGGAGAAAGAAAAGAAAGCAGAGGCAATGATGCGAAGAGCAAGCACAATGCTCATAATGCTCACGGATCGATTAATAAATAAAAGTGCCACGAGGGGCGAGGCCCCCGACCCGAGTCAGAAAAAGAAAAAGTATGCAGAAATTTGAATGAAAGAATAGGCCATAATAAGCGCATGAGATTTCAAAGTAGCAATAGGATATATCGATGTATGGGTGTGCAATAGGGAATATGGCTACTCAAAATGATGGCGCCATCTCTAATCAGCCTGCAGCCATGAGCCTCCTCGGTTGATCCACATGGACTGACTCGGGTGAGCCCGATGTCCGTCAGTACGTCGACCAGGGATGCTCCTTCTTAGGTTAAATCTACGAAGATAACATCGACCTCAGAGTGATGCAAACTTACCTCTAGGGTTGTGATCAAATCCTTGAGGAACTTTCAAGACCGAGGTCGCCTTTTTGAAACTAGGGGCTTGACCGCTTTTTTTTTTGAATCTGCGGGTCATCTTCCTCTCTGATAAAAATTTGAACATGATCTGGCGCCCTCAATCCCCTCTCATCCAAAGGCTAAGGCGTCATACTTGAGGCTGGGCTACTTGGCCTCGGATATCTTACTCTAAATGCTTTGCTCTCGAATCTCATTTCAATCTCAATAGGTAGCACTACCTCCCGCCTCGCCACACCAAAGAAAAGGGGTAGCTCCGGTAAAGTACGAAAAGATATACGATAAGCTGTCTGAAGGGGCTTCTGCATTGATACTAGAAGTCTCGATATCTTTCTTAAAATCCTCTTGATATTCTTATTTGTGGCCTCAAGCGCCCACATTAGTGCGTAGCTTTATATCTGTTGGATGATCCATGATGCTAAATGCCATACTCTTGGACTAAGTGTGTCCACCTTGCCTGCGAGGAAATGCGCTCCTATTTGAGATCAACTCATGAGGACCCCATATCGGTAGATAATGTGCGATCGATGGTGGCCACTGCCGTATCGATCTGGCATAAAAGTAGCTTCCACCCACTTAGTGGGGAAATGTCGATCTTAACCGGGGATGTACTTGACACTTGCTTTGAAGACTTGGGTGAGATCTTTCCAATAATATCAATACCCCATCTTTGAAAAATTCTTGAAATGGGTGCGTACAGCTCCAGAAGGTGGGGAGACGTGTATCAGTCTCGGAGTGCATTTGACACTCCGGACATCTTTGTACAACTTGGAACAATCTGTCTTCATGGTCAACCAAAAGTAGACAGTCCTCATGATCTTACACGTTAGCATTTGACCTCCGAGTAATGATAAAGCTGACTCCACTGGCTGAACCTCTCTCATCACTCCGGATACGCGGGGCGCGATCGGGCATAATAATAATAGGCCCAATCGAGGTGATCTTACATAAAGGAGCATCCTTAAATAATAACAAATCTTGTGGCCAGTGTGCCAATGCTCTCCTATCGCCCAGGTGTGGGCATCTGAGGGTAGCGTCGCATGATAGAAACTGGCCAAAATATCCGCGATGCCATGGTAGCTCATCCTAATTCTAAATATCTGATCAAATAACGATGGCGGGTGCGGACTGGTCTGTCCGGCGTGGTGCGCCTGATCACTCCGTGGGAATCTCAAGCCACGAGAAGTCGCGGGTGGCTGCGCGTGAAGCCACAGGATTCTACCTTCTAGGCAAATGTATATATCTCGAATCGTCAAATCTGCGACCCCGAGTAGGTCTAAGTAAGCATGGTAGGGCTTCGAACTCTCCATCTCGAATACCTCTAGATATCTTGAGTGCATTGCTTCATAAGTAAGTTGGAATCCTGGCGGTCTCAGTGTCTAATACCAAGATCATTATGATCTCTAAACCTATAATGCATGCCTCGTACTCAACAATGTTATTCGTCAACTAGTGATAATCAGAAAATACTAACCGAACTAATCTGGGAATGTGATCACCCTATGGTGATATCAATAAGATACCAATACCAAACCCCGGTAGTGGCGGCCTGCATCAAGTACAACCGCCATCCCTATAATGCTGGTTATTAGAGCAAGAATTTATCGCCAGGAAATCAGCAAATCAATCGGAGTCTATCAGCGGATCTTGGCAAAGAAACCGGATGATCTGACAATGTTGCCCTTTCTTGATTCGTGTGACATCATGAATATCAAACTCTGTCGACATACCAACCATCTGTAGTCTACTAGTCGAGCGGGTGTGCGAACAAATATCTCAATGGATCCATTCGAGGGAGCTAAAAGTATGGAATGTCATCACATAGTGCCTAGTCTCTGGTGGCCCAAACCAGCTAAGCAATTTCCAATCGCAATGTATTTGCGCTCATATTCCAGGCATCCTCTTACTCGGATAATAAGCGATAGCTCCCTTTCTGAATCATCGAGCTGAGCTAACATGCATCAAAGCTATGTACGAAACTAAGCAGGATATAAAGCGAGGGGGCCGCCGTGTGGGAGGGCCTTAAAGCGGAAGAAAGTAAACACTCCTTAATCTTCCCAACCATGTGGCAAGTTATCATTAAGCGTAATTTGGTTCTTCCTCGAAGATGAAAGATAGAGCTATATATACGTCGGTCTAAATGAAGCGACTAATATCTTTATGAGTAAATGCAAAAGCCTCGATCTCTTTTCTAGATCACCCGGGCGGCATGTCAGTGCGGCCTTGATCTTTTGGATCAACCTCTATCTGCTCATAACATTGACCAATGATTTCCAAAGAGATTACCCCAAAGGTGCACTTCTTGGGATTGATCACCAAATAGAACTATACGATCCTCTCAAAAGAATCTGTAAAGATTTGCTAAGTGATGCCTTTTGTAGGACTTCCGCTATCCATATCATCCATGCCACCAACATCTCATGCATCATGTCATGGAATATAGTAGCGGCTCTCTGATAGGTGGCCCCTACATTTTTCAACCCAAATGGCGTAACGTTGTGATAAGTACCCCATTTAGTGATGAAGGAAATTAACCCTCCCACTTATCCTCTAGATCCATCAAAATCTGATTATCACCCACAGAAAACCCGTCCATGAAGGACAACATAGGGTGCCACACTTGATCTTTGTAACTAACATATGTCGATGTGTGGGAGGAAAATCATCCTTTAGAAATTTGGCCTTATTCAAATCTCGAAAGTCGACACAAACTCTAATCTTTGCCATCCTTTTTTTGGAGCAGGGGATGACGTGGCAGGCCGCTCGGGATGCTGACTGCGGCGGGAAGCAACACTAAGTTGCTTTGTAATCTCCTCCTTAACCTGAGCTCCATCGAGGGTGCCGATCTCCTCGATTTCTACTTAGCGGCTAGCATGTGGCGGGATGGGCGTGATCTTCAGTATAGTGAGATTGGCTTTGTCATGTCCTTGCTCGACCATGCGAAATACATCCAAGTATGACCTGAGTAAGGTCAATCAATCCACTTCTCTGGGGAGATGAGGAAGAGCCAATCTAATCTCATAGGCGTCGGTGCTGAAATCACATCAACTCTATGCTACGAGAGAATTAGTTGGCAACTTTTCCTATCATACGTATCAAAATCATTTCGCTTTGTGTCAAGCTCACATCGTCGACATCGCATACATGTGCTGTGGGTGTTGGTGGTGCAATCACAGGAAAATGTTGTGAGCATAAGCAAATGTCTTCGAAAATACTCATGTCATTATTACCATCGAATGTCATGTGACGGCAGGCGGACATATTGTCGAAGAAAATGTGGGTCCACAGAGTAGGACGCTCCCTCAACAGAAATAGTATCATGAGTAATATCAGTAGCAACAAGAGTCTATCACCATCAGGCACCAAGCATGAAATTCCACCACACATCAAAAAGCGGATCGGGGCACGGGTGGGGAGGCATCCGAGAATACGTCGGTCACCGATCCATGTCCATCAGCGTCGGTCTGGCGTCATAAAGTGTCACAACATCAAAATCAATCATAGAAACTCCAAACATGTCAAAACCAGAATGGGGCCCTCGCGGGGCTGTATCAATAGGCCGGTGTTGATCCATGCCCGGTACATCCATATGAAATGTCGGGAAAGAATCACCATCGGGACCATCTCCTAAATCCATAAGCAAGTATGGTCAGGGATCTCCTCAGGAAAGCACATGGAAAACACACTGACTCTATCCGGTGATGGGGGTGCAACTATCATGGCCTCGGGTGGCTCGATAGTCTCATAACTCAAACACATCTGTCCTAGGGCATCTTCGAATCACCTGGATCTCGAGCATCTTTGAAACATATGAGTCGACCTCTGTCTTGAGTGCATACTACGATCCTACGGTAAAATAGTCAACTAACTGAAAAGTGTATAGGCGAAAGGGATAATTGAATGGAATGCCAAACATGCGAGCTCTCGAGTCTACCTGCGCGTCGTGCAGTGTAAGCGCATCTTCGCGATTTAAGGATGTAGCAATACCAAGGTATATCGCGATGTTTGTGATAGTAAACTCATGACCACTGCTAGTGGCGACGATCGAACTAGGCACATATAAGACATGCCTCTCATCGTACTAAGCACAAAAGTGCCCTCTTGTCTTGGTCGAATGACGCTGGGCACACATATCCTTGCGGTCTCATCTCTGGCTAACGACACGAACCGTTGAAAGCGTAAGCTCGGTCAAATGTAGGTCATCTCAGCAGCGGCTGATCTGCCTTGCCCGGCAGAAGATTAATAACATCTATGTGAAGTATCGCGATAATGCCTAAATGTATGAACTTCGCATACGATGAAGGGAAGATGGCATAGCACGCCTCATGAATAAGAGCTGACGAAGCGGAGTTAAAGAATGACTAGATCTGTAACATCCGAAATATACCACTAGCGGTTTTTCGGACTTGTTTAGGAGTATATTATAAAGCTAAATAAATTTTGGGAAATAGCAGGGCAGGAATTAATTAGAGTCAAGGGTAAAAAGTGACCAATTTACCACTTGAGGACCCAAAGGTAATAAAGCCACGAAGGATGGGATGCCAAAATAGAAATTTAGTAAGTTATATGCCCGAATGACATAAATCCATAAGTTATATGCCATTATGGAAATAGAGAAAAGATAGAATATAAATAGAGGAAATGGGGGACCCAATGCAATTATAGAAACTTAAAAACAAAAATGGATTTTTACTTGGCGAACAAGGCCTTAGCAAACATAGGTTTTAAAGACGAAAATTGGTCTCATTTGGGAGGTAGAAAGAAGCCGTGAGAGAGAGAGAGAGAGAAAGGAAAAAAGAAAGAAAGAAGGAGGAAAGAAAGAGAGAAGAAGGAGGAACCAAGATCAAAGGTGACCTTGGAACTTTAGTTTTTGTATGGAAGCGAATTCAAGTATCGAGATTTATGGAATTTAAGGCTTGGTTTGATTAATAGCTTGTCTGCAGCTAGGGTTTTTGTTAAAATTCATTAACCTTGGATCTCTTGAAATTAGAGGTTGGTAGGAAACCCCATATGGAACAAGGTAAGGTATAGAATCCTCCCTTTTGGGTTGGACGCATGTTAAATGAAAGGAAATTGAGGTTAGGGTTTTGATAGGCCCCTAACAAATCTTAGTACTGGAGTATTGTATATGGGTGGTAACCCATATTAGAATGATTTTAAGGAGAAATTCATGGAAGATTTTGAAAGAAGATAAAAATGAAAAGATAGATTGTATAGAAAAGAGATTCAAAGTGAATTAAGAAATGGTTTTGATGTGTGTTGTTTGAAGTGTAGAGTTGCTTGGATATCAAACATGTGGAAAAAGGAGAGAAAAACACACAATTTGCCCAGGCTTTTTAGGGACTCTGCCGTGAAGTTGAACTTGTGTACCGGTAGAACCTCCGATTAGTCATTTTGGCCAAGATTACGGTAGAGATTTAAGTTCTACCAGTGGAACCTGTTCTGAGATTTCTGTTCTGACGATTTTTGTATTTTGGCCATAACTTGCTCATTTCTTATCCGATTTGAGTGATTCAAGTGGCCACTTAAAATAGACTTCAAGGAGAACAAAACATATTTAATAAGTATCTCCAAATTCTGACTCTAAGTGGCCCAAAAATTCACTCAAAGTGGGGCCATGTTCAAGTCAAATTCTGCATCCATTGAACATAGAGTAGTCGAGTTGTTTCGGACGTGGCAGAGTCTCGGTGCTCCGAATTGGGTGATTCCAGTTGGAATAGGACCCTTAGCACCTTAGCTTTAAATAAGTACAAGGACCTATTGTCAAAATATGAAGTTAAGACCCCGAAATAATGTTTAAATATTCTAGAAATCGATGTAGTAATGCATAAAAATCATCTGCTTTAATTAAATAATGTTGGGATTGTTGTTCACCAAAATAACTAGTTCATAAAATGACTGCAATGGGTGATCCTCTTGTTTATCATATAAATAAGTATATAAAGGAAATTTATATAATATAATAGCCATGAAACAAGAAAATATAGAAAATGCAATATCTATAGATGGAGTTCACTTAGAAACATATGATCATGATATGAGTGTCAGGATATGTCATAAGAATGATAGGTATAAGTTATAAAGATATGATAAGATATGATAGCTACGAGTACCCGAATAGTGAAGCTATATGAATATAGAGTATACAATGTGAACACTTATGATTACAACCATGTGCATAAACAAATAGATGGAACATGATAGAAATATAGAAAGTATGAATAGAATAAAGACATGTGATATCACGTAAATATTAGGACTATATGATAATTCCCTCTGAAATGAATAAAATGGAACATGCTAGGAACACATGATAGGAATATGTAAATGCTAAGACCAATAGAGATAAGCAAAAGATGACAAAGCATAGAAATGAGTACATGTGCATGAATATATGAATGAGTAAAAGTATACATGATAGGAATATAGAAAATTTTAAGAATAGTTAAATCGCGATAAGAAATGTATAAATGTTATAATGCATGAGCGATAACGGAATATGAATAAGAGAAATAAAAAGATATATGACTACATGAATACAAGAGTGCATAGATGCATTCATGAAATATGATGAATAAAACTAAATGATAGAAAAAGATATGAATATATGTATATATATATATATATATGAAGCAGGAAATGTGAAACTACGATTATAAAAATTATCACAGTAAAATACTTGATAAGTATATATGCATAAGCAAATATGATAACAATAGTTATTCGCGCTTATGAGATATGTCTGAAAATGTAATAAAAGCGCGGTGTATGCATAGGACTGAGTAGAGGGATAGATAGGCATGCTATGGGGAAGATCTGAGATCTTTGCGGCATATTCATAGAAACGAGATGTGAGGCCGTTTGGTCGATGATATAGATCCGTTTGGATCGAGGTGGCCCACGCGAGGTCACCCGCAGTAGGCAGGGTCAACGCGCAAATGCGGTGATGTTACCTTCGGGTACCAGTGGCAGCCTTAGGCATAGGTCAGCGTACGTACGGTATTCCGGGTGATAACGGGCAGAGATCTTGCCTCGTACGGTGATAGTACCTTAATTTTTACACTTAAGTTTCCCAGCATGCCTTCTAAGGTATTTGCAAACATGAAACCAAAAAGGAAATGATATGTATAAGAAGATATGACGATATGAGAAGCGTAAGCCTTTGTCACGATAAAAATCTGAGGAACGATTCTGAAGCAAGAAATTTACATTATACTTGATATGAAAATAAGTATACTTGAACCTGAGAAAAGTAATGAAAGTATATGAAAGCCTGAAGTAGATGATAGATGAAATATGAATGTGCAGCGATAGTACAATTATGAATATGTATGTATAAAAAGTAGCAAAGTACTAACATATAATCGAGATATAGAATAGAGACATGACTTACAACATGAAAAAGGCTAGAGGCAATTAAAAAGACATATGAAAGAACGTATATAAAAGTATAAGAATGTAGATAGCGTGCGGGATAGTATAAGATAGGTTATATGAAGTATACGAGACATGAAAGCATAGGAAACTTGCAAAAGAACATGATCTGAGAAATAAGATGGAAATAGATCGAGTATACGATATAAGCGGAATTGAGAAATAAGGCAAAGTATTTGTGATAGATAAGGAATGATATGATATACGTAATATAAGATGCAATAAATCATAGAACCGAAAGATGAAAAAGGTATAGACTAGAGACATGATATGTAACATGAAAAGAATAAGACATTGAAAAAAGACATGACAAAGTATAAGATATGCAAAAGAATAGAAATAGAGGAATATGAAAGTAAAAAAGTATAGATAAGAGATAGGTAAAAAGTCATAGAATTATGTAACGAAAGATTGACATCTGATATAAGTAATGTATAGATAGATAATATGCATGTGCATATAAACGTAGCGATCGCCATTGGTGGTTGTCCATGCTTATGTTCTGTGCGTAAAGCTTGCTTGCGGGTGTTCAATCGGGTGTAGGTACAGAAACGAGAAGACAGGATAGAGGACGGGACATTCCACATCGGCAAAGAAGGCCGACTCGGAGATAATATTGCTCACCGGTAGCGCTTCGCAATCTACGATGTGTTTGTATTAGAAAATTTTTAAATGTATAGGTAAATGGGACTGTATATGTGTATAAATTGTGATGGACACCACTCGTTATTAGTTCCTTTGGCTTATGTAGCACAAATGATTTTTTTTTGTTATTGCGAAATTGTTTGTGCACCAATAGGTCTGAAGTACACAGGTGGACTCGAGGTAAGAACATGTCAATGAGAGTCCCAGTAAAGTATATAGTATAGTATAGATAGCATCACGCCCCGGACTTCGGTTCGGATCCGCAATCGAGGTCGGGCGGGATCGGCGTGAGCAGATCCTCAAAACTTTGAAAAGAGTATGTGGAATTATCGGCCGGACTGATCATGATATGTGTGCTAAATTGTGCCCATAACTTTGTCCTCAGAGTCGAGTCATAAGCACAATGATTACGTGTGGATGGCCCTAAAATCGATGGTAGAAATCCACAGCTTGATAGCGTAACCGGATTGACAAACATTTAAGGCGGAAGCGGATTGTCAAACCAGAACGGGATGACACCTATGACTTGAACAAAACGTAGCATAATGAATAAGGGACAAATATGGATTAATCCCTCATGTTGTATATCATCGTCAGAAAATACTAGGCATGTAGCCCTATCCGTTGTCAAAAAGTGGATTAGTCCCTCAGGGGTGGTAGTAGTGGCCGACTTCAATCATTAGAGCCACGATGACGCATCTCTATGTGTCTTTGGATGAGGCTGATAAGCTCCAAATGATGTATAGGGCCTGAGTGGTATGTGAGCAAATCTCATCCCTCTTCCCTCTGAAATCTCGTCTCTAGCACATCGATACCAGAGTAAAGATACATCGACGGGTGGGGCTGGCTGCCTTCCACTCCTGCGTAACAATCGAACATCTATGTGCGGCCCATACTCCTCAGGGAACATAATGAGAGGGTGTCATGGCGGGAACATGTGCTGCAAACCTACTAGCGATCTCGCATTGTCCTATCGGGAAACATAATGGAATCAATCTAAATGCTTTGGAGACACAATTGACCACAGGTGTATCCACTTAAGTACGAGGATTTGCATACAAGCCCGATTGGGTGAACCTCTCCATCCCATCCCATCATAAATATCTCATCTCCTGAATACTCAATCGAATGTATACCACTCGAGGGTGGAGGTACAACTCTAGTGTCATGAGTGGGGAGTGGGTCTGTAGTCACTCTAGGGCGTCCAATCGTGAGCCACGATCAATCGAGTCGGGAATAGCATGCCTCAATGTTACACAACTATACGTAATCATGATCAGGTCTCCCCAATGATATGCATAGTAGAAGATCTGCAATGCTGAATCGGTGGGGGTGAGTTTGTAGTGGTGGTGCGGGTGGTAGTAGAGACAATCGAGCCCCTTGACGATCGCAGTAACTGGAAGCTGGGTGGCATGGGTTGTAAGCTGTCTGGCAGGCCTTGGTGGAGGGTGGTGCTCCATGCGGTGATAGTGCTGTGCAATTGGCTGAGGGTGCCTATGGCGTAGGTTGTGGTAGGCGGATGTAGACCAGTAGGCCGTTGGCCCTAATGGAGCTAGTATGCCGATCTGTTGTATCATACGATAAGGGAGTATGTCTATGGATTTGTCTGTAGTCCCATGGGTAGCGTGAAAACACAGTGGCTGCGATGTACGAGAGCACCAATATCTGATGATCTAGGGCCTAACCCCAACTTCTTCCCATTTAAATCTGGAGAGGAAGAGTACGCATAATCCTGCGTATGCCTTCCTCGATACCGTAGGGGCTGAATCAATGATCGAAGTGCTGTATGTGGAAAGCCCGTAGGGTTACCCTGCAAGCTCGGGGTTGAAGGCTGCGCATAATCATGTTGATCTGATCGCGCTCTGAGGGTCTATATATAATCAGTGTTATCTTCTCCCTCCATCGAGAGATAAATAAAGTGGCCCGACTCGTCAGAAGCCTGCACGGGGCCTCGACTCAGCCGGAGGATACGTCCGCACAATATTAAAGAATATTGTCTAGCCAAACTTGTCCCCAGGCTCCAGCCCGTGTCCCTCGTCTGAAGGGTCGATAAGGCAAACCAGCGGCGGCGGTACCGCCGATGACGGAGAATGGCATAATCATTTGTGCCCCTCATCGATCTATGCACATTACATAACGGTATTGTATAACTACAAGTGAATACGGGCACCCTATGCAGTGTATCTCTCGATGTCAGAGCGATAACGTAGCTTCCGTACAGCAGAGGCTGCATTAGAAGTCATATCAAAAAATTCCCAACCTATAACTCCATCATAAACATGCAAAGACTTGATCCTCTGCTCAATCATATCAATACGGGCCTAGGTGTCATCAATAATACGTAAGGGGCCACTGAATGTGGCGTGAGTCTCGATCTAGCGTACGATTACAAATGCTTTTCGGCAGTGGGCGATTGAGCAATTGAGTGGTGTGGAGGTGGAAGGCTGTATAGTCATGCTGATGCAGTCAGGTCGATAATGGTGGTGGTGGTGGAGGTGTAGTAGAGTCATGCAGAGTGCTCCCCGAAATTGGCAATGGTTGGGCTGATGCGTCAAATCCTCTGTCCAAATGGCATCAGGGAGAGATGCCATGTATCAATCTCAACCCAGCCGATCACTTGATAGCACGTACTAAGGGTTCATATCTCTATGATCGATATAATGCTCCTAGCGGCCCGTAGAATCGATCCCTCTAACTTTCTGAAGTCTACCTTCGCTCAGGGATCGAAGCTCGGGGCGAGGTTGGTCTGTCAACGATCAACCCGAAAGGAAAGGGTATGTCAATCCCGTGACTATGATCACATGTAATCGAAACCCCGGTAATGTATGACTAAAGTGCGAGAGAATGAGCCGACATGTGATGTCAACTAGAATTGATATATGGCTTCACAGAAGTAGGCAGGGATTACGACATGGTGATACTCCAGGAGAGGTAATGTGGCTCAAAGCGACAATGGGAAAGGTGATAAGTCCTAAAAGCTAGATGATTGTACCAGACGGGATCACATGACTAAGATCTGACAATAATCAAAATGACACACTGGCCACGCATGTATCCATGAAATCCAGCTCAGGGCTATACAAGTCTTCATTGCTCGGATATCCGTCATCTCCCTAGTGCTTCCAAACATCGATATAGCCCCTACTCCAAACTCCTGCAAAAGCGAGGTAGAGAAGGCAAGCAATTGGGAATGACTCCTAAAAACTCAAAAAGCAATCTATGAGGAATAGTCGGCCAAGACTAGTGATTTGGAAACAAGGATCTGGCCGCCCCACAAACACAAACAAAATCAAGCGGTCATACGAAGGTGATCATCACGACAAAGCAGTCATTTGCAAAGAGCAAGCCTACCACAAAATATACATACTGTTCGTTGGACCAAAAGACATATACAAATTTATGACACTATTTCCAAAGGACTATTGTCTAATCCCGACAATAATATATGAAACTTGTTAATTACTCCATTTCTTTGCAATTATCTTGATTAAAAATGGTTTCCATAAGCGTGGATAAATTCTTCTGATTTGATCCATGATTCTGCCAGGTCTGGTGAACAAGTAATAAGTGTTCAGTTTTGAATCCGGTCTCCGAATCCCACGGGGATCTAAAGAATTTTCAATCAACTACCACGACTGCCGACTCTATCTATTTGGACTATGATAGACAGATTTGAATCGAGTTTTGAAAGCCTTAAAATAATGAAACTAAAAAGAATTGAATTAATAACAAATGAATTGAATAAAATAATGAAATGACAAACTTAGACTTATTTTGATTATCTATAAAGGGAACATTGAAAACTAAGGTATTGTGAAACACATGATTCCTTCAGATTGCCTTTTGTAATTTTTGCTTCATGAACCGCAGTTTAAAAACTAGTCAAGTGTGAAAATGCCGGTGGATCTCTCGAAACACAGTTAAGTGTCTGCCTTCGTATTTCTCTGAGACGGTGAGGTTAGATAACTACCTTTAATCTGGGCTGCCTTGTTCTGGGTATTTTCTTTTCAATACTTCACCCACAGCACCAATTTTGTAAACTGAGCTCCTAAATTATAGTCATTACACGCAGATTACACCTCTTTGGTTTCCGTGTAAAATTAGAACATCTCATTCCTTGATTGATCCTTGCTAACCTGCAGTTGAATTTATATTCGAATCGAGGCGAACTCTCTGCATGTTTAAATTGATAAATCGTTCAATAATTTCTGTCTCCAGTTGAAGGGATTTATCAGATTGTCTGCACTCGACTTACGATAAATCACTGATAAGCGAGGTTCGCACCACCGTCCCACCGTTACTCAGTACTCTGGAATGCCTTCCTGTGTCACTCGAGAGGGCCTCTGGGCTCGAGGCTTGAGTATGATCAAGTTGGGTGGGCGACAGTGATGTGGGATCAATTCCACAAAATAAACAAAACGTGCAGTAGATTTCTGTGAAGTTGACATCGATGAATAAAATTCTAGGAAAAGATAATTCGACGATAGAGTCATTTCAATGGAAAATTTGGTTTCTAAATCACTAGATTACCATACATTGACTTCTTGATCAAAACCTTGTATTGAAGCTGGTAGTTAAATCAAAATTTGTCTGGAATTCAAACAACCCAGGCAGTAATTTGAAGAAATATAAATACGTCAGAGCAAAACTTATGAAGCTAACGTTCGAGGATCAAATTTAAAAACAAAATCTGGAGCTGATACAAAATAAAACAGAAGGAGATGAGGCTCTTGAGGGCCGCGGCGACCGGATCTCTCTTTCAGTGGCGAGAGCTCGTTCATACGGTGACTATGTATAGGGTTACGAGGTTGGGCTAATTTCGATGCACCTCTTTGGACTTACGATTAACTACTTGATTGGTTGTTGATGTCGCGAGCATGCAATTCTTTAATCACACGACCTCTGTTGTGAGCCTTTGTCGCGGAAAGCTTGTTTTGGTATGACATATCTTTGGTGAGCGTTATCGCGGCAGCTTGATCTTGTGGCGACGCTGCTCTTTGAGGCGATGTCGCGGCGACTGCGGCGTCGCGACCTTACACTCTTTGTATTTGATGTCGCGACGACCGCTACGATGTTGTCGCGACGCCGAATCCTTGCGCGGACCTTCGCGGCTTGTTTAGCGATATGCGACCTCGAGTCTTTGCAATTGATGTCGTGACAACCCGGTGTTATCGTGACCTTCTTTCTTACAACATTTGCCGGCGACCCGGCGGTGATGTCGCGACTTCCTTTATTGTAGTTGATGTGCCGGCGACAGCGGGTGTTGTCAGCGACCTTCTTTGGTCTGGCCCGATGCGTGACCATTTGAATGATGTGCGACCTTCTCTTCAGGCGATGATGTCGCGACGCTAGTTTCCTTGCAGAAGTTGATGCGCCAAATGCTTACGATTCGATGTTGATGTGCGGCGCATCGAATGTCGTGACATAAATGTTCGATCAATTGTTTATCTTTGGCTTCGCCAACTTCTTTTTGGTGTCGCGTGACCTCACATTTAATCATATCTGCAGGGTTTAATTACAAGCCATGACCTCGGCCAAATCATCGCGACATCATATCTCTTCTTCATCAATTCTGGTTGCTTGACTTTGCGAGTTTCTTTCCCGCTCGCCCGGCTCGTTTTGTATGTACCAGTGACGCTTCATTTCTGCGTGGAGCTTTGTAGTTGCAACCTTAATATGTATTTCGATTCTTTGTAAGGCTTCCGCGACATCAAATCCTTTTAAATCCTTTTCGCCTCTCTATGCGTTTCCTTGACCAGTTACATCGATCTTGCTTCCGGCCCACATGCACTCCTTTGACTGCAATTTACGCTTTCTTTTGAATTCCACTAACACTTACGCGGTTGGTGAAAGTATTCCATATTCACACGCACATCATCGACCTTTTAGAATAAAATAAATCAGAAAAATGGACTGAAAATAGATGACTTTTAAGCTCATCACATACAAACTAACCATCTACGCTAATCAGAAACATATAGCTAGGTACCAAATCAACCATGAGCAAGCTTGTATACAAGTCAACATGTGAACACAAGCCTGAGCAAACCACGAATGTATGCTAAATACGACGGGTAAGTGATCATGGTCATTTGTGTAGCCTAAGAACTCTTGGTCAATGAACCATGTGCTCGATATACTTGACTCAAGAGTTCAAGCTTAACCCTCTTATGAAGCCGGTAGTCCTTGATTGTGGACCACATCCGATCCACGGAGCACGCGCAACTCGCTTTTAAATGAAAAAAAAAATTTGGTTGATTTTCGAGTTTTGAAAAGTCCGCCCTCGAGGAGGAACGGCTTTGCTTTGGAGTTGCCACTTACTTCTTATTTTTATTTATTTTTTAAATGGGGAAAATGAAGTAAGAACAAAAACCCCTCATTGACTCAAGTCAGGAAAAAGCGGTCTACAAAACTAGATTTCTAGGTCCGAGGATCAGTTTACCCATTGGAAAGGTACCTCATGCAAGGTAGCACCCCTCTAGGCCCGGAACTCGGTCTCTACTAATGGATTGGGTACATGGGAGAATATGGGTCAAATATCAATGGATCACTCAGGCTAAACAAATGACGTGAGTCACACAAACCTAACTGATATAGCATGCACTTAAACTTAACAAGTCAAAACTATAGTGCATACCTATGAGGTCCCTAATGAGTGCGCTAAAAATGATGAGAGGCAAATATACAAGCACGTGATATGCACTCAAAACTAGTCACCCGCATTACCACTCCTCTAAGCCACTAGACACTAGCTCTCTCGATAAATCTGAGCTTAGCTGTGGCGAATTGATCAAATTGGTAGTGAATGATCGAGTGAAAATTAGATACCAATAAGTATATCATGTGTGAGCATACAAGACGAGGAGATCTCACGGGCCCCCACCCAAAGGCCAATTTATTTTCATGAGTTTGATTTTTGCAAATTCGAAACTTTGAAAGAAAACCATATGAATAAAACTAAATTTTAAACAACACCAGAGAATACGAGGAACCTAGTTATAGGAACGCTAAACTAACCATCCCTAAAGCTATAAAACTATAAATAATCAAGATGGATTGAGACTAGATCTAAGTAGAACTAAAAAAAATGTACTTCAACACATTGAAACAACTATATTAATAAATTAAAATAGTAAATACACAAACTAAATAGGTGAATTAAACTAAAAATAATATGTATGTGTGAACACACACACAAACTTTACAGCATCTTCCAATGTTAATAATAAACAAAGCTACATATTCAAACTCAACGTTCATTAAAAAATCTAAGCATTTTTTTAAAATGGCAACTTAAAAAGTTAAAAATAACCAAATGCGAACATTTAACCTCTAACTTTTCCATTAACAATTATCAACATACTAAAAACATTCTAAAAAATCTGACTTTTTCATTAACCTTAAGACTACTTAAAACTAAATATAACTATTCACCTTAACCTTAAATAATTAATTAAAATCAAGCTTTGAAACTATGACTTTTTCATCTATAAAAAGAATCACTAACCTGACTACCATAGATTTCAGCGATAAATTTTTTTAGATTTTTACCATAAAGAAACCACTTTAAACCAAATATCTCCACTAAAAATTCAACAAGTGAACACATGACTAACACTTGAATTTCCTCACTTCAAAGTCATTCTCACAATCCACATGGGCCATTATATCTTCCATCATAATTTCACACAAACATAGTTGCAACTTCATGCCCGTAGCTATTCCAAATCTCATTCTCAATCACCAAATAATTTGACTTCGCCTTTGCTTTCTTTATTTTTGGTTTTAGGCATTTAGACTTCGCCTTTGCTTTCTTTGCTTTTTGGATTTCAGGCGTTCAGACTTTGCTTTTGCTTTCTTTATTTTGGATTACATGAGTTCGGACTTCGCCTTTGCTTTCTTCAGTTTGGATTTCAAGCGTTTAGACTTCGCCTTTGCTTTCTTTATTTTTTGTTTCAAGCGTTCAAACTTCGCCAATGCTTTTTGGATTTCAAGTGTTCAGATTTCGCCTTTGCTTTCTTTGCTTTTTGGATTTCAAGCATTCAGACTTCGCCTTTTGCTTTCTTCATTTTGGATTACAAGCGTTTAGGCTTCGCCTTTGCTATCTTCATTTTGGATTATAGGCATTCAAACTTCGTCTTTGCTATTATAGGCATTCAAACTTCGTCTTTGCTTTCTTTATTTTAGATTAAGACTTTCAAACTTCGCCTTCGCTATCTTCATTTTGGATTAGGCGTCTAGATTTCGTGTTTGATGTCTTCATTTTAGATTTTAGGCACTGAGACTTCGCCTTTGGTGTCTTCAATTTTTGGTTTCAAGCGTTCAGACTTCTCCTTTGCTTTCTTTATTTTGGGTTCTAGGCGTTCAGACTTCACCTTTGCTATCTTCATTTTGGATTTCAGACATTCAAACTTCACATTTTGCTTTCTTCATTTTGGATTACATGCGTTCAGGCTTCGCCTTTGCTTTCTTTATTTTAGATTCAGGCATTTAGACTTCGCCTTCACTATCTTCATTTTGGATTACGGGCATTCAGACTTCACCTTTGTTGTCTTTATTTTGGATTTCAAACATTCAGACTTCGCCTTTTGCTTTCTTCATTTTGGATTACAAGCAATCAGGCTTCCCCTTTGCTATCTTCATTTTGGATTACAGGTGTTCAGACTTTGCCTTTGCTTTCTTTATTTTAGATTCAAGCGTTCAAACTTCGCCTTCGCCTTCGCCATCTTCATTTTGGATTACGGGCGTTCAGACTTCGCCTTTATCGTCTTTATTTTGGATTTCAGGCATTTAGACTCCACCTTTATGTTCTTTATTTTGGATTACAAGCATTCTAACTTCGCCTTTGTTGTCTTCAGTTTAGATTTCAGGTGTTTAGACTTCGCCTTTGTTGTCTTTATTTTGGATTTCAGGCTTTCAGACTCCACCTTTGTTTTCTTCATTTGGATTACAAGCGTTCAAACTTCGCATTTATTATCTTCAGTTTAGATTTCAAGCGTTCAGACTTTGCCTTTGTTGTTTTCTGTTTGGATTTCAGGCATTCAGACTTCGCCTTTGCCATCTTAATTTTGGGTTTCAGACATTCAGACTTCGCTTGTGCTTTCTATATTTCAGGCGTTCAGACTTCGCTTTTGCTTTCTATATTTTAGGCATTCAGACTTTGCCTCTACTCTCTTCATTTTAGATCGGGCGTTCAAACTTCGCCTTTGCTTTATTAGATCAGGATATTAAGACTTCTCCTTCTCATTATGGATTAGACATTTAGACTTCGTTTGCATCACATTTTCAACATTGCAGTTCAGACTTTCAAACTTCATCGTTTATAGATTAGGACTTTACCTTTATATGGATCAGACGTTCAGGCTTCGTCAGCAGCTCATTGTCCTATATCGCAGTTCAGGCGTTCAGACTTTGTCTTTTGCAGATTAGGCGTTCAGACTTCACCTTTACAAGAATCAGATGTTCAAACTTCGTTTGCATCATGCTTTCTACATAGTAGTTCAAATGTTCAAACTTTGTTTTCTACATATTAGGCGTTCTTTGTCACACCGGTCGCCGTGCAGGAGAGCAGAGGGGCGCGAGGTATGCGGGACTCTTTGCCGCTCCAAACATTGGGTGGGCCGAGTCTTATAAGCGAGATCAAAATATGCATATCTGGAGATACAAAAAAAAAAATACCACCGTGGTAGTGTTGAGTCATCATATACATACGATCTTGAGTCCAGATTCACGTATCGTATACTAAAAACTTCTTCTGTTTATTCACATATTCGGAGCGCCGAACCTCTGATGATCAACCCTTACAGATCATTGTGTTGGCCCAGTGATTGGTTATCTTGGAAGACCGGGGCGTCCTCCTTTGTACCTACACGGATTAAAACTTGTGCTAAGTTTAATGCTTAGTGAGAAACATATAACTTATACGTATACACATGCATCAATACTCTTTTACAGTAAGCATATGACATTAACAGATATACAGTAGCAGATATCATAATTTATCATACATTCACATAACAAACTTATACACATACTTGTACTTATAGCAAACTTATACTTGTTCAAATCTCCCGTAGGAGTTATGGAGCTTATTCTTATACAAAGGTACTCGTAGGTACTACAGAGCTTATACTTTAACCTTATTAGTATTCGTTTTTCTTATCGTATAAGCGTGGAGACCACTGGGCCAGGTAATAAGGAGCGAGCAGGATATGAGAACCATGAAGTACCCGAAGGTCTTGTCACGATCTTGAAGTCTTTGTCGCCTGAAAGTAAAGTGCCGAAGCACTAATCGGGAGACATGCACCTTACGTAACGGAGGTGTGTTGTAGCACTAGCGGCGGGAGTAAGGCATTGATCGGCCCATGCTTGCTTACGTAACAAGTGTATTAGCAGCAAGAGCGCCAAAGCAGTCGGCGATACTTTGCCAGTAACAAAGTGTCGTGGCACTAGCGAAGTCTTGAAGCAATGATCGGAGACGTGCGCCCGTATGGCGAGAGTATGCCGCCTTATTTAAGAAAGAGTCTTAGGAAACCTTTGTTCGGTCTGTGCGCCCCCGCGTGCTTGAAGTGTCGTACGGCGCTGGCGGGAATGTCGGAAGCACGTTCAGTGTGTCTTCCCATGTAGCAGGGGAGTGTCATAACCGCTAGCATGAGTGCTAAGCGCGATCAAAGGCGATGCTACCCGCGTAGCAGTGTCGTGTCATTTAATATCTGGTCTCAGGCATTCCTACACTTATATGAGTTCAGGAACTTACTATCTTATCATAGGGGCATTAAGTTTACCCACATCGAACTCGTCGTACGGTGCGTTTTTCACTTAGTTTCATTCTTATTTGAACCCCCGTTAATCATTTATTTGGGTTCCTATACCCTTTGTATGCAATTTGAGGCTTATGATGTAAGAATACAAAAATCAAGGAATTTGTAGGACGGTGGTACGATACCACTTGGATCGGCACATTACCAACCCCTGATACGGTGGGGTGATGCCGGTACCACTTTGCTTAACGTGCCGGTACCATTTTGCTCTGCATAAGTGGTACTAGTACCTTTTGTTTAATCTTGGTACGGGTCGCGAAGCGCCTAGAAATGGCATATTTTGCAATCTTTACCTCACTTTTCATTCCATTACATCTCCCTCGATTGCATCTACATCAAAAGCGTAACACCCAAAATATCTGTATATGGGTTTGGGTTTTGTTTCAGAGCTCTGGCATTATAAACTCAAATGGAGGCACGGAAATAAAGTGAGACGAAATGAATATTGAACCAAAGGGCAGAAGTGGTCATTACAAAGCTTGAGGACATAAATCAGCATAAATCAGCCAAGTCAAATATACATTATCAAATTGTGAGACAGGATGCGAAAACCAAAAATTTAACCAGTTCTTAAAGTTGCAAATAGAAGAAATGGGGACTTGAGTACAAAATGAAAAGGGCCTTATAAATGACCACGAACATGGCCTTTCTCAGCGCTGTAGTTTGGGTGGGTTTGAGTCTCTCCCGGTGGGAGAGAGCATGAGAGGAGAGAGAGAAGAGGGAAAGAAGAGGGGAGAGAGAAGAGAGGAAAACAGAAACAAAGAAAGATATGGGACTAACAGGTGTAGACCTGATATGGATTTTACTTGTGGAATTTAAGAAAGGGTTTTATGGGTTTCCAGAAACTTCAGTTTGTTGGGGACTGGCACCTGATCTGTGTAAGGCAAAACTTGTGATGAAACCTTAAATGTTGCAAGGCATGTAGTCTCTCTTTTGAGGATGGATTCATAGTTTGGTAAAGTAGTGGGGTTAGTTTAGAACGACCTTTAATATACAACTGATCATGTCATCAGAACTTTAGTTTGTCTTGTGGATTACATGACTTGCTCATTGATAGTTTTTCAAATCAATTCATGATCAGGGTTTTGAAACAGATAGTATTGAAGAGGTGGTAGAAAGAAGTTTGTGAAATATATGAATCGGTTTTGTTGTGTGTAAATATAGGTTGATTGGGTAGCTTCAAATCATGGAAGAATGAGGAAAAAACCACACGTCTGGGCATTTTGGAGACATATCGCAGTCAACTTGGTTGTATGCCGTTTTCCACTCGGAATTTCCTTTATCATAACCGGGCTGTCATCTGCGGTGCTCGCGATACACCACGCTGGTATTTTGACAGTTTGTGTTTGCCGCCGCCATCATTTCTTATCAGTTTAGTGATTGAAGTGGCTAATTAAAATAGAAGCTTTGAGAACAACGCGTCGATGGCATGGTAGTGTTCAGTTGGTGACGAATTCCATCAGAGTAAAAGAATGTCGTGCAAACCAAATTCTTTGATGATTTGAATCGCGAGCGTGGGGTTGTTTTGAGCATCGCTGAGGTTCAATCTTTCCGTTTGAGTGATTCAGTGGAGAAAAACATGAATCCAGCCAACAGGTAATCTGAGAAAGGGCGGGTATCAAATTATGATTAAGACCTCAGAAAATGAGTAATACAAAGCGTCTCTAGTGTAATCGGTAAAATAAACTAGTTTGGCATGAAAATGCCATAAGCTTCAGTTGGATGATCAGATTGGATTGATTAAATTCTAAGGAAAATGAAGTTATAGAGGAATAAGAATATATGAATGAGGTGTGATTTCATAGACATCATACTTTATAAATGTCATAAAGTGTCATATGTAATAGGCATGAAATATGCATAAAATAATAATTCATGAAACATGAATATGATATGAATATATAGGGATATGATATAGATATACCTAAATGAATAGATGGAACATACTTGGAACTCATGATAGAAATGCATAAATGCTAAGAATAGTAAGATAAGTAAAAGATGACAAAGTACACAAGAGAATAATAAGCACATGTGTACATGAATGATAGAGCACAAAAGTAGGAACATGGCGAGTAAGTAATATGGAGCAGTATATGAAATACAATATAAAGGCATCGACAATTAGAAGCATGTATAGGAAAGTATATGAATAAGTGTACCAGTAAGAATATATGAATAAGTAAAAGCATACATGATAGAAATATAGAAAGTACATGAATAGCTAAGTCACGAGAAAAGCGCGTAAGGGATGTGATTTATTATAAATGATATAAAGATATGAATATGAAAATTTGCTCATATATATGAATAGAATGAATAAAGTGCATGGGTGCATTCATGATATATGATAGACCGAAACTAAGTGATGATAGAAAAGACAGCAGAATATATGTGATATAGAGATATATAGTGCGCGTATGAAGCTACGAGATTATGAGAGCAGATATAGAGTAAAGTAATGATGGTAGTGCATAGCGATCATGAGTAACTAATGGTTATTCATGCTTATGAGATGATAATAGAGAAAGCGTAATAAAGGCAGTTATGCCTTTAGAACCCTAGTAGAGGTTGATCAGGCATGTACATAGGGAGATACGATTCTTTGCGGCATGCTCACGTAGAGCGGTGCTCCGAGGCCCCGTTTGGGTGATGGCATAGATCCGTTTGGATCGGGCGGCTGAAAGAGTGCCTGATAGGCGGAGATCAGCTGTCTCCGCCACGGTGATGGCGCCTACCTTCCAGTGCAGGACCGCATATGGCATAGGTCAGCATAATGCGGGTGATACCATGGATGTGCGGACCAAGGGAATCGTCTTTATCTGCACGGTGATGAGCGCAGCAAATTTACATACGAGTTATTTACCATGCATCACAGCTTCTAAAGTATTTACGAGACATAAGAAACCAAGGAAAATGACATGACTGTAGAAGCATAACGCTGCTATCTCACGATAAAAATATAAACAGTTACAACAGTAAGTACAAGATGACGATACATAGAAAGCCATATGAGCGATGCAGTATGAAAAGAGAAAAAGTACTGATAAAAATGTACAAGTAAAGAAATAAAAATGCTTAATGACACGAAATGTATATAATGATAAAGTATATATGAAAAGCACGATATATGAATATCATATGAAATTTGTATTATCGGCGGTATAGAGATGAAAAGCGGTATATGACTATCATATGAAAAATTATACTTGAGGAAAATAGTAAATGAGATATAGGTAGATGAAAACTGGTACATGAACGATTACATGAATCACGATTATAACTAAATTACAAGAAGTATATATTTTGAAAAGGATATGAACAAATAAGTAAAAGTGCTGAGAAAGTAGAAAAAGAAAGGTAGCTGAAAGTATCAGCATGGGCGTGTAGCCACAACTTATGGAAGGAGACACAATACTTAGGTCACGGGATGAAATGATATATGTAATAAGTACATAGAATGTAATAAATTATGGCGAAAGATGAAGAAGACTAAGAAGCAGGTAAAAGACATACCAAAAATGCATGAAAGTATAAAGTAACTAGATAAAGTACGGGACGGTATAAGATAGGTTATATATGAAAGTACTCTGAGATATGGTCTTATATGATACCTTTTGCAGTATACGAACATGAAAGTGAACATGATAAGTATAGGAATATGTAAGTATAGAAATGGGAAGGCAGAGAGAAAAAGTATAGATAAAAGGATGTGCCAGGAACATAGAACATGCAGAGAAAAGATTGACATACGATAGGAATATAAGATGATAAGGAATTGAAGTTATAAAAATATCATATGAATATGCGATACATGTGTATAAGCTTGTGACGATCGCCATTGGTGGACATCGTGCTTATGTTCCACTAGTAACAGCACGGGTGTTCAATCCCGTGTAGAATGCAGGAGGCTAGAGGACAGAACATTCATCGTAGCAGTAAGACTCATAGATAGGTGCTCGCATTATTTGCTTCTTGACTCTTGATGTTTTGTATTAAATCTTGCATGTATAGAAATGTTTGTATAAAGAAGCCAAATGGGACTACGCCTTATGTGTATATATATTTTTATGGACACCGCTCACGGTGGTAGTTCTTTTGGTATAATGTAAATGATTTTTATTCTGAGAAATTGTTTGTATCACTAGAGTCTGGTACAGCTACGAGAAAGAATAGGTGATGAGAGTCAATTATCTGATGATCTGAATTATAGTATATAGTATCTTGATAGTATCCATAGGGACTTGGTTGGGATCATGGTAGATTCGGACCGGAATCGGCGTAATAAACTCCACCATAGAATCCATCGAAACCTCGCATTTTACCAAAACAACGTAATGGTCGGTTTAGAACTTCAACTATAACTGACTACTACCTGAGGATCGAGAATTCATACAAAAGTTCTGCAAAATCTATACAAAACCCTAACAATCCATACAAATCCACTTAAAAATAAGAAGATTCCATATTTATCTTGGTAAACTGGTTTTTCAACCCTTCAACAAATCTAGGGTTGGATGAGTTCCTAACTAGCTTACTAGAAATGGAACAATTCTAAATAACATACAAAAATCATAGTTTCGCTCTTTCCATACTTCCTTTGCTTTGCTTCTTAACTGGCATTTCTTTTCTTTCTTTTCTTCTCAAAAGCTACTCTCTCTTTAACTTTCTTCACGTTTTTTGCTTCATCCATGCCCAGGCAATATGAGAGATATTTTTGTCTCCTCCCCTTTTTATAGTTAATTTTTCCTTTTATTGTACTTTAGTCCTTAAGTTCCTTTCTTTTTGCAAATCAACTCATGCTATATTCTACTTTAACCCATACTCTTCTTATCTTATGACTTTTATGTCCCATTTTGACAAATTACAAATTTGCCCTTGTATCTTGTACAAATTTCGGGTTTCGAAAATTTCTAACTTAACAAAATAATAATTGCGAAAGAATTCCAAATTATGCAGGCAAAACCACACTATTGCGATTAAAGCTTGATTAGGGTATATTTTAGGAATGTCTGATTAAACTTAGCCTTTGTGTTTTGTCATCGCTTGGTTAGGCATTTAGGTTTTATCTATCATGCCTCCACCTTAGATTCGAACCTCGAGATTTCATCATTGTATGTTATGGTCATACTTGGACATTCGGTAGTCAGTTCCTGTCCCGATGATGTTTGAGCCTCCTTAATAAACTGCGAGTTTTAAGCTTCTTCTCCTTGCGGTACGCCCAGCAGAGATAGTAATACCGGTGGCTTTCCATGATTACTGACATTGCCGTTGATCACATGGCTCTTCCGGTTGTTTTACTTTGCGCACAGCTCATGAGGTTTTGTTACCAGAAAGTCAACATCTTTACCATTATGAGTTCTCAGCCGTATCATTTTCCTTCATGGCTCCTTCCCTTATTGGTTTTTAGCATTCGATTTGTATGAGCATAACGGGTGTCGATTCATTTCCTTGATGCACTTGACCATTCCTAACACCATAGGGCGCTTCCACTACGCCTTTGGTTTGTCGGGGTTTCACTGCCTTTAAGAGGACAACGCACGGAGGATCTTGGATTTATATCGTGACTTCATTTGCCCTGCTCGGGTTGTGTCGCACTGTTGTTTGCTCTTGGGGTGTCCCCAAGGAGTCATCCTGCCTTTTAATTTGATTTTGAGTTGGGGTTGTGTTTAACCCAATTCGTCTAAGGGGTCTCCTTGTTCTTCGACAGAGTTCACTTTGTTTTCACTCATTGTTCATCATTCCGCTTTGCTTCACTTTTCACTTTCGCTATACTTGTGAACTCTTTTAAAGAGGAGCATATTTGTAGACCCAAAATTTGGGATGATTTTTTTTTCTATTTTATTTGATTTTACCTTGTATGATTGGAGTTGATTTGCGATGATTGAGTTTTTTAATTTGGAAGGAAGGTTTTTAAGGGAGGCAGAAGAAAAAAAGGGGATGGGGAGGGACAACGATCATAGGAGAGAGACGAGACCATGAACAAGGAAGGAGGACAACTTGGGTAAAAGTAGGGATGAGCAGGAAGTTTTAAGAAAGGAGAAAGATAGGACAATGTGGAGGACTTTTTCATTTCAACAACTTTCAGAGGTATTATTTTTATTATATTTAGTTTATTTGCCATTGTTCTTTCATGCCATGTTTGGTTGAGATGAAGGCCTTTGATAGATTTCTTTTTTTAGTTGTTATTAATGCTTCCATGTTTATTTAACTATAATGAGAATTCATTCTCTAGAAAAGTGGTTGGGTTGATAATGTAGTAGAAGTTGTTCAGGTGATTAATGCATATTATATGGATTTTTAATGTGAACTTATGTGTTTCTTGAATGGGTTTTTTATTTTTTTTAATTTTTTAATTTCTTTTTTTGCTTTGCCGTGGAGTTTTATACAATGTTTCATGGTGTCTTTCTTTATAATATTTGTAGTTCCAAAATATCTAAGATGTATTCTCTATTCATTTGCTTTCCAAATTTGGCTTCTATTTCACTATAAATTGATTTAAATTGATTTATAGTGAAATATATATATCTTTATATATGTATTTTTTAAAATATCTAATCATTCCATATTTATAACTAGCACATCATCAAATATATAATCTCTAATCTCTAATTTCAACCTTGCAAATTCATGTTTAATTACCTAATTAGCTTATCATATTAATTTATCTCTTCTTTTTTAAAACATTTAATTTATCTTCCCTTGATTACCTGTTTTGAGCCTCTAAATATTTTAATTTGTCCTTCCATATATAATAGCCTCTAAATATTTCCTACAGTTCAACCTCTAAATATTTTAATGTGTATTTCCATACATAATATTTTAATGGTGTACTTCCATGTATATTTTGCTAAATCATTTATTGCCTTTTGCTATTTTAATGTGTCCTTCTATGTATAATACACTGATTCTTTAATTGTTTTTGTTAAATATTTTAATGTCATCCTTATATTTTATTTTATTAATTCTTATTATTGTATTTTGCTAATATTATTTTATTAATTATTCTTGTATGTATGTATTGTTTTATTGGTACTTTTTTTTACTAATATAATATTTTCATGTGTATTTTCATATAAAATATTTTAATGATATCTTTCCATATATTTTATTTTACTAAATTTATTATTTGTTTTTGTTATTTTAATGTATGCTGCATATATTTTATTTTACCTAATTCATTGATTGCTTTTTGCTATTTTAATATGTCCTTCTATGTATAATATTTTACTAACGTCATCCCCATATTTTTTTATTTTATTAATTATTTTGTATTTTTGCTGAATATTTTAATGTCAACCTCATTCTTGTATGTATGTATGTAAGCCCAATTCACCTAAAGATATCCTCTAGCCCATTAGAGACCCATTAACCAAATGGAATTAAGTATAAATCTATTAGCCCATTAAAGTCTATTTCATTAGGTCCAACTCATCTATCTTAGACTCATCCCAACCTATCAAGTCCAACCCCATTAAGACTAACCCACTTGCTCAAGTCTCCAACTCCATTAAGACTAACCCACTTGCTCAAGTCTAGCCTATCCATTCCGACTCATTACCATGTCACTTGAGACCCACTGCCACATCATAACTTAAAAAATATGATTTTAAATACAATATGATGTTTTGAACCAAAGACCTCTATATTGTAAATAAGGCTCTTAGCTACGTTACCAACCACTAACTACTGACATCTCTTACTCTTTTTACTTATACTACCAATTTTAACATCTTTAAAAGTAAATTTTCAACGTTACAAAATTTAAAATTTATGTTTATCTTCATTTTTCCAATTTCATTCTTTCAATCTCGCATTTCCATTTTTCCTTAATTATTTTCAAATTATCAATTTCTTTAAAAAAATTCATTTTCATTCCAAATTTTCATTCTTGATTTCCAAAACTTCAAAATCTTAATTTTAAATTTAGTCCCAATTTTCAGAATTTAAGTAAATTTCTTCAAAAATTTCATTTCAAGAATTATAATTCACTTTAATCCCCAAAATTTCCAAATTCAAATTCAAAATTTCTCAATTTTAAAATTTTTTAAATCTAATTTTCAAGAAATTCAAAATATCTAATTTTCAAATGTTCATTTTACAACAAAATTTCCAATTAAAAAAATTTCAAGTCTCAAATTTCAAAATTTCCAAATTCCTAATGTTCAAAATTCAATTCCCCATTTTCAAATTTCAAAATTCAAATTCTCAATTCTTAAAAAAATTCAATTTTCCAAATCTCTTAAATCAAAACTCAATTTTCAAAAACCATCTTTTCAAAATAGTT
This sequence comes from Tetrastigma voinierianum, assembly GCA_016808115.1. Taxonomy (NCBI): domain Eukaryota; kingdom Viridiplantae; phylum Streptophyta; class Magnoliopsida; order Vitales; family Vitaceae; genus Tetrastigma; species Tetrastigma voinierianum. The sequence goes on from JAEQBH010002452.1 coordinate 128,816, forward strand.
TTTTAAAAAAAGTTTCAATCACATGATTAATTCTTTAACTCCAATAATAATTAAGTCTTGTGAAGTTAATTGTGTAATAAATAAATGAGTTTTGGTGGGAGCTAATATCTCATACATTAGTTTAATAAATAATTTAGTGTTTGATTGTGGTGTCTAAGTTAATTGTGAATATTTTTAATTGTCTGTCGAACTAACATCATTTTACATCGATAGCACTCTGATTAAATTAAAGTAAAGGTACATATTTAACCCCCATTTAATTTTGTTCTTCATCTATTATCTGTTTAGATTTATTATTATCTGATTGATTGCCACATTTGTCATAACTTGATTAGTTGAGACCCAACTTTAAGGGCTTAGAGATGTACTACGACTTACTATTATCGTTAAATAGAAATGTCATAACGCCAATTTGAAGTAGTTTCTTGTGAACATTTAAAATGAATGGCATTGAGATTTTATTACTGTTTGTTTCCTTTTAAAAAATAACAAAAACAACTAACTGACTCAAACTACTTTTAAATGATTTTTCAAAAATATAAAAATGAGTCTCACCTGAAACGCATCATAGCCAAAATGCAATGTCCATCAATTAATTTCCTACTTCTTTTTCCCCTTAATTGGTAGTAAAATAGTTATTTTTATTTAAAAAATTAATTTCTCAAAATTGTTTAAAATGTTATTTTTCATAGATTATATATAGATTTAATGTGTAAAACAAGGATGGTTTTTTTCTCGTGTTTTATTTTTCAAAAATAAGTTTTAAAAAGTATGTATCATAATAATTTTTAGTTTATAAATTTAACCATCTCAGAACACAATTATATCATAGAGAATGATTGGGTTAAATTAATGTTCACTAATTTTTTTGGGTTTCTTCTCTTTGGCTAGGCTATAACCACAGTAGCGTGAGCTTGACAATAGTGTGGTCTTGGCGTGGGGTCTCAGGGCTGGGCCCAGGGCGAGTGGGTGATCAAGGTGGGCCAGCGACTGGTTCGGGGCGGGCCTATGGGCGGATTGACCAATCCCGATGGGCGGGGTCGGGCTAAAATTTAATTTTTTTGGGCCGCGATGAGCACGTGGGAGGCTTTTATGGGCGGGCACGTGGCGGGTGGTGGGAAGGGCTTCGGGGGTGACTGACTCGGGGTGTGAATGGGATAAGGCTGAGTGATGGCGAGGCCCGGCAGACTGAGTGACGTTACGCCCTCTAACTTTTTTCTTTTTTTCACTTATTTTTTACTACATAAATACTACCTTGGAATTCTCTTAATTTTAAATGAATTTATCTCTTAATTTTTCATCTTTCTCCCAGAATTAAGCCGTTTTCTGGTTGCTCTGCGTATTAACATCTGCCGTTTCTTGATTATTCTTACGTATTACGTGATATTATTGAGTGGTGCAAATCGGCGTTGAGTGACTCAATAGTTAGTTTTAAAATTTAGGTTTGATCTTGATTGAGTAATATTTCTCGGCTCTTTTTTTTTCTTATTTGTTACATTTATTTTGATTCATTATTTTATTTTTAGTATAATATTTTATTAATAATTTTAATATAGATAGTGCGTAATGCATCTTAACTACAGTCCGTAATCTTGTCGATGCGAAAAAACTTAGTTGAATATATGAAATTTTTTTGATAGAATAAAAATAATTTTAGAAAATAAATGAAAAAGAAATAAAAGCAATGCAAAATTTGTAGTAAAAACTACTTTGGTTAGCGCAAGGATCAAATTGGGCGCAGTCATTTAAAGACCTGATAAACAATATAAAACTAAGCGTAATGTAGATATTAGAAATTATATGCAATTAGATAAAGATGGATAATGAAATTTAAACATTTTTCTTTGTGATGAGTCTAACTTTGTCGTGAAGGAATGATTGATTCACGTAATAAAATTTGAGCAATGGCTTTTAATATGATGGAAAGCGTGATTATTCAAAACAAATTGAAGCGTTGATTAATCCCCTCGATTAGTTGATTAAGAAAATCTTTGTTAAAGAGATATTTATGAAAAGAAAAAATTTAACGAACAGAAAGAATTTAAAAATAATGTTTACAAATTTTGAAGAAAAATTTGTTTAACATCAAATATTTAGACATCTTTAATACGTATAGAGAACTTTTATGTATTCACTATTTCATTATATAGATAATAAATGGATGTTAAATAAAGAATAATTTCATTTAAACGATAAATCTTTGCGCATAATGGTTAAAATATAGCGACTTTAATAAATGAGTAAGAGTATAGATTTAGGTATTCGTGATAAAATATTCACGATAACATTAGATAATGTTTTAATAATGATGTAGCAATCTGAGATTAAAAAGATTTTGGCAAATAAAGATAATCATGCAAAATTATTTGCGTACGTTCATTGTGCGCGTATTTTAAATTTGATTGTAAAATATAGATTATTTTAAGTTGATACTTGCGACAAGAAAAAATTAAAGACATTGCATATAATATTAATTGTTCTCAAGCAAAACATGAATTATTTTTTTTTATTGTTTGCAAATTGAAATATGAAAAGAAAAAATATAAGTTTAAACATCTAGTAGATGGAATTCCTAACATAAGTTTTCACAATATTACAAAATACTAAAAAATAGTACAATTACTCTAATACAATTATCTAATAATAATATTGATATAAGATGTTGATATATTAAATGATTATGATTAAGCAGCGTTGCGGGGACGCCACACAAGATCTTTTTAAAATTTTGATACTTGACAAATATTTTTGTAGTGTGTATTATTAACCCATCGGGTCATTGTATACGGAAATAAGCGGTATTTATATAATACTTCAGAAATTGTTTAAGTTATGAAATTTTTAATGATACAATTTTTCATGATGAAAAAATTAAAAAATATTAGGAGAAATACGCTAATTTATTGTATATTGGTTTCAGTGTAGATACTAAATTAAAATTTGATGTTTTAGATGAATGGTTGCAAGGATTATTTACAATGAAAATCAAATAAAAAGTGAAGAAGTAAAAATGAAGTAAATTCGTTTATTATATATTTTATATAATATTTATAAAGAAAAATATGGTAATAATATTAGTTTGATAAAATCGTAAATTACGACAAACTCCTCATCTTTTATAAAAGCCGGCTGAAATGTTGAAAGTAGAAAAAAAAATCTGACAATGATTACTGAATAATACAGCGGATATAGATAGATATACCGATTGTAGAAATAATTCCATTTGAAGATAATGAAGATTTTGATATTTTAAATTGCCAGGAAAAAACAACAAATTAAATACGTTATTATCTAGTATTATGGCGTGATGTGATGCTTGGGTACTGTGAGTCTGTTGATCGCATCGGAAGAGTTTGCTTTAGTGCAGGTGGAAGAGTGGTTAGCAAAAAGAGATGTAATTTGTCACCTCAACAATCGAAGCAGTAGTATGTTTAAAAGATTGGAGTTTAGCGGACAAGAGATTGCATGATCATGTTCGAGAAAGGCGAACCTATTAAGGCGTCACAGAGAACTTAAAAATATCTCAAGACATGAATGGATCAAGATAGTTCCCGTCACTAGAAAATAATGATTAAAAATTTTTATTGGAAATGTATATTGTATTTTTATTTTCTTTATGGTTAAGAAAAAGTACAAATGATTGTGAATAAGTAGGTCTGCCGGCTGGTTAGGGTTATATTTATTTTGTAGTGATGTAAACTTTTAAGTATATTTAAATATGGACCATATTTGATTAATAAAATTTTTAAATGATGTATTTTTTTATTTTTGAATTGTTTTTAAGGCTGCTTTATTTTAGCTTGAGAATGCAGTTTAAATAAAAAAGCTGATGGAGGGTTGGGCTTAAGGGGTGGGCGCCACAGACGGGCGCACGGGCGGGCTATAGACGGGCTTGGACGAGCCTCACAGGCGGGGCCTCACAGGCGAGGGAACCCCAAATGGAACTAGCGAGACTACAGGCGGGCTTACGGGCGGGTACAAAAATGACCGTGGTCGAGACTTGACCACGGGCTGAGATGAAGCAGCTGACCCGGCCCTCCCTTTGCAGAAGCCGGGGCTTCTCGAGACTGGGCGGGGCTAAAACGTCGATGGGCTTTTTGGAGATCTGCAGGCTCTTGGAGTCAACTCTCACCTCTTTCTTTTTGGGGTTAATGGCGAGGCTTCTTGATGGGCTATCAGCTTCTCCTTCATTTGAGCTTCAATAACTACTGATGTGAGTTCAGACATTTGATTTAGAATTTTTTCAGTAGAAAAACCTCCAATTTGAAATGTGATGTCACACTTCTCTTGAGTGGAAATTATAACCAGTATAGACTGAAACTGCCTTCCCTTTTTCAGTTTGATGGATTTCAGAAAGATGCTATTCAAATGGTGAAGCCAGCAAAGGGTGGTACTACTACACTTGCTTTCATTTTTAAGGAGGGTGTAATGGTTGCTGCTGATTCTCGCCCTAGCATGGGAGCATATATTTGTATGGTTTTTTTGTCCTTTCTTCGGGATTCTTTTACCTTTATCTAGTTCTATTCATTTATGCTGTTGATTGCTTTATGATTGGTGTGGTTTATCATTGGTATGGTCCATATGAATGCAATATCTCATCCATTTTTCCTTGATACACGCACACATTTATTTATGCATGTATTCTAAATTTATTTTAACCTAGTGTGACTCATTTTTTAGAAAAGACAAGTCTACAAGAAATCGGATTTCAAGGATGGGAATCGTGATCTGTGGGAAGATGCGATAGTGGCGTGCCTTTGTCTACAACGCTAGGATTGGGTATCATTTTTAATCGATTATGGCAAATGTAACGTCGTCGATTAATTCACGAGATAATAATAAATCTAAACATATAATAGATGAAGAACAAAATTAAATAGAAGAAATATGTACCTTGGTGACGAATCGAGAGTGCTATTGATAGAAAATGATCGACAAACAATAGAAAATATTCACAATTAACTTAGAGATGGATCATAAATCAAACACTAAATTATGATTGGTGTGGTTTATCATTGGTATGGTCCATATGGATGCAATATCTCATCCATTTTTCCTTGATACACGCACACATGCATAAACAAATGCATAAATATCTCATCATAAAATTTCAAGCTTCAGCTGTAGTCCAGAAACAAATCCTAGAATTCAAAATTTTCAGCCATAGCTTTAACTAGTTAGAAGTCATTCAAAATAAAAACTGTTTGGTTACCAGGAAAATAGAGAACAATAAACAAAACATTTTCATTCCCAAGTTAGCGCTCTTCTTTTACTCCAACTTCACTCACATGAAAGAGGCAATTTCCTGTATTCCCAACTCTGGTGAAAATTTTCAGAATTCAAAATTTTAAATGCTTGTCTCATATCTCCTCAGCATCTAACCTAAATCTCTTTTTACAGGCAAAAAGACTTCCGGACAGAAAAAACCAAGAATCCAACGAAAATTTATCTATAGTTACAATCATTCCGAGAGAAAAAAACCCTAGAATTCAAGGGTTCCAGCAATAGCGCTTCCAAGTAACAAAGCGCTTAAAATGACATCTAAGCCCTCTGCTTGGTTACCAAGAAAACGATGAAAAACAAAAACAACATTTTGATTCTTATGCTACTACCTCTCTCACCTTCTTTGCAGCCCAAAACAAAATGAAAGAACAACACAAACAAAAACTCAGATCAACAAAGCTGAAGCTTGGTATAAGTTTAGGTGACTGTCATTTTTTGTATTCTCGAACCCTAGTGGGTGAAAATAATACGATTCAAATTTTTCTTTGGTTTTCTCATAGTTTCTAAACATCCAAACGATTGTATGAACTATAACTCGATTGAATGAATTAGGAATAACGATTAGAAAGTACCTTAAATTCAAGAGAACGATATATGCAGTGCTTTGGAGGTAGTTGAATGCTTTCTGATTAAATGGGGATCGGGTCTTCTTGTGCTACAGGCAAACCTTATAGGCGAGTTCTGATGAACAATGCTATACTCTGACAGTCGCGTGACTCTAGCATCTCTCAGGTGTTAGTGGCCCTGGGCCTGGACCGGCCCAATTTTCGATTCCATTGGAGCGTAAATGGGCTGAGTTCTGATTTTAAAAGCCTTTGGACAAAAATGCTTAGGCAACTACAAGCCCAACCCAATTCTCTTAATAAAAATGTTCAATTTTTTTTTTTTTAAATACACTTTTTAGTTTTAAGGTAGGAAATGTCCCACTAAAACTTGAACCTGGAACCGTTCCTTATTCATTTTGCCTGTAACGTTATGCCGTTTGAAACCCCAGCGTAATGGCGTAAAGTTAAATATTAAAGGTTAAAAAGTGCTTCCTAAAACTATACCCAAACTACGCATTATCATGGCTCGTATGAGGTAAAGCTCTTAACACGTTTGAAAAGGTAATAGAGCGGGAGGGATTCGGGGGTTGCCAAATCTTATGAACCGGTTTAACTACGTGTAGCCCAAAGTGTTTGCTATACAAAAAAAAATTTGCGTCAAACTTTAATAAAAATCGTAGAAGGCCGGACCCTTGATAAAAAACAAATTTATGATTTTTCTGTTTTTTAAAACAATACATGAAATGGATTTTGTCTGGCAGCCCAATTTCGCTAGGATCACCAGTTAATGAACTTATCGTCAGCCAGACTGACCCTATTGTGGATTGGAACTACCCTTGAGGAGCAAATCTAGGATATGTTTGGACGAGTGTAGACCCCAAATTAGTGTTTCCTTTATGTACTTTATTTTATTTGTATAATAATTGTTGAGAACTCTTAGTTAGTTATAATTATATTAAATATCTAGTTTTATGTGTTTTAGTGATGTTAAAGGCTTTGTAGACCCTAAAATTTGCTCACATATTATTTTTATTATTATTATTAAATATTACTTTTGATTTTGTTTTTTTTATTATTATTACTATTTTTAATTTTTTTAGTTTTTTTTCTTTTTTTCTTTTTATTTCAAACCCCTCGTTCCCCTACTTTCTATTTCTCTCTCCACCCATCCCCTATGACCATACCCTACCCAACTACCCCTCTCTCTCTTCCCCTCCCTCTCTTCCCCTCCCTCAACTAGTTTGCTCTTCTCCTACCGCACAATCCCTCCCTGACAAATTCAAATAAACATCACAAAGTTTATGCCTTCTTTTCATTTATTTTTCTTTTATTTTTCTTGTTGGTGAGAGCATGTAATTAAGTAAATACTTACATTTTTCTCTTACTTTATTATATTTAGATTTATTTTAGGTTATTTATGTGTAATTATATTTTTGTATATTAATAGCTAACTTGAAAACTTTTGCATAGACTTTAAGTTGTCAAATATTAAATTATAAGTTTTTTTAAATATAGTTTAGATTTTAATATATGTGAAATTAGTCTTGAATAATAGAATTAAATTTTATAATATTTGAATTTAACCTAAGTTATCACTTTTGGAATTGTTAATTAGAGCATAATTTTTTATTTAATTTAGTATGATTGAATGATATTTATAATTTTATTTTGAATTAGGTTAAATTATTAAGCCATTAAATTGGAGTCGGCTTGTTAGTTGATCCATTAGTACGAGCGTAATTAGGTTCAATGGTGTAGTCTAGGCCCGATAATTAGGTGAGCAGTTAGTTTAAAGTCCGTTGGTCTAGGCACAAACGTAATTATGTCGGCCGTTAGTTTGGCTCATTAGTACAGGCGCCTGTTAGTTTAAGCGTTAGTGAGGCACCGTGAGTAGAGCTGGCCGTTAATTTGACCGGTCGTCGAGGAACGGCCGAATTCTTGTTCGTTGAATCTAGGCACGACATCGCCGAACGTCCCCATTATTTAAATTTATTTAGGTGTTCAACGAATTTAGGTTTAACCAAGATTTAAGTCCAACCCCTTAGGTTAGTTCATAGGCCTTTGGAGTCATTCAGCCAAACGCTTGTACGTATTCTAATAAGCTCTTTTAGTACGTCGTCGAATTGCATGCCAATTTATTAAATTTACCGTTTTAAAATTAGTTTTTTCAATTTAATCTTAAAATTCAAGTACTAAATTTTCATTTCTCATTTATTTTAAATGTAAATATCCAATTTTCAAAAATTCAAATTCACATTTTTTTCATCTTCTAAAATTCAATTTTTCAACTCTAATATTCAATTCTCTTAATTTTCAATTTCGTTTTATTCCCAATTTTCATTTTATTTTTCCAATTTACAAAATTCTCAATTTCAAAAATTTAAAGTGTCTTAATCTAAAATCTGAAGTCCTCACAATTTCAATTTCAAAATTTAAAGTTTCCAATTTCAAATTTATAATTTCTCAAAATCCCAAAATTCAAAGTTTCATAGTTTAAAAAAATTCAAATATCTAATTTTAAATTCAGAATCTCAATTTTATAAAATTAAAAGTTCTTAATTTGAGAAATTAATTTAAAAATCCCGAACTTCCAATTCGTTTTAAAGTGCAGATTTAAAGAATTTGAGAAACTTTGATTTTGAGAAACCCGATTTAATGGAGTTTCAAAAGTACACAAGCAGCGCTAGCATTAATTCGCGGTTCTATAAAATGGAATCTTGTAGAGTTAATTTGTATAACCTCCTCATCATTTCAATTAGAACATACTTCATCTATATATCATTTTAACAAATAATTTGGCTTACATTATAATGTTTGTTTAATATGGATAATACATATTGTTGTGTGATAGCATGATTTTTATTGATAAGCGCTCTCGGTCGCCTCGAGAGATACGCATTTAACTTCTCTTTAATTTTGCTCTTTATGTGTCATTTCACGTGTATTGTATCAGTAATCGATTTGATTGATTAGTAAAGCGAGATTCACTCTAAACTTGTTTAGTAGAGACCATTTTTATCTGACTTAAGGGTACTACGACTCACTACGCGTACCTTAAGATGATAGATGTGAGTATAAATTCGGACTTGAACTGAGTGAATAGCGTCTTTTCTAAATAAGGAATCATCACCCAGGGTTTCTTTTATTTTGTTTTCCTTTTAAAAAATAACTAAAATAAGGTAAATTTGTTCCGAAAATCGTTTTTTTTTTTTTTAAATGTTTTTTTTTTTAAGAAATAAAAATAAAAAGTAAGTCTCAAGTCTATACCCAAGTCATTAGAACATTCCCAACGGCTGGCCTCAGCTCATTAGGTCCTTCGACCAAGCCTTTAGTCTTTTCCCTCGACCAACTCTTTGGTCGTATTTCAGCGCAGATGGCTTATTTGAAAATTTTAAAATTATATTGAACTTATGATTTAATTTACATTAATTCCCTATTTCAAAATTCAAAATTAGCTTTATTTTAAAATTAGAATTTCTCAAATTTCAATTTTAAAGTTTATAATTTCAAAATTATTAATTCTCAATTTCAAAATTCAAATGCCTAATTTCAAAATTCAATTCCCCAGTTTCTAAATTTAATTTTCAAGTTTCCACGATTTCCAATTACAATTCCCTAATTTCAAGATTCAAGTGTCATAATTTCAAAATTAAAATCTCCTAATTTATGATTTCAAAATTTTAAATTCCAAATTTCAAATTTCCAAAACTTAAATTTATAAAATTAAAGTTTTTAATTTCAAAATCTAATTTCTAAAATCTCAATTCAAAATTCTCGAACATCAAATTCATTTCAAAGTTATCAATTTTCAAACTTTCATTTTTCAAAATTTCAATTTTAAATAAGTTTTCAAACATTTCAAACACATTATTAATTCTATAGTTCTTATAAGATGAAATATTATGAAGTTAATTTGTATAACATATAGATGGACTTGGGTGGGACTCGACATTACATGTATCATTTGAATAAATAATTTGACCTCTAACTTATAACTAATTTTCAATTAAATGTGAATATTTTGTTTTTATTCTGCTGCGTTATTCCGCAATTTATAACGCTTCTTATCGATTCTTACGAAATACATATTTTTTCTCATCTAATTTTGATTTGTTATTTGTTTGTTATCTATCATTCATTTATATATCTGGTATGTTGTTGTATTATTATTGTTTGTCTTTGGTATCGAATTAATTAGGTCGCAAAGTCGTATTTTAAAGTTTGTTTAATAAAGACTGTTAGGGGGCAAGGTGCTCCCCAAGTACATATTTTCTCGTCTAATTTTGGTTTATTTATTTATTTATTTGTCCCTATCTGATCGTATATATATATATTTGCCATGACTTGTCTTTTTGGTATCAGTTGATCGATTAGCGAAAAGCAATATTTTTAGTTTGTTTAATAAAATCATAAGCTTTTAAGGAGCAAGGAGTCTTTCACATTACATCTGTACTCTCATCTAATTTGGTTATTTATTATTTGTTATCTATCTATTTCATATATATATATATATATATATATATATATATATATATATACACACACACTTGTCTTGCAAGTATCCATTGATCGATTAAAGCTAAAAGCCCCGTGTACTATGCCAATTTGTTTAGTGGAGACCGACTTTAGGGGCAGAGGGTCTTCTGGCTTACATCGTACGTGCGATAAATAGCACTAGCAGCTGGGCCTATCACTGGTTTCTCGGGCGCATGCTTTTTATTAAAGTTACATTCGGGGTTTTTATTTTATTTTATTTTTAAAATAAAATAAAAATAAGTGGAAGCTTCTAAACCATTGTTTTTTAAATATATACTTTATATATATATATATATATATATATATATATGTAATTGTATACAAATTTTCAAAATTATTAAAATAAGGAGCAGAGAGAAAACTGAGATGTTGCTTTACTTAAAAATGCAGGGATGGAGAAGAGAATTATAAGGAAAGGAGAGGTGAAATATATTATCATAATCATTAGACACTAATTTGGAATGGACAAATTGTATTTTAATTTTGCCTCTTTCGGGGTTGGGCTTTATTGAACTGAAAGTCTGGGCTCCATTTGGGCAACAATCTTGGCCCAGACCAAACTGGCCATTTGGTTTAGGAGAGTATTAAAGAAAAAAATATTTAGTTGTCAAAAAAAAAAAAAATATATATATATATATATATATATATAGAGAGAGAAGAGAGAAGAGAAGAGAGAGGAATTCGAAAGATTAAACTAGTTTTGATGAACATCAAAATGTGTGCTTATGTTTTTAAAAATTGTTTTTAAGGACAGTTTTCGAAAATATAAACTAAACAAACTCTAACTTCTTATACTTGATTTTAATATAAAAATATGAAATAAAAAATAAAATATAAATTCATTCAATTTACATATTAAAAGTTATTTAATTTTTACATAAAAGAGATAAAATAATTAACATGAGTTTAAAATAGTATGTGAAAATAAAAAGTGAAATTAATTCTCCTAAGCTAGTTGAAATTAATTTTTGTGTATTTCTTTATTTCTTTTATTGCCTTTCACATGCCTTAGGTTTCCAACCTAGTACTTTTCAATCAATCACGTTCACTGTTTTAGAAAAGATATTGGATAAGCATGTCTGTCATTGTGTTTAACGTGTGAAGCGAGCTTGACTGAAGTTCTTATCAGATGTTTATCACTCATGTAGTTAAAATGACGTCTTAAAGATAAAAAATCGTGCTCCGATGAAGGTGTGCGTCGGAGGTAAGCGAGAAATGTCGTCGAGGTTTTGGGGTGGCGTATTTGATAAGCTTTGAAGAGAGAATGGAGAGGTTGCAAATAGCCCAGTTTGATATTATTATTCTTCTCCTTGGTATATTTCATCTATATTTAGTGAGTTTAATTATATTTTTTTAATAAAAATATTGAATTATTAAAATGTACCACGTTTCGGCCTTTATCGTTGAGCGAAAATCACATTGTCATGAAATCTTAAAAACCATTGTTAGGGATTAAAAATGGTATTTGCGTCGAATTTTTGACAACTCCCAAGTGGGTGCCTTTCCCCAATAGGAGGAACAAAAAGCTATAAATTAACCACATATGGAGTGTTGAAAGAAAAATTTTCCCCAAGTTTAGTATTATTTAAGACTTTTCTAAAATAATGTTTGATAGAATTTTATTTCTTATTTGTTATTATAACTTTTTATTAAATAAAGAAATTTATTAGAAATATCTTTGAATATTTTTATTTATAAGAGAAAAAAGTTATGGAAGATGAATAAACTCGTAAACGCTATGGAGAAAAAGATATTCATGAATCATGGTTGCTAACATGAATAAAAAGAATTAAGAAGTCTAAAATGTTTTGAGAACTAAATTCTCCATATGATTTTTAGAAATATTCTTTATGATATAATGGACAATATCATTTTCCTCCATGGAATAAGATATGTTGCTCGAACCATATTAAGCAGTATATTAGTGGTTGCAAAGCTTTGTGAATAAAAGGATGAAATAAATTTAAAAATAATTGTTATCAAAGTAGTGCAACATGGTATATATTTTTATATTATGTTTATATTGTCAATTATTGATGTGACCAAATGAAGTTATTGAACTGTAAAATTCAATATTCCCTACCTAATTAAAATAGTTTCAAACTTTTCTTATATATTCAAAAAATAAAAGCCAAATTTCAAAACCATTGAATCACCAATTTAAAATAAATATAAGTTCAATAACATCTTAAGTAAATATTATCTACTTAATAATACTGCATTGTCTATGTGTTCAAGTATGATATGATTAATTTGTATATTAATAGCATATTTATGTATCGATGAATCGATGGAACCAAGTCATGTGAGGACTCTCATTCAAGCAGGTAAATATTATCCGTTTTAGATCAAATGAGTCGTAATAGCTTTACAATACATCTATTAAATTTAGAGGAGTTCACGTAATGTCAGGAGCTTTGCCATTTCTCTGTTATGGATGTGACATTGACATATCATTTTAAAGTGAATATTATTTTAGATTGGAGTTCGATCCATTATTAACCACAGGTAAAGAAAAAGTAATCTATTGTCTCAAATAAAGAATCTGAAAATTAAAGTAATATGACATTAGGAAAACAAAAACCTGAAAATAATACACAATACCTCTAGCATTTCTAGTTAACCTTAAAAAGAACGTCATATATTTACTTATACATCATAAAAAACAAAACCGACCACATATCCTAATTAAATTTTTAAGATCGATAACCGGCGCAGTATCCCGATTCTAGTCTTTCTATTTCAAAATCGCAAAAAAATTCATAATATTATATATGGCCCATTTGAGTCTAATCAGCAAATTAGTCATGGCTTTAACGACGCGGATCTTTAAATTGTAGTCATGGTAACATTAATCCATGGATAGATTTTTCAATTTGTTGTTGCCAAGTGGAAGAAAAAAAAAGGAAAGGAAATTAAGATAGTGTGGGGGAGGAAATCTTAAATGTGGAAGTCAATAATTGGAAGGTTGAGTGATGAAAGTTGAAAGAAGTAGTTTTCATGCAGAGAACGTGGACACTACCAACTTTCAACCTTCAATCTTCTATTAAATCACATGCATTGGATGACCCCATTATTTTGACGGTAAATAACGACCACAACTCAAACCCTAATTTTCATCTTTATATACAACTTTAGAAATGATTTGGACCCACCATTATAATTTATATATATAATATATAAAATATATAAGACCCACTCATTAAATCTAGTACATTCCGAGCTTTTTACACAACATTTCAAATTTCTAAACATCATTACATGTTTTATATCATCATTAATTTCTACTGTTTGACTTTGTCCCTCATATCTTCTCCTTTTTTGTTCTTTCTTTCCTTTTTTTAAATTTTTGTTTTTTAATAAAAAGGTTACTTGACCGATGTTTAAACATTACAAAGCAAAATTTCAACCTACTTTTGTTATGTTTTGGATGCTTAAAGTTTTCATATTGGGACAAATTAGACTGCATACTTTTGAGTGATGTACAGTGGAAAGAAGTATTTTCTATGTAATTGTTTAAAGTGTTTAAAAAGTGTTTTTTTAGTAAATATTATAAATGGATTTTTAACATTAGAAGTATTTTTTTACTTTTAGATTTTGAAAATTGTTTCATAAATTTTGTCTAGCATCTAATTTCCTTTTTAGAAAATAAATAACTATGATTGGAAAAAATATACAATTTATACAGAATTATTATATATCATGTAAATAAGATAGTCAAACCAACTATTTCCTGTTTCCTTTTCCAACCTTTTTTAGATTGAATTACTCCTTATTAGCAAGGAGCTGCATTTGGCAATGGTACAGAAAACACTTTTATTTTAAAAGTGATCAAGCGATAAGGAGTAAGATGGGAGAGAGGATGTTGAGGCACAAAATCGCTATAAGTATAACGAATATTATAACTTTGTTATATAAAGTAAATAGATGTAAAAAATATTTTAAAAAAGTAAAATGTTGAATAATGTTTAAAAATATGAAAGTTGTTTATAGTTTAAAATTATTATATAATTTTAAAATATTTGATGGATAATTCACTTTTTCTTTGACATTTTGAATATTTTAATTATAAATGTTTAATATCGCATGCGTCAGTAGAGCACAGAACCCGGAATCCTCCTTTCTTATCTGGCGTTTTGAAACGTTAAGCATTTCCTATATATTAAATAGACATGATGGGCATTTGATGAATAATTCTTTTAGAAAAGCTTTGGAGAATATAGTTTTGCTAAAAACACACTTCCAAATTTTGTTTTAAATGTTTTGGAGTATCAAAGCAAGTAGTGGAAAAAATGAAAGAAAAGAAAAGCGGGAAAAAAAAATTCACTGAATTCTTATAATATACTTTTACAGTGAAAATTAAAAAAATAAAAATAAATAAAATTGTTCCTTACCTCTGTTTTGTTCTTCATTGCTCAAATATCATCAATGAAATTTAAAATATAATTTCAAGGGAGGTGCAATCACAAAAATCCTTTTAATACAATCATTCTTATTCAATTCCAGAATACTCCCTTACTATT